>JBAMMX010000001.1:4745665-5340665 GCA_037126225.1 Dillenia turbinata
ACCATCATTTACTGCTTCTGCATTATTATCTGATTCTGTGCAAGGAGAAAAATATTCAGAATCTCAGAAGCAAAACATAATTTAAGTTTTTAACCATTAAATTGGTATGGCACTCAAGGAATGAAATAAACATATTACCATCAACCAAAGAAGCCACAAGGAAATAAATGGATAATGCCAGAACTAGGTAATGATCTTCTTACTTGTCTGTTGGGAGATGTATCACTTGTAAATTAGAAATCAAACCTGCAAACTTGGAACAGTATTACAGAAGAGAAAACAGAATACACTATACATATGGGACAAACCAACAGGCCAGGTGCCTGTGACACCATACAACTTCCAGTTGAGGTGAGAAGTAACTGCTAAGAGCGGATATGGCCAACTTGAAATGTGTTGGCCATATGGCTTAATTTTGGGTTGTAGTGGCTGAACAACAAGAAGTTGTAATAACTGCAATATAGCCGTGATACAGCAGCTACCATAGTAGTTAAAAGTGCAGTTAAGCACGCTTAAAGTGCAAAGCACGGTGCAACTCATGGGCTTTTTTTTGCATAAAGCGCAGCACAAATGAGAAAGTACAGGTGGAGCGCGGTGAAGCACAAAAAAGCACAGTGCAAAAGAAGTGAAAAAAAAGCTCATGGGCTTTTTTTTTCCCCACTTGCTGCTGCCCTGCTCCTTTCTGTTCATTTATTTAATTATTTTTGGTCTCTATTCCGGGGTTTTTTCTTCTCCTGCTCCTTTTTTTTCTCTGTTCTTGGTTTTTTCCCCCCTCTTTCCTTTCTATTCAGTTGCTCTCCTTTGCAACTTTCTGTTCATTTTTCTAATTACCATTTGCCAAACGATGTCGGGATATTATGCAAGGGTTTTGTTCAATTGAGTAACATTTGGTTTAAAGTTATTTAAGTTTATATGCCTTTTTTTAAAACTTTGTGAAACACATTTTCTTGTTATTTGGTCTAGAAAATGATTTTATTTTGGTTCTCGTATTATAACATTTTATTTGCTGTTATATATGTTGAATATTTCATTTGTTATTATTGTATATCCAAATATATATTTTGATTTTATATCTCAATTGCACTTTTTATGAAATATCTGCATTTCGCTTTGTGCTTTGTGCTTAAGCCCCATGAGGGCCTGTAGTTTTTTTGCGCTTTTCACTTTTAACTATTATGGCAGCTGTGACAAAACCATTATGACCATGGGATCATAGTGACAGTGCTGCAACACCCAGGGATGATTTCCAATGAAAAAAGCGACAACAACTAAAATACATGGCCCAGGTGCTTCCTTTAAGGTGTCTCAATCCCCAAATAGAAGGCCATCAATTATATTGAGCTATCAAGGAGAAGCCATTACTTATAAACTTGATCTTAAAATACTTAAAGACACCCTAACCCAGTTATCTAATTTTTATATACTCTTCTTTATATTCAAGAGCCAACACACCAACACATATTTATCGCACAAGATTGAAATTTAAGTAGTCCTCATGGGTAGAATTCTTGCTAATTCTCAAGCACAAAAACGGGGTGCACAAGGATAGATGTAACCCCTCTAGCTAATAAAAGAATTCTAATTCAATAACCATCAGCTGCCAATCATCATTGCCACAAACCAACCTTCAGAAATCATGTAACGTAAACGAACACTTCCACAAGAAAATCAATCAAAATAAAGGAAGTCAAATCTGTAATCTACAAAATCAGAGAGATGAAGATGATACCGTGCTCATCCGACGGTGGAGGTAGATCTAGATATCTTTCATAATCAAGCTCCGATTCATCGGGCTGACAAGGAGGAGGAGAAGACGAAGCGTGACGTCTCGGGCGAGGCGGAGAAGGGGCATGAAGGAGGTGGCGGACGTCATAGCGGTCGATGAGGAGAGAGTTCCATTCCACGAGGGCGTCGCTGGCATTGACGAAGGCCGCATTCGTGTCGTCGTCGAAGAACAGCGCGTGACAAGATCCATCATCGATTTCGTTAGTGTTGATGGATTGGAATTTGAAACCCTAACTTAGAATTATTTTGCCTGAAACCAGAGAGAGAGAGAGAGAGAGAGAGAATGCCTGTTTTGTTGAGCCGGTTGAGCTCCTCTCGTCGGCCGGCTGGACTAGGCCTTTTCTTATTGGGCCAACTAAGAAACAAGCCGTGTGAACCCACCCGAATGCTAGATCCTGCTTCTCACCGAGAAGGCCCAAACTCCCAATCCTCAATTTATTTTAATTTTATTTATAAATTATTTTAATTATAACCTTTTGAAGTAAAAAAATCAAATTTCTAGATAAAAAATTAACAAAAGTTATTATTATATTCATAATTTTTATATTCAAAATACCAGACAATTGAGTCTGAACTCAATTTTATTATTTCCTATAATATAATGATTTAATCTGATTTAGTGAGATGTAACGTTAAATCTCTTAATGAAAGTCTCAAATTTGAGTCTTTAGAATGAAAAAGACTACATTGGAAAAGTAACCCCCCAAAATAGACCACTACAAGTCCCAAACCGAATTAATCTGACTATAACTCCAAATACTTATTAGTCTAGCACAAAAAAATAATATAATGGTTTAAAATTGATATTTTCGATTTAAAATTAAATTGGATATAAAATAATCTAAATGAAAAAATAAAAAATTAACAAATAAAATATGTCTGGATCAAATTGAGCTGATTATGTCAGTTGAGTTTATCAAAAATACTAAAATTTCAATTCAATTTCTCGAAAAGCTAATAATAAATCACAAAATTTTCCTAAATGGTGTGATTTTTTTGGATTTTCCAAAAGTAGTGATTTCACAATTAGGAATATCAACCACAAACTTTTTAATTAAAAAATTTTATTATATTTTATAATAATTTTTTGTTGATTATAAAATTTTATTAACTTCTAATTTTATTTTTGAAAAAATTATAAAAAAAAACTAAATATTAACAAATAAAATATGTTTGGATCAAATTGAGCCCTATGTCAATGTATTTAAAAATACTTAAAATTAATAAAAATTCAATATATTTCTTTCGACGTAAATAAACATTGAAAAAATAATAATAAATTTCATGTCTCTATTGGCCCTTCACTAAGTTGATATAAATCAAATCAAATATGCATTTGTTACGGTAATTGAATATAACCTTACTTCATTTTTAATACTATGGGATTGTGTGATGTGATATTCTAAATTATATTATAAATCTAATTTTTTTGAACCATTTAGAAATTAACTTTAAAACGACCTTAATGATGTTCAACCTGAATATTATTAGTGTGTAAAACATCATATTATAGAGAGAGTTTGTATACTTAAAAAGTAATTTTGAGAATTTATGATGCTTTGTCAACCATATCACTCATAAAAAAAAGCCCCATTTAAAACCTAATTAGAAATTTAAATGGCGAATTTGTCATTCTAGGACTTCGTGGACCAAAAATCATCATGCTTTGCACATGGTGATGGAGCTTAAGAAAGACAAATTTAATGTCTAAAGTCCTGAAAATTGAGAGACAAATTTAATCAGGTGGTTCAGATGGAGTTTTGTTGCTATAAAATCTGATTTTGTACATCACCAAGAAACACCCCAAGAGAAAAGCACAGGAAGCAGTGGGGGTGATACCATCATGGATTTGTGCCGCACAAGATTAACTGTCCAGGAAATCCCCATTAATGCATCAGCTTTCTGGGATTACATGCATACTTGGGAAGTTGACAAATGCTCGTCTAGAGACCTAATGGTGGCCTTAAGAAAGTTGTCATTGGTACCCGAACATGCCTTGGCCGTCGCTGTCAGTTTTGTGCAGATTGCTAAAATCTCATGAGTTGACTGCAGCAACAGATAAGATGACATGAGAAGAGGAAAGCACCACAAAGGAAAGGCAATGAAGTCATGCAGAGAGAGAGAGAGAGAGGCATCTTCTGAGCTAATTGAATCAATAAACAAGAAGTGTGTAATGCTCATCTCTGCTCGCATTCAGGAGAAGTGCAATTAGCAAGAATAATGGCTCTCACGCTGTTGAAAATGATCAATAACTCTATGCATTCTTATAAGATAATGCACTGTCTCTAGTCTAATGTGTCAGATCAGTAATCAGAATTTCATTGAAAGTGCTGAGGCTCCAAAGAAGCAGCATGATAAATACTGTCATTTGGCATAATGGGCTTCAAGGACAGAAGACCAAAAAGACAACCTCAGAAGTCCAGAAGGATCAGCAATCACGAACTTTGGTGGCCAACCAAGAGACAAGTACAGAAATGGCATCATTTAAAAAAAATAAAATAAAATAAAACAACACAGATGGAAAAAAAATTCCACAGGTAGCACACATTGTGGGTTTTCAAGACTCGACATAACATGTCGAGTGTTGAAGACTCTAACATGTTTTAAAAACGTGTGAACAATACATGTCGAGTCTTGAAGACTAGACATTTGCCATTTGTTCGAGCAGCGCCCTGCGACTGCCAATTGGTTTCTTCTTCCTCACATTTGCCATTTGTTTGAACTGCGCCCCGATTGGTGTCTTCTTCCTCTTCTTCTTAGGGAGAGAGAGAGAGAGAGAATTGTGTGTGGCGAGAAGCCCTAACCCTAATTTCCCCAAATTTTCATATCATCAGAAAATGTCTCGATTGTGGCTGCAACTACTGCAGAGAAACCAAAGAAGAGATACCCAGGTCAGGCGAAAGGGTTTGTGGAGGAGATGAGATTTGTGGCCATGAAATTGCACACCAGAGACCAAGCAAAAGGAAGGTGAGCAAATGAACAGCATATGTCAAGTCTTGAAGCCCCAACATATGTGTGTTAACTTTGGAATTTTTTCCCCAAATGTGTTGTTTTAAATTTTTTTCTTTTAAATGGTGCCATTTCCGTACATGTCTCGGCCAACCAATACTGATGCTTTGTCGGAGAGATACCTTTTTTAAACTTAATTCTGTCATAAAAAATGGCGAGGCCTCATGGTGCTTTCCAAACTTAAATACACATCTTTTATCCTTCCATCCTTCCATGAGACAGCTCACAACACATAGAACCATGTCCCATACAATACAAAAAATAGAATGCCTCGCATTTTGACATTGTTGAAGTGTACTCTACTCAGGTGTAACTACCCAAATAAAAATAGGGAAACCATCCAAATGATGGCAGAGGAACTTACCCTGTAACTTGATAATATGCAGTTGCAAGTTTCTAGTGCCATGTTCCCCCTTGTGACCTTCATGCAATAGCCGGTATGAACAGTCAATAGAGTAATGCCTCAAAGAAATGATGGAAAGTAATAAGCAAAAATTACCTGGGATGGCTCCTGGTGGACGATGTTGACCAGGTTCTGAAGAATATCATTCGACAGCAATTCAAGCTCTCGGCAGTAGGATGGGTCCCCAAAAAATAACAGGTCATTCGTGTACACCTGGACACATCAAAAATAGATTAAAAAAAAAAAAGATAAATGAAGCTAATAAAGCATCTCAATGGTTTGTGTGGGCATTGAGATGAACAGGCATGATTTTGCCAACTCGATAGTTGATACAGATATCCAAAAAAAAAAAAAAATCTGGTGATAAAATTAATATACAAACAAAGAAAGAGCCTTTAGGGGGGGGGGAAGGTAGTCTTGTATCAAATTCGAAATATGTTCGATGAAGAATGAAAGAAAAAGGTTGCTAAGTTTGTCTATGAAGCATGCTGTCCATTAAAGCTGCAAAGGACAACCATCCTGTATAATATGCTGGAAAACCCTTTGAAGTCCTGTAGAAAGATTTCTGTTCTCCAGAGGGCATATTTATTGTCTTCTGAAGCCATCTAAAATTAGCTTTATTGTTTTGAATTAGCTTTAATAAAGCAAAACTATTTGTATTAACTTTCTGTGCAATGTGCTTGAGTACATGTAGACAGGAAAAGCATGGTAACATACATAATACCATGCTGTCCAACAACCTTTGGTGTTTGGTTCCCCCCGCCTTCTAAATTTTGTTCTAATTTATTTTTTAATTCAGGGTTCTAAAGCATTCTCAGGCACATTGGTTTCACCACACCAAGATTATCATAACACAAACTTATTAAAATACACTAACTTGTTGCTGCAAAAAATTTTGAAATATTGAAATTCATTAATGAGTTGTGCATGTGTGTGTACATTTACTTACAATATAACACTTGTAGGGAAAATTCTTTAACAAAAATTAAAAAATATATCATTAGTGAATTCTCATCTGAAACACATAACCAATGAAATACAAATGCAGAAGAAGCAGATTTGATGGTTGCATACACACTATGTTCGTATGGTCATATGAATTGATGAGAGAACACTATCACCAGTTCTGATTAATTTATTTGAATGCAGAAGCCAGATCAAAAGAAGAGATCTAAAGAACGCCCAAATGAGAAAAATGACAACTTTTTAAAATGTAATCTGATTTGCATCTGCAGTCCCCCCCCCCCCCAAAAAAAAAAAAAAGCACAGGCCATACCAGCCACATCCTTGCAAGCACAGAGGTTGTCCTTTGTTTGACACCTCATAATAGCCTAAAAGACTCCCCATTTCATATAGGTCACTTTAAAATAAGAAGATTACCTCTGGGTGATTTCCACAGTATGGGAGCCTACTTTGAGATAGTGTTGCCAATAATAGGACAACAGCACATAAAATTCTTGCCTTGAACTTTGGTGTTATCCTATAGCAAGGTATTGGAAATTTGATAACAATCCCAGGCCAAATAAATCAAGCAAATATACATCCCTCAAAAATAAACTTACATTTTCTTACCAGGAATAGGAGCTAACAATGGATATCATGGCTTTTGGAAGGTATGTGGACCCAAGATCAGGATTACCTTCAAAAGAGAACAAGGAAAAATTTAGGCAACACTACGGAAAAAGAAGAAACAATCTTTGAGCTTGATTCAGTCTTGTAGTGTCTAGCAAGCACCTGCACTTGGAATAGACTTCAAAATGACAAATTCATATATTTTACCACACCTATAAAGACCCTGATTAGAAAGGATGTGTTTGATTTGTCTAGAGAATGGCAATTTTGAGGCAAAAGCTCTACCAGGCATCTAGACAGAACAAGGCATCCCCTAGATCCATTGCAACCTTCAAACTGCACCTTTTATTTAAAAAGGGCTTAATCTAGAAGTTACCTAATTTCAACTCAGTTGAAAGGAAGTAAAAACCAAAATGAGTGGAAAGGCCTAGTTTACCATCATGTGCATGCTTTGGACTGATCTAGATATCTCTGAAGCCCTTATCATCATAGCAACCTCTCACACAGATTATCGGAAAATTCACCAGCATTAATGGACATAGCCATGTGTCACTAACAGACAATACTTTCTTCCCATTATATTAGGACATTGTAAAGCTTTCAAATCTCAGTGGAAATTGTTGGTAAATTATAAGCAAACAAAAGTTCTAATTTGCATGCCCTTGCATATTCCATCATAGACATGAAGGAAACAAACATGAAAAGTCCCTAAGTGCTTGGCAATCCAAGCATTTCTTAGCTGATATAACAACAAAGCCATATATAGACCCAAAACTCATTTGCATGTCATGATCACATAAATAACACCACCGGAAAACATATAGAGCATTTCGTAGTTGATGTAAAATGAAAAGTTCAGCTACGTAAAATGATAGGTAAACAAGACCATGAGGAAACACTTCATATACACACTAGTGAAGTCATTTGTTAAGACCAAAGTTCATCTACATTAAAAGATCATCCACCCTGGAAGAAGGTAATAGCAGAATGTCACTTGTAATTTATACACACAGTAATTCTATTTCCATTAATAAATTTTGCATTCGTCATACATTTATGAAGTGCAAGAATGTATGCCTTTAGGTTTCAGCATCTGAGTGAAAGCTAAATGAAACTGAAATAGCATCACATGATTAACAAAAACAAAGATAATAAGTCATAGCTCCCAGCACCCCCTTTTAAAAAATATCAAGGGAAGTTAACCTAAACAAAAGAACAGAAAGAAACAAAAAGGTAAAAGCATAGCTTTAGTGATGCTAACCTGGAACCATAACCAACAGACCACATATTTTCTGCAATATCAAGACAAGTCCCTCAACATCAGTGGATTGTTTGGTACCTACAAAAGAATATAGCCAATTAAACTCATTGATGAAATGACAACTTGAATGATACAATACACGGAATGAAAATTTGTCCTCAAAATTGGACAGAGGCCAGGAGGATACCAGAGTTTGACAAATCTTGAAGCAAGAATACCTAGTGTGGACTTGTTTGACATATCATAAGCCCATCTTACCATTGTTAATAGCTTCTAGCATTCTCTCACATAAGGCAACAATGAGACTTTAATTTGAAAAAGAAAGACCATGTCTTTGCCAATTCATGGCAAGTTGAAAAGAATAAATTAATTTAAAAAAAAAAAAGAAAAAAACAAACAAACACAGAAGATTAAAAAGGAGGATAAGGGGAGATGTGACCCCTCCTCCCTCTGTATTTGATGCTTACTCCTGCATAGAAACTGATAAAACCACGGTGAATAAATAAAAAATAAAAACCTAAACAGCCTCCGTAATTGTATTGGTAAAGAAAACCAGTGGAGGGAGATAAAAGCTTAAAGCCATTGTGAATTTAAAAGAGACAAACCATCTGGAGTATCTGAACTCTGTAAACAGCTAAAAGCTGAATCAAGAAGTCCATATGAGTGCGAAACTAGACCACCTAATAAAGCAACCTGATACATAAAAGAAAATATTACATATAGTAATATAATGCGGAAAATGCACACTGCATAAAAAAAATATTTGTCTGCGGGGGGTATTTACCTCTGCAGTCTCAAGATAAAGATTTAGCTGCTTTGCACTAGCTGAAACAGAAGGTATTGTAACTTCACTAAATGCCAAGCAAGATTTAACAAAACCAGTTTGTTTTTTTCCATCTCTCATGGCTTTAATTGCTAAATAATTGCTAGAGTGGACAAGGGTTTCCTGCAAACAACAAAATTTTCTCAAGTGTCTATAGTAGAAAGATTTGCAATTAAATAAAATGATTTTTAGAGTTTCTTCATGGTTTGAGACAACCAATTCGGAGCCTTCTTTCTGCTCTAGACTCAAAATTTAAGAATTCCTATCATATCATTAAGAGATGGCCATACAAGAAGACATCTTCGGCAATATTAGGTATCATAAAATTATGTAGCTCTTTATTAAAAAAAAATTAAATTGCAACCACCTATTTTCTTTTTTGGCAGCCTTGTTTAATTTTATCTTTCGCTTTGGCGCTAGGAAAACTAGCAAATACGATAAACACTAGAAGAGAATTTCTGTTCAATGATTGTCCTCTCCTCAGTTTATGCAGAACCAATGACCGCTAGGGGACCATAAGAAAAAAACTAGCAAATACATACATACCTTAATTTCATTTGTGGTACCAAAAGCTCCACGGCAATCCACTAAGAATGTTAAATGCCGTTCCACCTCGGGACCATAGTCAACCTAAGAATCAAGAGTGGCAAAAAATGTTAGACAAAATACAGCCTGCACAAAGATCCATTGGTGAAAACAGAAATATATAGCCAAGTTACCATCTGAACAAATCGAGAAATTAGACGTGCTTGCTGTTGAAAGTCCACATCTTTAACATTTGGAAACTCTATACCATCATGAAGAGATTGAGAAATCTCAAAAAGAAACTGTGTGGCTGTTGGATCACAAATATAATTTCTGCCCAATCAAAACACAAAAAACATGATACCTTTGAGATCCCAAAAAGTCAAAACCAAAAAAAGGTAATAAAAATGTATATTTGTCGTGATCTTTAAATTGACAAGGAAACAGGAGAGAAAATGATAATAATGAAGAAAGATAGTTCCTCTTTATATCTTCTTCCTCCGGGAGATATGACATTTTCACATGTAACATCCAAATCTAAAGCTTCTCAAGGCAAGCATTGCAGAAAACTTCATATACAGATTGCTACCCACATCAAGGCATGTAAGAATAGATAATTCCGATTCAAAAGCAATGGAAGCATCTCCAGTAGAACAAAGAAAGACAAGCCACATTGAAGATCAGACAAAGAGGTTCAGCAAGGGTGTCACATTTGCTAAGAACATGAGAAAAATGAAGATCAGAAAAGGACGCAATTTCCAAAATTTAAATGACATCTAGGACAGACGTGACAGCATCTAACTCAGGCTCCGCGCCCAAGATTTTACCAATATATACTTTTATTGATTAGTAAAAGAAAATAGATTTATTAAGGGCACCAAGGGTAAAAGCTATCATGTCTACGAGATCCACCAAACTCAACCCATTAAATGTATCTCTCATATACCAAAAAATAAAGGTTTGTACCCATCTAGTCTTAAAACTATCGAAATCCATGGCCAAATCTTCAAATGCTCTCCTGTTCCCCTCTTTCCAAACAGCCCAAAAAATGCATGAGGATATATAGCAATAACCCTCCTTTTATGTTTTGGCATTGGAAAACATGACCAAGTCGTACCTTCAATACTGCCCAGCAACCACCCAAGATTTAACCAATATATATTGAAACCATCAAGATAGCTGATTGTGCTTCAGCACCTAAACATACAAAGATAAGACCTGAAAAATGAATCAACTATTTAGGAAAAAGTTTAATGCCCAAGTCCTTCAATTGATCCAAAAGTTGTGGTCCTTGAATGCCACTCCCTTTACAATGATTCAAGGCTTTTATGTTAGCAAGAATTTAACTTGTTGGTTGAAGATTAGATAGGGAGAGGGGGTTCATGAAGGCAAGGCTGAAACAATGGACCAAGAAGAGATAGTAATCTTGAAAGAAAACAATGGCTAAGATCTGAAAAGAATTCAAATAAAAATCTCACAGAGAGAAGTAAACCTTGTAGCTATGCTAAGGATGTTCGTATTGACAACACCCCGTGGGCTTGCATCCAGCATATCTAAGACCTCAAGGAAGTGGTTCTACAATATTTAGGACCAAATTATGCTGTCAGTAAGAAATTTGGTAAAGATGAAACTCCAAAAGATTATTAAATTATTAAAGCACCGATATGTTACATTGTATGATGTGTGTTGAGAGGTAGAAAATAAAGACAGACCTAAAGCTAAAAGGAAGGTCCTATGGAAAGCTTACCAGGGCCAGTATGCTCTCCAAATTGTTAAAATGAGAAAGAAGCTTCATTAAAATGGATTGCAAACATGCTGATTCATTTTCGCCAGCCCCTTTCTCACCTGATCTCTTCAAAATATCTTCCAGAATTTTGCCAGGATAACTATCCTGGTCAAATAGATTTAGAAAGAAAGTATAACATGTAAAAGGTCAATATAAGATGCGATTACTGCAGAAAAAAATTGACACAAACTCACTTCCAATATAATTGCAGTTTGATCCCCCTAACAGGTGAAAATTACTGAAGTACTAATATTGTTAAAGACAAAAGAAGAAGATTAATTTCTTAATTTTCCGAATGCACCAAGATTAATCCAGTGCAGATGAACAAATTAAACAAATTATTGGAACAACCCATGACCAAGTAAGAAGCATGTACTTAACCTAAATGAAAATACTAAGCAAGTTTTAGTCATAGTAAACATACTTGATTGGACTCGAAAGAAAAATGTTGTATTTAACATATTAGAAGATAAGTTCCAGAAAGCTCAACCCCCTTTTCTATGCTATTGACGATGGAGAGTTGCTGCTAGGGACCATACAAACTTGAAGGTGAAAATTAGTAGCATTACTTACCATCTGATTTTGAATGATAATGTCAACATAGGCATCCACAACCATCAAATATTGATTGAGGCCACTATACTCGGTGACAACCTGAAATGGTTCACAACATTAACCAATAGATGGGTAGAACAAATGTGGCATATCAAAACATTTTACAAAAAGCATTTTAGTAGAAAGGGAAAACAATTTTCCATGAACAAGGGTAGCAAATTATAGCTGAATCTAACCAAGCGAATCTCAAAACTGAACATTCCCAAAAAAAAAAAAAAAAAAAAAATGAAATCAAGGCTGACAGCTAAGGGCATAGATACAGATAGTGTGATGTCACTAGTCTAATTGGACAATGTGGTAATAAAAAGACAATACCAGAACATATCAGCCATAATAATAATAGCTAGGTTTTATATATTATCAGCCATGCATCAGTACATGAACTCATCAGGCTCATCTGTTTAGCGTCAAAAGCCAGAGAAATACATGCTCAAACTCTCAAGTCAATATGGCAATTGGTTTAATCTGAAAGCTTCTCATATAAATCTGATCTTATCGTTGATGACAAGCAGAACACCCAGAAACATGGCAGCTCACCAATAAACAATGTCTAGAGATTAGCTAACATAGTCAACACTAACATGGTGAGTGTCACACACACATGTATAAATAACTATTGCAGCAATAACAAGAATAATGAAAAACATTAGATCGAGAGCCAGCCATTAACAATTTATTGAGAGCTGGACCGGCAAAAGAATCGATGGAAGTATAAAATTAATCGAACAATGACAATAGGAATAAAATACCTGCATTATTTTTTCTACTACGGCATTGACTACATCAATCTGACAGCTCTTTTCAAATAGTCTAAATCCAAGCAACCTATAATTCAGATGCTGCATATTGAAAAATTATAATTTGCTGGAAAAGGATAAAAAAATTACACATTTTAAGAGAATGAAAAATACTTTCTGGAGGATGAAAAGGGGGAAAAAAAAAGGTATACCTGATCATAGGAACAATCCTTGCTGCACTCAATGAGCTGAAGAATAGCCACTGCATTAGAACTTACTATTTCAGCAGGCAGCTGCTTCAGTAGATGATGGAGTAGAATTGAGATATATGGAAATTTTCCAAACATCACTGAGGGGTTCCCCCCTAGCCCAAGGTCCAAGATTATGTTGCTCACTTGCCTCTTCAAGAGATGTTATAGTTCAGCGAAAGAAAGATAAAGACTAAGGCAGAAAAGCAAAAAGAAATACAGAGAAGAAAACATGTATGTGAGCAGAGCACTAGACATGGAGTTCATGCATTGATCTGCCAATGTATGGAAGAATGTATAATCTGTGTAAATACTATGTTACACGCTACATCAATTTAACTTTCCTGATAAGATGGCTGGGGTGGGGGTGAGATTTGGGCTTCTTCAATTTATGCAGGTTGCATGGCAATAAATCATTTTACAAGAAGAAATATGTGACATTCCCCAGTGACCAATAGCCAGCTTGCTTGGTAAAATATGGGGATATGTTCTGTTCAGTCCACTCATACTGGCAGGTTCTTGTTTACAAGTGAAAAGGAATTTCCCAATCTAGTCAAAGATCTTCTCCAGAGACTAACCTTGGATTATATATGTTGTTTTAAAGTCCCATGGGGATGCCTTGTCATCATGGCCGCTAGAATCCTTGTTCTACTTGAATGATCTTACAATCTTACAATTTAATAAACGAATCAATCCAAATTTTTATTGAATTGATCACATAATCTTCACACTAAATTTGGCACACTAAATTTGGCCAAGATCCAGATTTTAACAACCATGCCTATTAGTTATCTAAAAACCTCCTGAAGGTAATCCTGAATGAATATATGCACAAGCTAGGAGAGGTTTAAATCCATGAAATGAAAATTCACAAGGAAAAGTTGATTGATTACTACAGGAAGAGGTTTGCACTAAATGCTTCATTTTAGCATGAGCATTTTAGCTATCGGACATGCAGTCCACGAAATTTATGCATTAAAATGGGAATCCACTTGTTTCTCGCTTCATTAATGATGCAATGTATATAATGGATTGACTGGTAACAAAATAAATTATCCTGAAGATCATATAAGATGTTTTACAGCAAGATGCTGCTCATGATCATACTGATGAGAGGTGCAAATAAAGAGCGCCGAGACATAATCTCACAATTAAAAGTAAAAAAAAAAGACATGTTTCAGGACTAGAATTTTGCTAATTTCAGCCAAGAAGTCATCATTTCAGGAAAGACTTATGGTATTTTTTGTGGGAAAAAAAATTATATTAGATGTATTGAAGAATGAACAGAAAAACTCCAAGGATGAGAATCCCTCAGAAGTGGGAAAAAGAAAAAAAAAATACATAAGCTAATGGATAACTGCTCTCCAATTCCTCTTCAACTCTTCCAAGCTAAGTCTTTATAAATCGCTGAGAAATGAGCGCATAAAGAAATATAAAATACAACTCATCCCCTAGAAGAGCATCTTTTTGCCCTTCAAAACCCCTAAGTTTTGTGGAAAAGAGGCCCCAGGACAAACCCATTTATTGTCGCACACAGCAAATAGGTGATTCCACATCTATCATTAAATTAAACAATACAAAATCATGCGATCTCTATTTTCAGAATTGTGATATTATATATCACACAACAGAAGCATTTGGGGGGATAGCTTTGGAAAGTGTCCCCTTTTGTAGCAGACAAGCACTGTGGATCAAGTAAAAGCCTTAAACTTGGCAGGAACCATTGCCTTCCAAATAAAATTAGTTAAAAGGAAAAAAAGGTGCAGAGGAAAACAAATAAAACGTGGGCAACAAAAAAAATAAAATAAAATACAGGTAACCTGAAGTATCAATACCCAAAATCCTAGTGTAGGAACATTAGGGAAAAGCTCATTTCCCTATAAAAGGAAAATTAGGAAAGAACTCTACAAACTTCTCCATCATTAAAATTTCTTAAAAAGCAAAAATTTTGTAAATCAAATATCCCCTTAATCATAAAATTCTTCGATTAGCCGAATGAAGGCAAGACAATTCATAGAATCGAGAGAAAATAATGGACAAGCAAGAGTCCCCATTCCAAGCATCCTCCAAAAAAGGACAGGAGAACTATCATCGACTTTGAAAGGCACAAGAAAGAAAATACGATACAACCAGGAAATGAATTTCCAAGAACTACAATGGGAAACATTCTTTCCAACATTGACATCTAATCCATTTTGTCAAAGACTATACTTATTCTCGATAACCTTATGTCATAAAAGAAATCTCCAAAACCATTTGCTTACGAACAAAATGTTCTTGATACCACATTACCAACACCCAAACCAACCTCACATCTAAGTTATAAAACTTAATCCCAACTCACCAAATGATCTCTTTTAGCCAACCCATTTCTCAACCAAAACAAATCTCTTGTCAACTTCTCAAACTTATTTAATACTCAACAAGAATCTTAAAAGGAGAAAGAAAGTAGGAGATATTAGACACAAAAGGAAGGATAATAGTGATACGCTCTCCTAAGGTTGGAAAAGCCTCATTCCACCCATCTAATTTCCTACTAATTCTATCCACAATAGGATTCCAAAAAGTGAAAACTCCTAGAATTTTCCACCAAAGGAACCTCTAAATAAGAGATAGATTTTCCACCAAGGCATTTAATAATAGTCATCAAATGATCAAGAGTCTCGCTAGCCACATTTATGCCAAGAAGAACACTCTTAGCTGTATTGATCTTTAAGTTTAGAGACTTTCTCAAAGATGTTTATCAATTGATCATATATCTAAAACCCTCAGTATCTTCTTAGGAAAGAGAATAGCATCATATGCAAACTAGATGAACCATTCAAGGATCAAAACTAAGTCCTCAAGACCTCAAAATGAAGCCAAATCGTGGTCTAAACCGTCAGAACAATACAGCCCAAAAATAGGCAGAATGCTGCCAGAAAATGTATCCAGGCTGTCCAGATTCTAGCCCACTTTGGTGGGCTAATTCATGCAGCAAGAAAAGGCCTTTCCTTGGGATGGTTAGAGGAATTAAAGATCAACAAAAGGAGTCTAAAAGGGTCCAAAATGGAAGCCCAAAGAACTTAGAAAAGTCCAAGAAGTCAGCCCAAACAGCCAAGGGTATTTTGGGCAAAATTTATAACAACTAGTTTTTGGTTTGTCTCTACCGGTCAGTTTTGTGTCTACCAGCTAGTTTATGAGTCTACTGGCTAGTTGAGCCTCATTCCTATATAAACAAGTGTCTCACCTCTCAAATGTTTTCAGCATGGAGAAATAATCTCTTCTTTCTTTGTCTAACCTCTCTGCACTCTTATAATTTTCTCTCAAGGTACAATCCTCCACTTGTAATGTATTCTTGAATACAAAAAGCCCTCAATCATTTTTATTCTAGCACTTGTGGTCATGATATCATTATTATAACACATCGTCACCTCCCACCAAAGAAAACGTCGGATCAAACCCCTTTCAATCAACCTACTCAAAGGAACCACCAAAAGAGTAAAAAAGAAAGGGACTCATTTTTAGTGGGCTGACAATGAAATGGATTGAGATGAATAAAAAATTAGACAAGAAAAAGGAAAATTAAGAGTGAATAAGTAATCAGCCACTAACCTGAATTGCGTTCTCAAACAGAGATTTCATAATATACTCAATTGCTGGTTCCACAAGGCTGATAAGCAATTTTTTGTTTTCTAAGACCTTCCCATTGGTCATTTCCTTTGATGATATCATCCGAATCAACATGGTTTTGATGTCATTGATGCAAGTGATGAGATATCCTGCACCAAAATTTGTAGAAAACGGCTCTCTATTAGCACAAATAACTGCCATGGCAGAAAAGACACAGCAGAATATCATTTTTACATCACATGTATAATAAAAGGAACAGGACAAACGCAGGCTTTGGTCAAAACAGAGAAATTTCTAGTATGGATAAACTTGAAAAAAAGGATTGTTATTGGAAGGGGGGAAATCCCCAAAATATATGTTCAAGGATTGTATAGTACCATGAGAAAATTCATTTAATCATATACCCAAATAATTGTGTTTCACTGCTCTATACAAACCATACAAAAGTGAAATTCCATCCACTGCAATTCAAAAGGTTTGACTCCATGTATAATCAATGGAATAGACCACAGTAACATGTCAAAAAACAAAATATACCCATATCACGCGGGTGCAGTTTCTGTGCACAATGGGCTAGATATAAACAGCAGTAGGAAGATGCCAATGGATCTGCTATTCCCCTTGTCATCATAACTAAGCGCTGGAGGCAGTCGACAGGCTCATCCAGGAGAAACCGCCAGCATGGAAGTATCGCCAGTTCCAAATAACTGAATGTAATTGGGAAAAGAAGATGATAGCAGGTCAAAGCTCATTATTAATTTTTTTTTATAGGAAATAGGCTTCATGAAAAATCTATAAATTGCTTATGGCACTTTAATTAACTAGATGCATGATATGTAAGAATACAAAAGGATGCACAACTCAACAAAGTATCTAGTTTGCTTCTAAAGAATGGATCCAAAGTTGGTGCTGTCCTCATTCAGTAAATCTTCATGGCTTCAAACATTTTTAAAATAGTGCTGAAACATTAATGTTTTTCCTTCCTATTCTCCATCAACTAGTATAGTTAATTCTTTTAGTTGGTTCACCTAGAGATCTATGTCAAATCTATAGAACTAACTTCGATCCATTTAATTCCCGTCACAATAAACAAAGAAAATGAATTTTATATATTACTTTCACGAAGCCCATTGATGCAGGTAACTACAAAAATGAAACAAATCAAGAGTCCATTTTACAGATCTTCAACAAATTAATATGTTTTAGGGGCGCATTGGAACCAACGACTAAGATTAACAATATTAGAAAGCATAAGATTCAAAAGACTGAACGGAAATGAATGAACCCACGGAGATGACCCATTATTGAAGGCTAAAACCTTACCAAAGACAACAAAGAAGTCAAATAAGAAACGGTTAACGGATGCCCTCTTCCTCATGGTTCCTCCACACACTTCTCCATTAGTCCCAAGAGATTAATTTACAATAGGAGTGTTATGACACTCGGGTCGAGTCGGGTAGTGAAATACTCGAGCTTGGCTCGAGTGTTGTTGAGGTGAGCTCGGGCTCGTCGAGCTTGCATTTCTCGAGCTCGAGCTCGAAGTGTCGTCGGGTAATGTCGTCCGGTAGTGTGGCCCGAGTTTGAATGTATCGAGCTTGAGTTCGAGTTTGAAGTGCCGTCGGGTAGTATCGTCAGGTAATGTGGGTAATATATTCAAAAAAATATACTCATAAACATAATTTTACATATAAAAATTATTTTAAAAGAATATAATTAATTAATTTGGGTAGCCCTCGAGCTTGAGCTCGATACCCAACTACCCAAGCTTGAGTCGAACTTTGATCGGGTAGTGTCACGGGTACCCGCCGTGACACTAGCCGAGTGTCATAACTGGCCTAATTTACAGCAAACACTTCAAAGGTCATTAAGGATTATCACTTGGATTGTAATTATGAGCAATGCCTTATAGCCTTAGTACTAGAAGAAGCAACTAATACCAACATCCTGTGGGTCTAGTGGTAGGGTACTAAACTCCATTAACCAAAATCTTGAATTCAAATCTTGGGTATGAAAAAATAGGAGGGCGAATCTTGACGTAACGATGGAGTTGCTCCTTTGGTAACCTCAAGGTCACGGGTTCAAGGCGTGAAAACAGTCTCTTTGCAAAATATAAGGGAAAGACTGCGTACATATACGTCCACCCTCCCCTTACCCCTGCACTAACCGGGAAACACCTTGTGCACCAGGTGATCCTTTTATGAATGGAAAAACAGATGTTTAGAGAGCCAACCCAAAAAATAAGCCCCACAGTACTTGAATCAGATTAGTCGAGTAATTGGATATCTGATTGGTTAAAACCAAAAAAAAAAAAAAAAAAAAACAACTATAAATAGTGAAGATATTATCTTACCATGTGAAACTTGGGCCAGTAATCATCAGTTTGAGCTTTAAGATCAAAAACAAACAGAGAAACTTCAAAGTCCCAAACGTAGTTCACACCGAAGAAAACCAAAAGTAAGGACCAGCAAAGTCGCAACATAAAATTGAAGAATCATACCTAGATGACTATGATATGGGACAAGGTACGGATAAGAATTATATCCATAGGGTCCACAGTAAAAAATAAATTTAACAATACAGTCAACTCAGAAGAATACCCTTTCAATTGTTTAACTTTATAAAACCTATTCAACCATGTAATCCTAGTTGTTAGCCATTAAAACAATATCTGCAGATAACACGATTGGCCAGCCAGTATATGCATCACTAGAAAATACATGAGTAATAGTTAGCTAGGAAGCGCATGGAGGTAAAAGGAATATTTATAGTCTCATCATTTATGAAATGAGAATGTAAACTTACAAAGCATGGGCACACTATATAAAAGATAAAGAAAAGAGATTATGACTTCACATTCGTGGGAGCAGCTCTTTGACAGAACCAATTTTGCAGAACCAATTATTGCATGTTTCTTTGGCATCAGAACTGACGTCAGCTACTTTGAATCTCTCTACAAAAAGAATCTTGGATTTAAGGATAACCAGAAAATGATGAATAAGGAGCATACTTTACACAATCTTATTTGCAGAAACACAGTGAGCAGGAAATGCTAACGTCAAACATCATGACTTCCCCAATTTTCCATCAGGTATTCAAATTTTGTGATAGCAGAAACACCAGAACTAGATGCACATCTAATGAGGAAACACATTAAAGCAAGTTAATCTATCACATGTTTGAATACAAATAGCAGAAGCACAACAATATATCAGTTGAAAAAAAGAAGGGGAGAAAAAGAAGAAGAAGAAGAAGAAGAACATACAGGAGGTCAACTACATGGTTCCATATCTTGTTTACTGCATTCTTTATTCTATCACATGTATGTGCAGACTTGCGTGTTACTAATTTTGTATGGCCTCAAAGAGAGTTGAATGGCAAAATGCAATTACCCTGTCGCAAGACAAATTAAAGGATTTACTGATCGTATCGTTGTTTCCTTCCACTAAAAGCTCAACCAGCATTCACAATGTCGGACAAATTTACATTTATCTGTCCATATTATAGGAAGTCACTTCCCAAATCATTCTTCCAACATCAAACTTCTAGCCTCACCATAGGAAAAACAATAAAATGCTATCATAAGTTCCTTTTTTAATTGTAGTGATTGCAAAATAACATCCAACATAAAGTAGAACAACAGCAAAAATGAGACAATGTCTAACAAAGACCTACTCGCATAATTGTCCTTGAAGCAGAATTTTCCAAATCATTCTGGTTTAAGACTGTGTAAATAGAAAACATAATGCAGTCGTATGTAATTCAATGCAATCCATTAGTAGGACCGGAAATTGAGCAGGGTCGGCCCGAGCTCGGCCCGTTTTGAAGGGCCGCGCTTGATTCATTTTAGAGTCGGGCCGAGCTCAAGCCCATTGTTTAGACCCGTTTTAATTTTGGGCCGAGCCTGGACATCAGTGAGCTCGGCCCTTTAAAAGCCCGGCCCGCTTAAAATGTAATATTTGGTTTTTTTTTTTTTATTTCACCTAGGGGAGAGAGAAGTTACACTGCAATATTGTCCTGTCCCTTGCACTCATTTCAAGCCACTCACTCTTCCCTCTCTCACTCTCACTCTCTCACTCAATCACTCAATCACTCATTTCAAGACATCTCTTCCCCCCCTCTCTCTCTCTCTTTGTTGAATAAAAGAAAATACACCCAACAAAAGACAAAAGAGAACACAAAGAAAAACAAAAGGAAAACCAGAAAACAATAACTCTGCAAGCCCATCAGGGAGCACCCTCGTGGAGGAGCTTGTTCGTCCTACTCACCAGGAAGAACCTGAAGCATCAAGATTGACTAAGGCCACCAGCTCCACCGGAGGAGTACTCACTCACTCTCTATTCCCTCTCTCTCTCTCATTTTCTCTCTCTCATTTTCTCACTCTTCCCTCACTCTCATCTCTGCTCTCTCACTCGCTCACTCTCTCTTCCCTCTCTCACTTTTTCACTCTTCCCTTCTAAGACGATGCTTCTTTTTCTCTCTCTCGCTCTCTCACTCTCTCTTCCCTCTCTCACTCTCTCTCCCCTCTCTCTCTGAGATGAAGATCAATTCCTGTAAAGTGATTGATTGGCCTTCTTTTTCCTTCTTGATCAGTCCCCCTCTCTCTCTCTCTCTCCTTTCTCTGAGATGAAGGTACATCAACGCAAGAAAACCACCGCCGATTTCTTCCTTATCCGCCAAGCATCCTCACTCCGACTATGGTACTCTCTTTCTTTCTCTCTGTCTCTCTCTCTCTCTTAGGGTTTTTCTTTTTTCCTGCCTTCTTGAGAATTTCTGCTCCACGATGTTCTTTACACGTTTCAATTCGTTAAATGAAAATTAGGGTTTCAAGAAATGTTTATTTAAGAAAAAAAGGCGAATTTTGGTGTTTGTTGTCGGGTTTAAACTTATACTTGTAGCAATCTTGGGTTTCCTCAAACGAATGGAGGATTAAGAATAGTGTTCTGTATCTCTTCTGATATGCTTGATATGATGTTAGTATTTCTACTTGGATGTTTATTTTGGTTATACCAGATAACATTGTTCAATTAACCCTCTCTCTCTCTCTCTCTCTCGCTTTTTTTTCCTAGTTAAATCGAGCTCGGGCTGGCCTGAAATGGGCCCGAGCCCCTTTTAAATTTTTGGGCCGAGCTCGAGCCTGGATTCTCCGAGCTTTCTCGAGCCAGGCCCAGCTCGAGCCCATAAAATTTCAAATGGGCTGAGCCCGAGCTTTGCAAAGCTCTACTCACAAAGCTCGATTGTCAGGCCTATTCATTAGCTACCTAGAGTGCAGTATTCTTTTTCTTTATGTACTGAATTTCAAAAATCGCCAATTACGCCTCCCTTACAACCAGAGTGGTGCACAAACTTGAGTTGGTTAGTGACAAGCGCACCATATTTTGGTTTAAAACAATAGCAAGAATCAATCAATTATGTTATTTTTGTGAGAACTACTTGTGTCTGTATATACCAATGATAGAACATGCTGATAAATGTGACCAAGATTATTGTCTATATATCTTTTGATCATTGGAAAACAAGCATGGAGACTATTACAAAGGAGATGCAAATATCAAATATCAAACAACTCTGGATCTACATCCTATTTCATAGGTATGTAAGTATCAAAATTGTAAAAGAGATGCATACCTGGTAAAGAGCACAATTTGGATCCATCCTCCTGAAACTCTGCTTTCTGCTTGATCCGCTCCCATACCATTTTTCCAAGTGTATCTAGTATATCTGTAGCTAGAACAAACACTGTAGGATAAAATTGTGATGCGGTTGTGTCCATTAGAAGCCTAGCAACCTGCTGAAAAGGGAATTATTATAGAAGACAAAACTAGAAACCCTGATTATCTAATATAAAGTTAGAAAACTAGATGTGGACTTTGGAAAGTAATCAGGTAACTCCGATGGGCAAATGACAGCAGACATGGCACGACGAGTACTTCTATGCCCCCAAAAAAAAAACGCCCAGATGACACTACAGATCTAGACATAATGCAATTTTTAATGAATTCATTGATAAGTTAATAATCCTCGTTGGAGCTTAGAAGTAGACAAAAGGAACTGATAACAGCTTTAAGAAAATCTTTTAGAAGAAATAGAAAAGAGATTTTTTCCGGGGAAAAAGACGTGGTTTGTTTCCAGCAGTAGGTTCAAATATATATATACACACACACACATAAATGCAACCCTAGTGACTTGAGCAAAGTGAGAAGATATTTTTGGAATATGTTCAATCAACAAGGCGAAGGACTTCAACCAGCTATTTTAATCAAAAACAGAAAGAGTGTCTGCAGCTCCAATTTTACGGGACTTTTTTTTTCCCTAATTAAAGTTCCTTCACCAGAAAGAAAAAGAAGAGCACATTTAATAAATAAAATCCAAACTTGCCTTGATTGATAGCTTTAAAGATGTAACACGATCATCAGCATGCCAAGCACGGGCAATGTCATCTTTCAGTTCGTGCAACCTTGAGATATACTCCTCCTTTGGTATGACTTTGACATCCTCAGAAACTTTTTGCAGATCATCCAAATCCTCAAGATGCATGCTTGTTGATGACTTTTCAGACCCTATAAATTGGGATCATCACATTAAAACAATGATTATGTACAAGCAAAAGAAAGGAGAACGAAGTAAATATACAAGGAAAATGTACCTTTGCCACTTTTCAGTATTATGTCAGACCTCTGTACAACCAAAAGGGCTCTGGAGTCAAAATTGTGATGCAGACAGAATACAAAGGTTCCAGGTGTTGAACAACATGATATAGTCATCACAGTCAGATAAATGAAGCCTAAAGCTTTCCATAGAGACATATCCAGATGCTAACATGGGAAGATATGTTAAATAAAATATAAAAAATTGAAAGATTTTATCCTTACCGAAGAAATGGAAACTGTTTTAGAAACGGAAAACCTCTGCATCAGTAATCTCTTGAACAAATTCCACTCCCTCTCTGCATGCTGAAAGCCATCAGAAGAGGAAGCCTTTGTCACAGAAGCTATATCAAATTCTTGCAAATCCTCAACAGACACCATTTCTGTAGTTTCTGGCCTTCTCAGTGGGTCAAAAAATTCACTCTTCTCGTGCTCAACAACATCATCATCAACCTATTGATACAAGTCATAAAGTTCCTATTATCGATCAGCACAGCCAGTTTAAAACCCATATACCCCATATTAGGTTTTTTTCTAACTAGTACTCCGTGCGCACTTGCTAAAAAGCATTAAATAATTTTCTCTCAAATTTTCAAGAGAAAAATTGTCATAATCCTGGGTATGATGCATACAACTTTTTGGCCCTAATATCATTGTTTCGATCTCTTCCTTACTAAAATTATTCACCTTTAAAAATAAATGTACGACTCATATTATACATATATATGAGCGTGCGCGTGTAAGAAATTGATAATTCAAACTCTCAATTAGGGTAACAAGAAGAAATGCGTGATAGAAACAGTGTAAATAATGAAATCAGTATAATTCAATCACAATACCAGTGAACAGTTCATCAAGATACGAAACGAATCAAGTACGAATGCAAATCATTGAGAACAGAAGCGAAATTCGATCCTACTGGAATTGACAAATTAAGGTCACAAGTGGGGAGAGAGAGAGAGAGAGAGAGAAAATTGATAATTCAAACTCTTAATTAGGGTAACAAGAATAAATGCGCAATAGAAACAGTGTAAATAATGAAATCAGTATAATTCAATCACAATACCAGTGAACAGTTCATCAAGATACGAAACGAATCAAGTACGAATGAAATCATTGAGAACATAAGCGAAATTCGATCCTACTGGAATTGAGAAACCAAGGTCACAAGTGGGGAGAGAGAGAGAGAGAATCGAACCTTTGGAGATGGAGATGAAGAAGCAAGAGGATGGAAGTCAGTGCGGAGACGAGGAAGAGAGTGAGCTTCTTCTTCCGCTTCGTAATCCCTAATTCTGAACGCCATGAGTTCGCAAACTCGCTTCTCTCTCTCCCCCTCCCTCCCCTCTCCCGGCTTCTAGATTGAGAGAGATAATCAGGTGCGGATAGAACAGCGTGGGCCCCTGGTTTAAAATTGACCGTTGAGTATTCTCGGGAAATTGACGAATGACGTTAGGTGTGAACGTAGGTGAAGCTAGGACGGTCAGACGCGATCGCATTCCATTTCTTGATTTCTTGAATTTGTTGAATTTAATCAATTGTTAAAAAAAATACCAAAAAAATTACATAAATTGTTTAAAGTTTGACATGAGACTTTTGAAAAATTACATTTTGAACCATTAATCTATTATTTTTATTCTTTCTTCCTCTTGTTTCCTTTGATCATCTCGATTTTTTATTCTATTATTTTTCAATATTTTCTCTCCTTTTGTCTGAGTTAAATTCTAACTTAAAATCTAAACCCCACTTCTCATATGCAAAATTGTATCAAAATCTACCCAAATACATTATTTTTGTACAAAACTATGAAACTACTTCTTATGTTTTTTTTTTTTTAAAAAAAAAAAAAACCTTAAACTCAAGATCTCTCAAATTCCCTAAATCACAAGCAACTCCAATTTTAATTATGCAATCTGATTGGATTCTCAATTTTATATTTGAGAGCAAAATATGGTTTTTTTTGGGTTATCACTACCCATTTCTTTTCTCAAAATTAAATTGCAAAATTTAATTCTAGATTTTGATTGAATCACTTAAAACTTGATATTTTTCCTTAATTTAGTCAAATTTGATTTTTGCAGAGGAAATGGTTTTTTTTCTTGGATTCTTGCACCGTGCTTTAGATGTATGGGGTTTTTGTGTGTTGAACTTTATTTGTTTTAATTGATTAGAATTGATTTTTCTTTAGAAAAAAAAATATTTTTTTTGGTCTTCAAAGGTGATGCGACATTATTTTTCACAAAATTCCAATTGTTTTTAAGTTCTCAATGTTCTGCATCATTTAAGTATGGAAATTGGTCAACATGAATAATAATTAAAAAAATAATAAAGATCTCACTTTGGGTTGTGATTGAATAACTAAATTTCTTTTTCATATATATATATATGTAATTTAATTGATGTTTTAAGTGTTGCTGGATATTTTTCAGCAATTGTTCAATGGAGTGGCCAGGTCATTCATGGATTTTGTAAGGGAAAAAAGTAAAAGGAGCTGTGGAGGAAGAGAAGCTGCATATGCCATGGCGAAAGAAGCAAATAGGAATGGTTTTTTTTTTTTTTTTTATATAAGAAGATATAATCAAGCGGAATCGAATCAGGAAAAGAAGATGAAGGTGAAAAGACTCTACCACTTAAATTGTCCCCGATAACCAAAGAGGAATGATTTGATTATGAGAACTTTGGTATTGTTAATGCCGATGGATCAAACAATTTTTCAGCATTTTTTTCCTAAAAAAAGGCCAAACAAGGAGTTAATCAAGAAAGAAAAAACATTTTTAGTATTTTAAATTTTTTATATAAAAATAGCTTCTTATTTTAAAAATCTTTTTAACAATTCATTAATGGAGAACGAAAAATAAAATAAAAACTAAAATTACATGGTGAAAAATATGATATCTAAAATTACATAATGCAAAAATTTAATTGCAAGCAAAACTTAGGATATTTTATATAATTTTTTTTCCCAAATGTATCATATTTTATATTAATTAACACTTTGTATATTGTGGTTTGAATGAAAAGAATTTCTATATGTAAATAATTGCTTTTTGTTAATATAACTCTAGTCATGAAGCTCATGATAGAGCTTTGAACAATTCCTTACATATCATCGTCATTACTATTTAACTTAAATCTTTATTGGCCTCGCTCATTAATTTTTTAGATACAATACATGAATCCTTATATATGCGATACATGTAAATTCAAATAAAGTAAATAAAAAATAAAGTAAGAAATAAGAGAGAATTTTAATGAAAATAAAGATAAAAGAAGTTATGGGTAGATATTAAAAAAAAAAATTTATTTGGTGGTTTTTTCTTAAAAAAAAAACTGATAATTTATTTAAATACTTTATTTTTATTGTTTTACAAAAAATGAATATTTAGTAGTATTATATAAAATAATAACACGTGTCAATTATAAAATTTTATAATTTAACTAATAATTATAAATTAATTGTCTAATTTTAGTAATCTTACTTTCTTCCTTAATTAATTTACAAATTTAAGTGAGATGGAATACAAATAAAATTTAAAAGGTGAATGAAGGGAAAGGTTGGCATTCCTTGAATGAGCAAGAGTGAGAGAGATTTGATCCCTAAGGGAAAGTCTAGTAATCATAATCTCCTCTTTCAATCTGATGATCCAAATAAAAAAAAAGAGAGAGAGAGAGGGATTTGACTTTTGAATTCCATTAGAAATCGAGACTTTTCTCCATTTCCGCATGCAGCTTTTCTTGTGTACGACATCACCTGGTGTTTGAAGTTCTAACTCATAGCTCATCTCCACGGTAAATATTAAAAAAAATATTTATCAAATCATGTCTATGTATATATAATAAAAATATACATATATTTATTTGTAACTTGTGTAATACTTTTACAAGATGACTTCTTCCCAACAAGGAAATTGCTGATCCCCCGTGCTTTCAGTAACAAGTAACAAGGGACGATTACTTATCAATAGGTCAAGTTATTGATTAGCTAAGGCAAAATCAAGAATTCAGGCTGTTCCTTTACCCTTTTGTAAATTCACTTACATTTATGTCCCTCATGAAACCTTTTGTTCTTTTTTTATTTTTTAATAATCAATTAATATAAAAAATTATACTCTAACTAATTTGACTCGAATATTATCGAGTCAAATTTTAAAAAAAATTCTTTTAATATAATTTTTTCTATTCTTAAATTCAAGAAAATTACTTCAGCATACCATTAGGGTTGAATCCTGGAGCATTGAATGGTATTATTATAAACCTAAAGTTAGAAAAATACAATATTCTAAGATCACGACGTGGCATTTTCTTACTGGCTCTTTTCATCTCTATAAACTCTGCATCACGTTCCACCCAGCGAAAGCATAGAGCTACTTTTATTAATTATTTTCTGCTTAACTTAGATTATATGTTATTATTATATTAAAAAATTTCAAGCTACATTGTGTAAGTAGCCCTTCTTTAAGCTCAAGTCTTGCTATGCATGTGGCAAGGTTGGGGTGGCTAATGTCATTTTACGTGAACATGATTTATATTACTTCAATATGTGGATCACCTTGCTTCATATTGTAGCATGGCCTAATTTCTTCGTAATGAGATCAATGGTTTATGGTATTGGTATCTTTGTTTTCATACATGGGCACATAGCACAATGTCAAATTTACCTTTACATTTTTAATTATTAACTAGTTTTTTTTGCCTACGCTAATGCACGGGATACCCACAAAAATGAATTATAATTTTTTATCATATAAACATTTATCAAAATTATAATTAACTCGATATTTGAATTAAATTATTATCTAAACAAACGAAAAATATGATGCATATTAGTGACATAAAAAAAGAGTCTAACAACTGAAATTTAAAAAAAAACCATCGAATAAAATAAAAAATAGATAATAATTAGAGTAAAAAGACAATAGAAATAAAGGGACGACTATTGGTGGAGCAAAAAAAAAAATATGACAAAACATGTGTTAAAAAAATGAAGGACCAAAGAGGGAAAAAAGGATAAAAAATAAAAGGAGCAAAGACCGAAATAGAAAAAAACTATGATTTAAAAATAAATGAACGCTATATGTGGGGTGAAAAATAAAAAAGAAAAACCTATATTAAAAAATGATGAAAAACTAAAGTTTAAAAAAATTGGATAAAGAAAAGAATTTGAATGGACAAGTAGGGAAAAAAAAGGAAAAATCTTTGTCTAAAAAAAAGGAATAATTTAAGAAAAAAATTTAGGTAAAAAAAAAAAGAGCAAGGATTTGAATGAGAAAAAATTATGATTTAAAAATAAATGGATGATCATTCGTGAGACTAAAAAAAAAGGAAAAAAACTTATATCTAAAAAAGATGAAAGATTTAAGAGGAAAAAAAAGGTTAGGTTAAAAAAAAAAAGAATGAGGATCCAAATAAAAAAAAATAAAAAGTTATGATCTTTAGGTAATGGGACAACTATCCATATGGTAAAAAAAACAAAAGGAAAAATATCTATGTTCAAAAGGATGAAGAACCCAAGGAAAAAAAAGGATAAAAAAGGTGAAAAGCCAAAAAAAATAAATGAATAAAGTATGGTCCTAAAAAGACAAAGGACGTAAATGGAAAAAAAAGTATGGTCTCAAAAAGGCAAAAGATTTAAGCAAGAAAAAAAATCAATAAAAGTGTAAGGTGTTGAATGAAAAAAAAATTAAAGGTGTCGTTATGAGTAAAAAAAATGGGAAATGACCTTAATAGAAAAAAAACATGGTTCACAGGAAATGAGAGATCTAAGCGAAAAAAATTGTTAAAAAAGTATAAAAGACTTTTACGGAAAAGAAAAGTAATGGACTCTATGGGTAAAAAAAAATACAAAAGACCTAAACAAAAAAAAAAGAACATTGCAGGGTTTGCAAAAAAGTACAATAAATTTCAATGGAAAAAAAATAATAGTGGGGTTCCAAAAATATAGAACGACCAAACAAAGATATCTCCGAAAAAAGATGATGTGAACAAAAAAAAAAAGAAGCTGCACCCAAAAAAGGACATAAACAAAAAAAAAATATATCGAAGTACAAAAAATATATGATGATCAAATAGGAATTTTTGAGAAAAGCACACGAATAATAGAGGATGCGAATGAAAAAAAAAAAGAAAGCTAGACAAAAATATGAATGGACCACTTATGAACTCCGAAACAAAGTATATGAATAATAGAGGATTCGAGCGAGAAAAGAAAAAATAAAGCTGAATGAAAAAAAAGGATGCAAATGACAGAAAAAAGATGGTGGGTCAAAAAAATATAGGGATATTGTTTATAAACAGTAGAGGATCCGAGTAAAAAAAGAAAATAAAAAGCTGAATGAAAAAAAAGGATACAGATAAAATAAAAAAAATAAAGAGGACGGGTCAAAAAAATATGGGGTTACTGTTCTGAACAATGTCCATGAACAATAACTCCAACTCGCTCTTTATAATATATATGAAGATAAAGAATTTTATGTTGTGAAATTTAAATAAAACATAACAAATTTTAAAAAAGAAAAATATAAAAGACAATGTGGAGAATGATTTCAAAATTCATGTGTTTTGTGGATATGAAAGGGCATATCTCCTCCCCTAATCTAGTGATTCCAGATTTAAATCTCAATACAACAAAAAAATGGGCATCTCTCGTGGGTTTTGTGGATATGGATCCTCGCGTCACTATATTTTTGAAGATAGTAGCTAATTATTTCAAAATCCATGTTATCAAATATTTGAGTTAAATTTGAGTCATTAATTAAAAATTATGAATCATTATTAGTTAATGCATACATTTGATTAAGTAATTTTTTTTTAGTTCCTACCTTTGGCATTCGGATCTACATTTTAATTAATTCAATTCAAACATTTACAGAAACTCTAATTAGAGAGTGATTCTCTCGCCAATGAGCTTTAGCTCAACTGACATCTTCCTCCTCTCTCGTTGCAATAGAATCATATTCAAGTCCCACTATATATTAAAAAAAAAAAAGAGTAACTCTCTCAAAATAGTTTTATTTTATTCCGATTTAATTGAGTAGTTTTGACAAAAGAAGATAAGAAAGGGATGGGGGGAGGGGGTTTGGAGATATCTTCATGGTCGGAAAAGAGTCATTTAACATTATGTGGCACTCAAGTCATGTATCAAAATGGAGTGGCAAAATCAGTACTTCTCTTTGTTGCACGTAAACTCACATTCTTTGCAGCCCAATCCACGAGCCCTCCTTTTACCACTTCTTTTGGGTCAATGCCACCTTTTGTGCCACTATAAAGAATTTAAAATCTTAGGTCCATTTTACTTTCGCAAGATCTCCTAATCAACTAAATCTTGAAGTCACCTTTCTCTCTCTCTCTCTCTCCCCTCCCCCCCCCCCATCTCTTCTTCGCCAAAAACCAACTTTGACAAACGATGAGGTTCATTAATGTAGTCTTCATTGTAGCCATAACCATGGCTCTATCCATCACCATCACAATGAAGAATAATTTTGGAGGAGAAGAAGAACAAGAAGAAGAGAAGCCACCTTTAGCGACCAACCTCACACCAAACACTTTTGATCATCAAAAGGAGCTCATGCCCTCAAAAAGGTTAAGTCGTTTCCTTGTCAAACACCGAAGCCTAAGGGGAGAACCGGCCAGCCATTGCCACAAAGATAACGAAATTTGTCGACATGGGGAAGGAAACAACACCACTTGCTGCAACAACAAATGCGTGGACTTGCATTATGATAAACAAAATTGTGGGGCTTGCAAGAAGAAGTGCGAGTACAGTGAAACTTGTTGCAGAGGGGAATGCGTTGAGCTAAGCATGGACGAGAGGCACTGCGGCTACTGCAATCATCGGTGCATGGAGGGCGGATTCTGTTTCTATGGATCCTGTGATTATGCTTAAACATACGCATCCACAATGACGTTGCCTAAGGTTCGTCGCGGATATAAGTTTGTCAATTTATTTCTTAAAAATACAATAATAAGAAGAACCACATTTATGCCTGGGGGTTCTCAATATATTGATAGTTTTAACTTGTTTATATTGCAAAAAGGTGTGTTTCTCAATATGTTATTGCAATTTTATGAACGTAAACCTATTGTTATTGTTATAATTTTACATTAATATTGTCTCCATGTAGACAGCCTAATGATCACAATTCCTCTCACCTAATCCAATGATTCTGGGTTCAAATCTCGATATAACAAAAAAAAAATAGATTGATATTGTAATACTCATTGAGCTATATACATTTTGGAAGATATTTATGTTAATAACCAAATTTGTATTGTTGATTGACAATATGTGCACGATACTCTATAGCAAAGAGGGTAAGCTATTCTCTATTTAAGAGGCATGCGCTCTTTGATAATGCAACTGAAGAAATATAATTATGCTAATTTATTATTACTTTTAACTTAAATAGTCACACTTTATTAAGATATATTATTTTTGAAAAATTTTGTCTGAATTTTGAAAAAAAAATTATTTATTTATTTGCTAAAGGTGTTACCATGCTTGATGTATAAATTGTCCAACGTGGCTATTAATTTGGACTCTAGAATATGAGGATGCCAAGAGAAATTAAACACCAAGCTAACTATAATACTAATATGACAATTATCATGATTATTTATATATATATATATATATGAGAAATTTGAATTCAAAATCTCGAAGGTAAAGAAAATGGTACCGATTAAGTTATATCTCATTGGTATTATCATTGTTATCAATAAAGGTGGAGCTTTTACATTCCATCAATGATTATTATTATTATTATTATTTTGCCTATTTTCATCTTTCATAAATGCTTATTTCATATGCTTTTTAGTTCCATTTAAACTTTTTTTTTTATTTTTCTAAAAAGATTTTGTTCATTTTGGCTCTACGCGTTTTCAGCTCAACTTTTCTGTTCTTTTGTTCTATTCTTTTTTCTCCAAAAACCTAATAGTTATATGAAAGCTCAATTAAAATAACATTATGAGATCTTGTGATAGCTTGTATTATAATACCCAAATAAACAAAAGAGAATGTTGAATAAAGTAATACATGAATCTTATGGTCGAAAATTGAATGGAAAAATGTAACAAAGTTGGTGTCCCCCTAGGCCTAGCAATTGTTTGTTAAGCAAGCATTCCAAATTGATTAAGCAAAGCCTAGCTTTTCGATAACCCTATGAATTAATCTTGTAAAGAGAAAAATAGTTACTTCAATTATACAAAAAGGAGAAGCCCTTTTGTGGATTCTTTCGTTCAAGATTGAAGGCTCTTAAAGGCATTGAAATTTTGCCCCCATTTGAAATTGCTTAACACCCACATGCTATTCCTTGCAAAACACCTGTACAAAATTTTCTCCCCCCCCCCGGAAAAAAAAAAGAATTTCTTTTGGGCTCTTCACGTCTGTATGTGGATTGTTAGAATTTTTAGGTGACTCAACACGCAGCGGAAGTAATAAAATAATTTTCGGAATCGTAAAAGGTTAGGGTTCGCGATATACCTCAATCGGTGATTCGAAAATCGTCAGAACCGCAAACTCCCGATCTGAACTTCTCGTAGTCGGGATGATAATCACGATGAACGGACTATCACCGCAATGCCACAACGATCCAACCCTCAACCTGATGAATCGTAGACGGATCCGGAAACCCTCGAAAAATTAATCGTTCTTCGCAACAATTAATTTTTTCACTCTTAGAAATATTTTTCCATTAACAAACGTAAATTCACTCTACCGTTTGCTCTCTCACATAGGAAGGTAAGTCACACACCAATAATGGAAAATGTAACTCCATTAGCTAATAACTCAACCATTAATCAAGGAAGGTAATTAAGGAGAGAGAAATGAGGGGTAGGGATTTGGTAACTGCCCCACGTGGGCATACCAATCAACATCTCCCACTTGCACACGAGGGCACTTCATCTCCGTCAAAAGATCACAACTCATGCGATCTATCACATCACCCTACAGGGTTTTCATATAGGGTTGGTCGTCGTGCGACTAGCGAGTACACCTGCAAACAAAGACTTCTCGATACACCTATTAGGATGATCGAGTAGTCACCGTTAGTATCAAAAGAAAACTCGCAGTACCCCAGATCCAAGACTAATCGTATCCATCGAGCTACTTTCCTCATCGAAAGTAATCCCCAGATATCGCTCGACTATGTATTCACTAGTATGTTCAAATCCCTACATGGATGAACATAAAAGACCGGTCGGTGAATACAAAACCGTGATACAATGTCAATTGGTCTTCCTTTTCCCAAACTCGAATCTATCGATCCCAACTCAACTGCTTTCCTAGACCTGTCCCTCAGACCTCAATTTATATTCAGGATATCGGTAAACAGACTAAAGTAGCAAACACTGAATCAGAATCTCAAGATACAGCCGAAAGTAATAAGGGCACTAAAGATCCCACTCAATGGATCTCGGGTCTCACACAGTGGGGCTTGGGGATAAATATCAAATAACTGTCTCAAATAATAAAGCTCCCACTATCCCAAGTCGTCTTTTCACACGTGGTATGAAACACGTGCCACAGTGTTATTCCCCCATCTCTCAAAGGGCATATGTCAGATTTCTCTAACACTGTGCAGGTATAGGGACTCAGTCTACACATAAGACTTTACCCTGAGATCTCAAAGAGAGTACCTCAGAGACAATATCACAAAACGCAGGTGATATCTGAGATCTCAAACCTGGCTACTCACAGGCAACATGGATGTGGGTACTTCCATGTCGGTCATGTCGCACATGACCTCATCCTGAACACGCATCAGGGCGACTTATGTTCTAGCAGGGCTACTCTCAAAGCCTCTTACAGCTAGAATCCGTCTCATCTCCACTCACTCAGAGCTGGAGGTGGTCACTCGTGTGAGAGAGTCGACCTTGCCTGCCTGACACATCTATTATCACATCACATAATATATATGACAATAAAGGTAAGTGCATTAAAGAAAATATAACACAAAAGTGACTGAATAATGCACTAGAATCATATATATATATAATCAATAAGCATCAACGTCATCAATAAGTACAAGATGAGAAATGTCAGTAAATTCCCAAACCCAATGACTCTCTATGCCCTAGAAAGGAGTCTCTAGTGATGGGTTTGGTGAAGGGATCAGCCACCATGCTGTGTGTCAAAATGTACTTGACGGTCACTTCACCCTTCTCGATGATGTCTCTAACATAATGAAATCTAGTGTTAATGTGTTTGGTCCGACCATGAAACTTGGGATCTCGTGTGTAGGCGATAGCGGCCTGATTATCACAATAAATCATCAACTTGGCCTCCCACTATCCGCTACAATCCCTAAGTCGTCCGTAAGAGTCTACGGAGCCAAACACTCTTCTACCTGGCAACCGAGCATGCCACGAACTCGGCCTCCATCGTAGATAGAGCAACACAGTTTGCTTCTTCTGGCTCCAAGAGATGGCCCCGCCATTGAGCAAGAAAGCAAAACCTGATGTCGATTTGCGCTTATCCAAATCGCCTCCCCAGTCGGCGTCTGAATATCCCACAAGGCGCAAATCACCTCCCCCGTAACACAAGGAGAAGTTCGCAGTTCCTTTTAGATATCGGAAAATCCTTTTCACTGCTCTCCAGTGATCCCTTCCAGGATTTGCCTGATATCTCGCTCACTAGACCGACTGTATAACAAATGTCCGGTCTTGTACACAACATTGCGTACATTAAACTTCCCCCCCCCGCGCGAGTAAGGTACTTTACTCATTTCCCTTACTTCTTCCTGAGTTTTCGGACACATTTCCAGGCTCAGGCCCTCACCTTTGGCGATCGGAGTATCTATGGGATTACTATCACTCATCCCAAAACGTTCGAGAATTTTCTTAACGTAGGTCTCTTGTGAAAGAGCTAACGTCTTTCTCGAACGATCCCTCTGGATCTGAACTCCGAGGATGAACTCAGCTTCACCCATGTCTTTCATGTCGAAACTGGATGACAACCATGCTTTGATGGTCATTAAATGCTCAATGTTGTTCCCGGCCAACATTATATCATCCACGTACAACGACAGGATCACAAATGAGTTATCGGAACGAATCAGATAGATACAATGATCCTCCTCGACCATCGTAAAACCGTAAGATATCACCTCCTCGTGAAATCTTAGGTACCACCGCCCCGGATGATTGCTTTAGGCCGTATATCGACTTCCGAAGTCGACAGACCTTATCCTCGTGACCTACTAGAACGAACCCTGGGGGCTGTTCCATGTAGATCTCCTCATCCAGGCTCCCGTTAAGGAAAGCGGTTTTAACGTCCATCTGATGCAACTCTAGATCCAAACTAGCGACAATCGCCAAAAGCAAACGGATCGAAGTAAACTTGACTACTGGAGAGAAAGTCTCCTCGTAGTCAATGCCCTTAGTCTGCGTGTAACCCTTGGCTACCAGACGGGCTTTGTACTTCTCAATCGATCCGTCGGCCTTTCTTTTAATTTTGAGAACTCACTTGTTCCCAATGGCCTTTCTATCCTCAGGAAGGTCAACTAGCTCCCAGACTTCGTTGACTCTCATTGATTCTAATTCTTCGTGCATGGCCCCCGTAACCATTGGTCCTTTGCGGGAACTCTCGAGAGCCTCCATGCACGGTCCTCGGCTCTCCGTCGTCCTCGGGAGTCACAATGAGGATCTCATCCTCAATCGGGAAGCGGCGACGAGGCACTTGTCCCCGACTACTCCTGCGAGGAGTGAGAGAACCTACACCCTCGGATGGACCGCTCCCACTAGGACCAAGATCCGTAACCGGGTCTTGTGTCCCGCCGGGTTCGTTTGAGCCATTAGGCTCATCCATCTCATAGAAGGTAAAATCTCGATCGATTTCTCCTCTCTTAGGGAAATCACTCTCGAGAAAAGTGGCATCACGAGACTCTATCTCGGTGCAGTGCCGTCCGTATGTTCTCCTAGGAACACGTATCCTTTGGAGTGTTCAGAGTATCTGATAAAGATACACTTCTTTCCTCGTGGGCCTAACTTGCCGTACTTATGCGAGGAATCGTGAACGTACGCGGCGCAACCCCATGGTCTTAAATGGCTAAGGTCGGTGTCTCCCTGTCCAAAGCTCGTATGGGGTGCTCGACTACGGACTTCGTCGGAACACGGTTAAGGACGTAGGTTGCGATCAACAACGCATCCCCCCAATGGGAGATAGGTAAGTTGGCCTCGCGCCATCATCGACCTCACCATCTCCAACGAGTCCTATTCCTTCTCTCGGCTACTCCGTTCTGGCCGAGGAGTAGCAGGAATAGTCAACTGTCTAGTGATACCTCTATCGGAACGAGCTCTTTAAAACGCCGCGGGGACAGATACTCGCGCCCTCGATCGGTTCTGAGAGTTTTCACCCTCAAGTCTAGCTGATTCTCAACCTCGCTAATAAACCTCCTGAAGCACTCTAGTGCCTCAGACTTGTGCGAGATCAGATAGACATAACCGAAACGCGTGTAGTCGTCTATGAACGTAATAAAATACGTGGCTCCGTTTCGGGCTCTCACATTCATGGGTCCGCAAATATCGGAATGGACCAACTGCAATGGAGTCCCAGCTCTCATTGCTTTCCCAAATGGTTTTCTAGTAGCTTTGCCCGCAAGGCAAAACTCACATACGGGCAACTGGACCTTGGTTAGCGGGCCCAACAAACCACTCGTAGCTAACCGGGTCATCCTCTCTTGCCCTATGTGGCCAAGTCTACTATGCCATACATTCACATCATCCACTACACTATCAGATGCAAAAGCAATAGTAGATGAAGAATTAATTTCATAATATGAAATCATATCCAGTACATAAAGTCCCTCATGGACCAAACCGGAACATATTAAAGAACTGTCATAAGTTATGGAAACTCTAGAGTTTCCCAAAAACACAGAATATCCTAGCAAATCCAAACAACGGACAGATACAAGGTTCCGCCTTATTTCAGGAGCATATAATACATCATGAAGGTACAAGACTTGATCACTTTGCAGCATTAACTTGCAAGTGCCAATCCCTTTAACTTCAATAAATGCTCCATTCCCCACGCATGCCTCCTCGCTTGGGGACTCAAACGGCGGAACTCCACGTACGCGCTCCTGTCCCGAGCTACATGGTCCGTGGCTCCTGAGTCTAAGATCCACAAAGGAGAAGAGTTAGCGAGCATCACACTAGATGACACGTAACTCAAACCATGTAAAGAAGAAGGATATACCTTTCGCTCGCCACACTCGCGTGCGAAATGCCCAGATTTGCCACACACGTAGCATTGGACTTTGCTCTTATCGAGCTCCTTCTTCTTGCTTTTCTGCCCTTTGTCGTCGGTCTTGGCAGATTGCTTCCTCTTGCCTTGGCCCTTGGCTTTCTTCTCATGCTTGCGCCACTTGCGCTTTACACCTCGAGAGCCCTTACTCGACTCCGCAAAGTTAGCATGAGCAGAAGAAAACCTAGCCACCTCCTGACGCTCCTCCTCGAGCTCACAATGCCTACTCACGTCCATGAAAGTACGAATACTCTCGGTGTGCGTGAGATAGGTCTTAACCACATCCCAGGAGTCAGGCAAGGACTGGATCACACCCAGTACTTGAAGCTCATCAGACATCGGCTCCCCCATGTTCCTCAAAGAGGCGATCATACTCGACATATGCATTAAATGTTGCTTCATAGTATGATCACGCCTCTTCTTGTAGGTGATGAACTTGTAGGTCAGCATCCTCAACTTAGGAGCTGACGGGGTGCCGTATTGCTCTCTCAGAGCATGCCAAATCGACCGTGCGAGAGGATACTGCTCATAAATGGGGATCAGCTCATCGTGCATGCTGCTAAGGAGGATCACCCTTGCGAGGCCATCCTTCCTCCTCCAAGCACGATATACATCCTGATCCTTTTGTGCTTGTGCTGTGGTACCCTCCCCGGGGTCCACCATCTCGTTGTCAAGAACCTCCCCGAGTTCTTGTTCCTCGAAGACAAACTGAACTTTCCGGTGCCAAATCTCATAATTGTCACCGTTCAGCTTGTCTCCCTTCACGAGATCTAATACGACATTCTTCGTTGCAGCCATGTCTCTTTTACACAGAAAAAGAGACATTAGTGACAAATTGATGCTTAAATCACAAATTTTATGTACCCTACGAATCATCAAAACCAAAATGACTTGAATGCAGTCCCAAGACGAGCGTATGAGTCAACGGACACCATACACCACAATCCGGGATTGCATCTTACCATTCGGAATGCGATTCGGTACATAAAAACCCACAATAAGTCACTTTTATCACAAAAAAAAACTTCAAAAATCAGAAAAATCCGATTTTCAGACGACCTACGCGCCGCCGGGGAGGGTTCACGCGCCGCCGAGGTCCCCGGCGGCGCGTCCCCACGCGCCCCACGCGCCGGGGAGCGCCCGGGCGCGTGCAGGACGCGCCGCGTCCCGCACGCGCCCGCACGCGCTCGGGACGCGTCGGCAGACGCGCCCGACGCGCGGGCTCGCGGGCGACGCGCCTGCACGCGCGCGCCCGCGTCACTCGGGCCGGACCCGGACGCGGGTCCGGGTCGGGACCCGGAACCCGGTCCGGATCCGCCGGTTTGGGTCGGGTCCGAACCGGTTCGGGTCTGACCCGGTCGGACCCCGACCTATCACGCGCCTACGCGCGCGTGTGTCACGCGCCCGGGCGGCCGTGCGCCGACGCGCCTGCGCGCGCGTGTGGTACACGCGCCGGCGTCCTCCTGTGCGGACGCGCCTCCTCGCGCGTGTCCCGCACGCGCCCGACTCGTCTTCTTCGCCCGAGAGCCCGCAACGCGATTTTCCGGGTATTTTCTCCAACCCGGCACGAAATCTCAAATTCGGTGTTAGAATTAAACAATATATATATCAAAATGCAGATCTAAATTAGACAATTACAGATCTACAATTTTTATTAATTGATTTGACCTAAAACTCGTCAAATATGGGGTTCAAAAGTTCGGTCTCCATTCGCGGGGGGGAATGCTTCAACCGGAATTTTCATGGCCTAAACGTGCTCATAAAATTACGAAAAAAATATATTCGTGTTCTACACAATTTGGGTGACACAGTGGTATAACCGGATTCACGAAACTCATCCGTAATCCGGACCCCAATTTTTTATACCCTATATTTCAAAACCCAAATTTTTTATTCCGAAAATTATTTAAATAATTCTAACATGCTCTGATACCAATGTTAGAATTTTTAGGTGACTCAACACGCAGCGGAAGTAATAAAATAATTTTCGGAATCGTAAAAGGTTAGGGTTCGCGATATACCTCAATCGGTGATTCGAAAATCGTCAGAACCGCAAACTCCCGATCTGAACTTCTCGTAGTCGGGATGATAATCACGATGAACGGACTATCACCGCAATGCCACAACGATCCAACCCTCAACCCGATGAATCGTAGACGGATCCGGAAACCCTCGAAAAATTAATCGTTCTTCGCAACAATTAATTTTTTCACTCTTAGAAATATTTTTCCATTAACAAACGTAAATTCACTCTACCGTTTGCTCTCTCACATAGGAAGGTAAGTCACACACCAATAATGGAAAATGTAACTCCATTAGCTAATAACTCAACCATTAATCAAGGAAGGTAATTAAGGAGAGAGAAATGAGGGGTAGGGATTTGGTAACTGCCCCACGTGGGCATACCAATCAACATGGATCATTTTCTGCAAGGGCTCGATTGATTGCCCTGAAATTTTGGCTAACCCGAAACCTAACTTGCCTCCTTCCACGTCTAAGTTTCTTGATTTCCTGGAATTTTGTGCGGGTTAAGAAACTGCATATTTGCAATTTGACTCATTTTTCATGAAAAATGAGACAATAAGGGAATTTTTTTGATAAATGAAAAATTAAAAATGCTTGGGGATGGAAATGAGGTAATGTCTCGACCAGCAACCAACAGCAAAAACTCAAAAATCTATGATTGACCGATAGAACCCCATTTCGTCCAAGTTATAGCGGGACCGGAAAAAAGAAGTGATTTTTCACACAGCTTGCTCATAATGCAGGTCCCACCTCTATATTGTATTTGGCCGAAGCATCAGACAGGTTGGAGTTCCTACCTTCTGGGGACTCCGGGAAAGAAGACTAGATTACAGTTTTCCCGAACTGGGGTTAAGCAGTTTTGGGCTTCATCGATGAGAATTAGGTTACAAAGGAGGAGAGCAGCCCATTTTTCGAAATATATGAGTATATTTTGTATTATATTAAAATCATTATTTTTTTTTTTTTAGTTTCTACCGTCGGTATCTAGATTAATATTTTAATTAATTCGTCGAATTCAAAATTTGATTAAAAGATTTAGTATTTCATCTCATGGGATCAACTGTCCGTTATTATTAAAATCATTATTTAGAAATCAACTCATTATTGCGAGAGCAAAGTGAGTGTAAAAATAGCATTTCTGCACCCCATGTCGATCAATTAATTTATAATAAACTATTTTATCAAAATCAACTTAGACCCAAACAAAAAACTGTAAAGTCAAACCCTAGACTTTCTTGATCTCGACCAAAATGTGTTTCTTAGTGACAACTCAAATGATAGAGTTTCTCTACTTCCATTCTCTCTTACTTGGTTCGATTCCGTTTAATTATATTTTTTTATACCAAAAAAAAAAGTTCTTGACCAAATTGTCAAAGGTACGCCTTATGAGCCATAGCCGACATTTCATTATACACTAGTAGGCCGCGAACACATCGCACGTTGCGCGATGTGTCTCGCAAAAAAAAACAGTTATAACGTAGTTATCAAATTTGGATATCACAATTCAAAACATTAAGATTTTGATTGTATTGATTGTAATAGATTATTTTGACAATTTTTAAATTTTTTTTAACAAAATTTAGGTGTTTTTAGACTTTGAGACAAAATTGATTTGAATCAATCTTATTTTTGATATTCACATTGTCTAAATATGCTTAAATCTAGAGTCTCAAAGGGGCATAGCGACAGAAAAGAGAAAGAGAGAGAGACTAATCACTGGAGTTTAAAAAAAGACCAACGAATGAAGTTAAAAAAAAAAAAAACATAATAAGCGGAATAAAAAGTAATAGAAATAAGGGACAACGATTCGTGATATGGAGTTTGAATTTTGTATAAAATATTGGGTTTATGTATCAATTAGAAATAAATGTAAAATAATAATAATAGTAATAATAATAATAATAATAATAAAACATTGTTATTGTTATAAAATACGTTGAATTTTGAATTTATTGAAAGTTAATTTAACATCAATTAGAAAGATTGGAATTTGTTAAAAAAATGACGACTATTTCATAATTTATCTCTTGACCCAGATTGACATATATTGTGCATAATTATGCATAAATTAATGGTGGATCGACGTAAGAACCAAAGATTAGTCGACCCATAATATGTGCACGAAATACACTTGGGTCTCAATCCAGATACGCCCCGACCCATTTGATATCAATTCATAATTATGAATCAGTTCAGGGATTAATTATGAATTAAAAATATCTGGATTATGAAAGAATTGAAAAGATTGATACTCACTATATGCACAATAGTCATTTTATTTATTAAGTTTTGTAATTCTAGTTTATATGTCAATTCATAATTATACATTGATTGATTATGGGTCGACCCAATAACCAAAGATTGGTCAATCCGCAATATATACACAATATACTTGGGTTTCCCCAAGAAGAACTCGGGTTAACCAAGGCTTGGCCTTGGGTCGACCCAAGCATGGCCTTGGGCCAATCCAAGCAGGCCTTGGGTCCGACCTCTAAAAACAAAAGAAATGAAACTAAAATCTTAAAAATCAAAGAAATTCAAGGAGTTTCGATTCATTTTCTTTGATTTTAGATCCTATCAGTTTTTTTCATGCCTTGGTCAACCCAAGGAGTTCCAATTCTTTTTCTTTGATTTTAGACCTCACCCAATTTTTTTTTTCCTGAAACTAGCTGGGCTGACCAAAAAAAGCCCAAGTCAACCAAGGCTTCTGAAGGCCTCGGGTTGACCAAGGTAGGAATGACACACCATATACAGGAATGTAGCATTAAAAAAATGAAAAGCACCTCATTTACAAATTAAACAAACCACAGGCACTTATCAGTTAAAATAACACAGACATGCATTGAAAATGATCATAAATCATTAGTTTAACTACAAAACCCCCCAAATTCAATGAAGCATATACGCATTACAAAAAGAATCACAAATTAAGCTAAAAAATTAATGTTTCTAGTGATCATGAAGAATAAAACACATGTCATCATCATCGAGATAATTATAATTCTCGATAATAGTTCATATATGACAAATTTCGTATGAAATAACAAGCAAGAAATGAAAATTATCATAATCATCAACCACAAAAACCTAAATTCAAGTGAAAGTAACAGTTCACATAAAAGAGGAAACACTTGGTCGAGAACAAAAAAGGATCTGGATGCCAAAAAAAAATAAGTTGTAAAAAAAAGTGGATACAAAAAACAAAAAAAAAAGAAGAAAATATCACGTTGGGAGGTGTGGTCACGTGTTTGGATGACCATACCCAAACCCCTTTTAAGTGTCAGGTGAAAAAAAAAAGATCCAAAAAAAGAAAAGGAATGATCCAAATGGAAAAAAAAAAATTTGTGACCTAAAAATAAAGGTATTGGCTCCTGTGGCAACCAATTCAACCTTCCTTCTTGGATCTTTTACTTTAAAGAAGTCTATTTAGTGGAATGGAGCACTGGATTATGATACCTGTGACAACTAAGAATGAAGGTTAAATTGGTTATCTTGATTGGTTTTTAAAAAATTTAATATAACTCCACTTAAATATAAAATAATCTTATGATCAATCTAAATATATACAGCGAAAAATAAAAATAAAAGAATAGAGAGACAAATCCAATTTTATAGTGGTTCGGTCTTGTACTTACGTCAACTCTTCCAACGGCAAGCCAGAATTTAGCAATTTGTTAGTTTTCCACTATGATGCGAAATAACAAAATACAATCCAAATACTATTGATTTCTGATTTTCCTTATTCGAAAATATCTTCATCCAACAATGGTAATCAAACAAATCTCACAACATCTATCTCACAAAACTCAACTCATAATAATCAAAATACAAAGAATTTATTTTGAAAATGACAACAGTAATTTTTCAAATGGCACACTCCTTGTATAGAGATTCATTCACTTCAATGTTTAGAAAATTGCTCTCCTCAATAATTTCCCTTTACTGATTTTCATACCCCTTATTTAATCTCAATTTCCATCTTTCAAAACTTCTGATAATGGCACAAAATCCCCATCAAGATGCTGCAACTTTCCTGATTTTTAGACAGTGAATATTTTCTAATTTTTTGAGATTTTCTTAATTGATAGAATTTGCTGAAAAATTCAAAATCCTTCCAAAAAATCAACTTCTGAAAATGTCGCAACTGCCATATTTAAATTCAAGTTCAATTGAATTTAAATATTTTCTCGAATTGTGGTTTGGATTTGAAAACTTTCCTCTTTTGGACCTCTTAGGAGAGATCCTTCTTTCCCTGTTGAATAAAGTCAATAGTCGTAATTTCTATGTTTGAATTTAACATCATTTGAATTCAAATACTTTCCCGCATTGTTATTTAGAGTTGGAGAGCTTCCTTCTTTAGTTCTTTTAGACTTTCCTTTCCCATAAAGTATCCCCTTAATCATGGTTTGATCAAAATATTTTAACATATTTTGAACTAAGTGTATTACCCAATCTACATTTCGATTGCTGACTGGGCTTTCAATTAATAGAAAGAACAAATCTTGTACTATTGTGACATCTTCTATGACCTAATATAACTTGCTTCTATTGCATGTTTTATAGCAATCTCTATGACCCACTTTTATGAGATTTTCCGAATCAAAGTTACTATACACACTTAGTAAAAATGTTAAAATACTATAAAAGATTTTGTTATTATCAAAATTTTAAGGGGGACAATTTCCCTAACAATCTCTTCTTTTTTTATGATAACAAAATCATAAAAAATAATTGTTCAAAAATATCTCGAATGCATATTTTCAAGTGAATGCACATTTTCAAACTCACCCTCAATTTATGAATTTATTAAATTTTCTATCCCTTAATATATGCATTTAATTTTCTTCCCCATAATGTGTGCATATATATATTTAATTCTCCTCATTTTTGTTTTATCAAAAAGAAAATAGAACAAATATCACATAGAGAAACAGAGAATAGTTAAGGAAATATTTCAACAATTTCATTGATTTATATAAATCTCATTTTAAAAAAATAGAAAATATATTTCAATTTCATTTCTAATATTTTCAAACCTCTCTCTAATTAAGGATTTTGGGTACAACAATTTCCTATTGACATATATTATAATTTCACCATTGATAAGGCAACTTCTACTTTTTTTTTTTTTTTAAATATCCAACTTACAATTTTTTTCTCTAAATGACTCAAATATATCATCTTATTTTCTAAAAATAAAATTCAAATAAATCTAGAAAATTCATTTGTTTTTAGATACCCAAACAAGTTTTGGCTCTCTAGAAAATAATCTTTATCATAATTAAAAATTTTTTGAGATATACTAGATTTGCTCGATGTACTAGATTTGTTCATAAAACAATTTCTAGCAAGGCGACTAAATTTGTGACATATATAGGAAGAATTTTTTTTTTATTATTTCTTAAGCAATTTGCTCTATCATTTCTATACCTATAATTATTTTGAACAAATATAGGTTTATTATACCTAAACCTATTATTGTATTTTTCTGAATTTTTACATTTTTGTGGTAGTGTCTATGGGTATTTTTATGAGTTCCTCTATACAGAATTTTGTGATCATTTTCTACAGTCTGTGAATATTTAACTCGACTTTTTTCTACAGTTTAACAAAAATAGTTTTATTAGTTTTTGCAGTAATTTTTGAATTTTTCTCATAACCCAAACCACTTTTGAAAAACTCTATTTTTTGAATCGAAAGTAATTTTGATAATTTTTCATCGCTCTCAAAAAATTTCTTAAATGTGGTTTCTATAGATTTTGATAAATTTTCTATTCTATTTTTCAGAACATTTATTTCAGTTTTTAATGCATCATTTTCTGGTCTTGTAGTCCCAAATTCATAATTTAACAAGTATTTAGTTTGCAAAAACATATCTTTCTCATTTTCTAATGTGACAACCTTAATTTTCAAATCTGAAATTATGTTTAATAAGTTGTCAGATTCAGCAACATCAAACGAATTTTCAGAGATCACCTCATTATTTGTCATAAGATAGAGGTTAACTTCTTTCTATGTGTCAGAAACTTCATTATCCGATTCTTCCTCTTCTGAATCACTCCATGTAGCCACCATTGCTTTGCCTTTCTTCTTAAATGCTTTGATTTTTCTCAGCAAGATTAGACACTCGTATTTTATGTGTCCTTACTTCTTACATTCGTAACAAACTTTCTCATCTTTTTGCTCTCTTTCACAGCTGTCACGCCCCGAACCGGAGCCTTGAACAACCGTCCGTTATCCCGTATGTTAACTTTCTATAACCAAATAGGCAAAACCTCCCCGTAAGTCGGAGGTCCATCCAATACCATATATTAACCTGTCACATATCAATATACATAGATCAACCCGACCAAAATCAACAATCTCCTCAGATCCTGTAATCCCTGTCAACCATCCAGAAACGTAAGGCTAATAACAGTCCTATACCAGACCTCTACTGTCATGCCCCCATCAAAGGCATGAACAGTCGTCAGTTATCTCTCCTGTGATTTAGAGGTGGTACCGAGCGAACTTAGAGGACACTTCTAGAACATGACACGTTTCCCAAAGTAAATGTACACAATAGTACAAGTCATACTTCAATGCAATAAAATATAATTGAGAGTTTCAATAAGATACACATATATTACATACAGTCATCCCTTTCTATACACAATGGTCTATCTACAATTTCAGTACACAAATATACAATTTTATTGGCAAATCCTTCCCAATATTATATTGAGTACCTAATCAACAGTCTCGATCTCTAACAAAAGTCTCGTGTGCTGATAAGTTTCAACGTGTCCCATTATAACTATCTCTGTACACAACTAAAAAATGAGTGGTGAGTATCAAGGAAAATACCCAGTGAGTGAGAGGGTGTATATCATGTGTTCAATGTGTCGGTGAAAAATGGAGTGTCAACGTTCTCAATAATTTCACATATTATAAGAAATCATGTATAATGTTCAATTTATCATAAATCATTCTTTGTACATACATTTCAAACATATATACATCCATATCATCAAATCATGCTAGAATAGAGCGTGCCAAAATCAGTCCTAGCAAGGGTCGACCGTGACCAATGACAGGCGCATCGGGAGTTTTGTATGCAATAGGTTAGAAAAGCTCTCTACCCTGACGTTGGAGACGGACCTCATCAGGTGCTAGACTACGGCGCACCGTAGCCCTCCCCCTTGTGGGTTCAATCTGACTAGTACCGTGTCGCATCACTATACATTTATCATTTTCCGATATCATGTGGGATACCTTCCGCAGAAGCGTATTGGGTGTAAATATGGATCACCCTACATATGCATCCTTCGTAACTACGGAATGGGATTTACCCATCACAAAGTTATCATCATCGAATCAATCACGTGTCATGCCACATTTCTCAAGCAATGTCAATCATTTCCACAAGGATGGTTTTATAAAATGTGTATAAATCAAATGCAATGGCACGGTTTCATATTTTAAAACTCGTTTGGATGCATATACAAGCATAAAAACATGTTTGTGGACACTCCATGAATTCACAAAAAAAAAACATTTCATAATTCATTCACAATTTCACGTCACACCACACCTAACAAAATTCAGCACATGCACAAGGCAATAAAGGGCATAATTTCTCCACCAATGTGCACACAAATGTAACCCAATTTCTACATACTAAATACGCACAAACTAGGGACAAATTTTAGTATGATTAAGGTCACCAAGAAAGGCTAAAATTTCTGCACCTAAGTCCATGGTTTCCTTGTCCCAAAATGAAGCCAAATTAAGGCCAAATCCAATCCTCCTAAACTAAATTTTTATGCACATCTTCTTAGGATCTTCAGCCCTTGATTTCTTACTTAAACTAGGTTCAAATCATCACATAAGGTCACCAACATAAGGTTCTCACAAAGGCAACATGTGCAGAATTTTTCTCTTCCTCCAATTTCTCCATTTTCGGCCAACTAAGGTTCCTTAACCTAGACTTCTCCTTTTTGCTTCAAATTTGGATATGTTATACTAGATAATGGAAGGAGTTTACCTTATGAACTGCAGGTTGATTGAAGTCTTGAAAGAACAAGTTTTGCTCATCCCCTTCAATTTTGGGCCCCTCCTAGATCTCCAACGTAGAGAGCTTCTTTTCAGCTGATTTTTGGATATGTTAAACTAGGGCTAGAAAGGAGAATATCTATGTAAAAATATTTGGGTGTTGTGTGGAAAAATCAAACTCCCCTTTCAAGGAAACTCTCGGCCATGGAGAAGAAGGAAGAAGAAGATTTTGTGCTTTGGTTCCTTGGGCAAGTCTCTCTCTCTCTTTCTCCCTCTCTCTCACGTTGCCCTCCACATTTCTAAAGGGGCCAACCTTGGTTAAGTCAATTTCTAATCATAGTTTAGTTTAATTAACCTAACTCTAATTGAATTTAACCATTTTTAATTAACTAGGGTTAGTTTCCTCTAATCATGTAGTGTCACTTGTCAAGACCACACAAAATCCAATAAAGTAAATTCACACACTTCAAGAGCATTAATTGCTTGTCCTTTATGCCTATTCATTCATTAACACGCGATTCGAGATCGGTCAAAGTTACTATTCACCTCGAAAATCTAAAATCACACAGGGGACCCAGGTTTTCATGCCGAATCCAATGCCTTCGGTTTCGCATTAATCTGAGGTCGTTTGATCATCCAAACGTCTTTCGGAGTGAACGAAATCCTCGATCGGTCAAAATTTGATATCGACCTCGAAATGTGTGAAATCTCACTATGGACTCTGTTTTACGTGTAGATTTCCAAAATATAGGTCTTAGGTGGAAACGAAACCGTTTGCTCTAATAATTTCAATTCTACCAAAAATTAGGGTTTCTCGAGCGAAAATTTTAGAACACCTAAAGTTTTTGTGTTATGGCTTAAATTTCACTTTCGCTCCTTGACCCTTCACTTTTAAAGTGAATTTAGCATGTACATATCTCACGCGTCAATTTTGCACATGTGGTTTTCAAAACAGAAAAATTTCTTAGTGAATTTTGGGCCATGATAACATGATCAATATCATATATACATCGAGGAGAGCACAATAGGAAGATACCGAAGTGTCGGTGTTACAACGGCTCTCATTTTCTGCATTCAATTTAACCTTTCGTGAGTTCTAAAAATTCTTAGGTTTGAAGGCTTTTTACCCTTTTTCATGAAGGCTCGAGTGAGTTTTTTGGCTAGCAAGTTGATGTCTTCATCGCTGTTATCCCCTTCTGCAAAATTTTTATCTTCCTTAACCGCAAATGCTATAGTTTTCTTCTTATTTTCAGACTTAGCGGTATGGAATATTTCGGTTTCATAGGATATTGATTTTCCTCTAAGTTCATTTAGGGACAACTTGTTGAGATTTTGGACTTCCTTGATTACAATTTTCTTAGCGTCCCAAATTTTTAGCAATACCTGAAAAACCTTCCTTACTTGATCTGCATCTGAAATCTTTTTTTCAAGAGACTCAAGTTCATTAGTAATAATGAAAAATCTATTAAACATATTTTTAGCATTCTCTCCCTGTTAAAATCGGGAAAAGTTCATATTCTTATATCAACAAGTTGATTTGTGTTTTTTTCACAGTGCTAATCCCTTCATGAGTGATGTATAATCTATTCCAAATATCTTTTGCTATAGTACATGCAGAAATCAAGTTATTCAGTTGGTGAGATAGCATATGAAAGTAAGTGTTTAACATCTGAATTAGTTGATATTTTTCTTTTGTCATCCTAAATGATTATTGGTATTTTACTTTTAAATTTTTAGAAGTTATAACTTTTCAAACCTCATAATCAATGGCTTGAATAAAAATTTTTATTCTACATTTCCAGTGGAAAAAATTAGCACTATTAAAATATGGTGTATGATTTATGGTCTGACCATAATTATAAGGAAAAGTCATTGATCTTTTACTTTAAAGAAATCTCTTTAGTGGAGTAGAGCACTGGACTATGATACCACTTGTTGGTCCCTACCAAGAAAGGGATTGAATTGGTTACCTTGATTGACTTTTAAAAAATTTAATTTAACTCTATTTAGATATAAAATAATTTTACGATCAATCTAAATATATGTAGTAGAAAATAAAGATAAAATAAAAATAAAAGGATAGAGAGATAAATCCAATTTTATAGTGGTTCGGCATTATGTCTACGTCCACTCTTCCAGCCAACAAACCAGAGTTTAACAATTTACTAATTTTACACTATGATGCGAAATTACAAAATACAATTCAAACACTGTTGACTTCTGATTTTCCTTACTCAAAAATATCTTTATCCAACAATGGTGATAAAACAAATCTCACAATATCTACCTCACAAAACTCAACTCATAATAATCAAAATACAAAGAATTTATTTTGAAAATGACAGTAGGAATTTTTCAAATGACACACTTCTTGTGCATAAATTCCTTCACTTCAATATTTAAAAAATTACTCTCCTCAATAATTCCCCTTTACTAATTTTGTACCCCTTATTTAATCTCAATTTCCATCTTTCAAAGTTTCTGATAATGGCACAAAATCACCATCAAGATGCTGCAACTTTCTTGATTTTTAGATAGTGAATATTTCTTAATTTTTTGATATTTTCCTAATTAATAAAACTTGCTGAAAAATTTAAAATCCTTCCAAAAAATCAACTTTTGAAAATGTCTCTTGCATTGATAAGAATTTGGACTTTCCTTCTCTATAAGAAATTCTTTTTTCCTTATTGGATGAAGTCAATAGTCGCAACCGTCATATTTAAATTCAAGTTCATATGAATTTTAATATTTTCCTAAATTGTGGTTTAGATTTGAAAGCTTTTCTCTTTTGGAGCTTTTAGGAGAGATCCTTCCTTCCTTATTGAATCAAGTTAATAGTCGCAATTTCCATGTTTGAATTTAAATTCATTTGAATTCAAATACTCTCCCAAATTATGGTTTAGACTTGGAGAGTTTCCTTTTTTGGTTCTTTTAAACTTTTCTTTCCCACAAGATATCCCCTTAATCATGGTTTGATCAAAATATCTTAACATATTTTGGACTAAATGTAGTACCAAATTTACACTTAGATTACTGATTGGGCCTTCAATTAATAGAAAAAACAGATCTTGTGCTACTGTGACGTCTTCTATGACCCAAGATAACTTGCCTCTATGGCATCTTTTATAGTAATCTCTATGACCAATTTTTATGAGATTTTCCAAATTAAAGTTATTCTACACATTTAGTAAAAATGTTAGAATATTATAAAATGTTTTGTTATCATCAAAATTCTAAAGTGACAGTAATTTTCCTAACAAAAGGAACAACCATTGAGTGTGTTAGAAATCTTTTGTGAACAGTAACATCCAAGAAAAAATGGGTCACACAAAAAAAAGGAAAAAATCCAAAAAAGGGCATCTAGCCGAATAGCGAAAATTGAACAGTAAAAGAAAACCAAAAAAAAAAGAAAAAATAGGAAAAAAACTCAAAATAAGGGCACCTGGCTAACCAAAAAAAAAAAGGAAAACACATAGAAAAGAAAAAAAAAACAAAGAAAAAAAGGCACTGACTGAATAGTGAATAGTAAATAGTGCTTGGCGCATGCTAGTCATGTGAATGACGACTACACCTAAATCCGTTTTTCTTTTATATATAGCTGTAGAAGAAAAAAATTGTGCCCAAAAATAAAATCGAGTAAAAAATAAAAAGAAGAAGGATTCGAATAAAAAAAAAGTCAAAAAAAAAGAGGAAAGACAATGGATCGGTTATAGTTCGAATCATGTTATTCCATATGCGACCCTAAATCTTAACTATAATATCTATATTCGACTCTAATCCGATTTTGATTAAAAAATAAAAAATCATATCCGACCCTATGGATTTTTCTAAAAATCCGATCCGACTTGATATATTACATATTTTTAAAAAATCGACCCGATTCGATCTTAAACCTATTTGTACCCGACATATACCCAACTTAAATCATAACCTAATACATTCTTTTTTAATTTAATAACATTTGTTCAAGAATGAAAATGAAATTTACAAATTATAGCATATTCTAAAAATCTTTTTATTTTATTTAATAATATTATATTAAAATAAAATTTTATTTTATTATAAATTATTATCGGATTGGATTATTTATAATTTAAATCCGTATCCAAACCGATCTGACTACTTTAATATTAAAACATGACCCTAACCTGACCATAACTTGATTTTTAAGGAAAAAAACCCGATACGTCGAATTGGATTTTTCGAGTATCAGTCGAATCGGATCGGATATTGCCATCTCTAGAAAAGATTTGGTCAAAAACAAAAAATGACATGAATGTAGAAAAAAAAATGGTTACAAAAAAAAAATGAATGAAAAAAAAAAAAGGAAAGAAAAGGTGATGTGGGGTATGGTCATGCGCTTAGACGACCATATCCGAGCCTCTTTTAATTTTTTTTGGGTCCTTAGTTTGGCCATCACCCTAATTAATTCTGATCGATCTGCTGTCAAGCCCTTTATGGAAGAGGTATTCCAATGTCGACTTTTACGTTCTCATGACAGTTCGAACTCCCGACCATGATTAAGTAGTTGAAATTTTCTTCTAACTACGCCACCAAATATTAATAGCCACGGGTTGAAAAACCAATCTCAAGGTCCTTAAAAAAAAATGATCTCAAGTCCATTTCAAAAGTAGGGTCTAATTGGGTTAAGCAAACTTGGGCCCATAGAGTTAGAAAAGGAGGGTCGGTCTTCCTGGCATGGCCCATGTTGGCTTCTAATTTAGTCCTTAAATAAAATTGGCAGAGAGAGAGTACAATTTCCCCTCGCCATGTGTGTATTTGCACCGCTAAAAATGAAAGGGGAAAATGAGGATATTGACAATATAAACAATACAAGTTAAATATTGTGCTATGGTTTAGGTCCAACATTCGAGTACCACATGCCAGGAAGCCAAGTTCCACTGGTAGATTTTACACAAAGTGGAGGACAAGGCCAATGAACCTTAACTCAAATAGAACCTCCCCCTCCCCTTTCCCCTCCCCCTCTCCCTCTCCATCCCCATTGTAATATATTCGAATTTGAATTTTATTGTATGCACACAAAAAAAATAAAAATAGAAGACAAGGACACATTTGACCTATTGATTACTAAACATACCCATAGAGCCTCAATTTGAATCAGCCCTGGTACACCATTAGTGCATTGTGACCGGTTGTCAAAATTTTCAAAATTAATACTAATTCCTCCAATGCAAACAAACTTATAGTAATAGTAATATCAGGTCGAATCCTACGGGAGTCAAATTAATTTAATTTCTTAGTTTAATGCTAAAATAAAAATGAGGGATTTTTAATTAAATTCTTAAACTAAAAATTAACAACTAAAAAGATAAAAAATAAATTGACAATGCAAAATAATAAAAATCAAAGAAAAATTCAATCTACCAACACTCTAATCTAAGAGTTCACCATATTCAATTGTTTCATTGATCACGCGTTAAAAATATTTTCTTACAATTCGAGTATTTAACCTTAAATTTATTATAATAGTCATAATAAATTTTATGTTTTCCTAAATTAATTGACCAAACATAGCATCCAATCAAAATTTATCATTAATCGACTGAGAACGATAATATTTCATATTAATATAATGATAGCATTAAGTTTTGTGAAAATAGTTAAATCAAAAATACAAATAATTGGGATAACCACAATTATTCAATTTTATTCTATCGATTCCCTAGATTAAACATAAATATTGGTAAAAGACTCATAAACATAATAACATATTTGTTATTTGTATCATTCATTCACGACAATAATAATAGAAAGAATAATATTAAATTAAATTGTCAGATTAACCAATATTAAACTTTCATGTAAATAAAATCAAAAACCAACAAATACTTGAATAAAAAGAGCAAGAAATCAAATAAAGTACATAACCTTACAGTGAAAACAATCGAACGAAAATTCACTTTGAATTAGAAAAATAAACTAACCACTCATGGTAGTGGATTTTCAACAAAAGAAAATAAAAAAATAAAATGAAATTGAAAAGAAAAAAAGAAAAACCTAAAGGAGAAAGATGTAACAGCCATCCCCTCCTTATGTGAATGTGAATAGTGACGTCCCTCTTGAGGAATATATATTGGTGTCCGGCTGCCTTTTTTTGTGTTGCCCTAAATCTAAAATATTCTCTTAACCAAAGGATAAGAATGACTTTTCCAAAATAGGAAAATTAAAAGTAACTTCTAAAAACAATTTTATTTAAAGTAAAATCTTACTAAAATTAACTGAAACTAAAAATCGTCCAATTTTATCAAGTTTTTTCTTTTTTTCATAGACTCAATTTGATGTCTTGAACCATTAACCTCCAAAATGTCTCTTTGAACCCATTTTGACCCAATTTTCCGATATCAATTACCTAAAAATAAAAAATCATAAAAATCATCCATTAGAGTATTAACCAATCTAAAATAAAACCATAATATCAACAATTAATTTAATATTTTGTATATGAACACATTGCATGCCCCACAGGGCCTCTTGTTAGAAGTAGGTAACCATCATTTCAGAGCACCTCATAGCTCTTTTTTCTCAAGATGGCTCTCATTCCGGACCTTATCCAGGTAGCTATCTTCGATACCAATTTGTTATGTACCAACGTGATGGATTCAATCATAATAGAAGAACTTGGCCCAAAAGATCGATATATTAGGTAAGAGAATTTATTAAATTTAAATACTATTCTATAATTTATTTGTAGATTCAATGTGGAATTCATAATAGATTCACACATTTTCCTTTGCAGCACATCTCATTGAACTTGCACTTAGTCCCACACTTACCCAGGTAGCTATCTCGATACCAATTTGTTATGAACTCACGTGATGGATTCAATCCTAATAGAAGAATTTGATCCAAAAGATTGATCTATTAAGTGAGAAAATTTATTGGATTTAAGTACTATTTTATGATTTCTTTATAAATTCAATCCAAAATTCGTAATAGATTCACACATTTTCCTTTGCAGCACATCTGATTGAACTAGCACCAAGTCCCACACTTACCCCGCAGTTTGTTCTGTCCCACAACAAATCTTATGGCCCAATTTCAGATTTACAATTAATACTCAAGCCTCATACTATTTGCAAATGGTTAATCTCAGATTTACAATTACTACTCAAACCTCATACTATTTGCAAATGGCCTAGTTAGGTTAGAATTAGATTTTTAATCACAGGAGAAATTATAATATTAAATTTAAATTTCTTTTTGACCCCCACTTGATTTTTGTTTTTTGTTTTTTGTTTTTATTTATTTATTTATTTATTTTTTATCTCTTATTCCATGCGAAAGATAAAACTTTGGATGCGTCTGCCAATTTGATTAATTGTCAACTTTTTGTGATTATTAACATAAAATGCCTATTTGGTATTTTCACTTCACAGAAACAAATGACATAGGACTTTCATGTTAGGAAAAATATATATATATATGACAACATATCCACGTCATAAAAAATTACAATAATAAAAATAAAACTCAATGTTTTAATTCTAAAAATAATTAAAAAATGCTATTTGTGTCAATGAAATTTTATTTTTTAAATTAACAGTGAATTTCTTAGATATTTTTTAATTAAAGTAGCAGAAAAAAATAATTAAAAATAATTAAAATTTATTAGGTTTATAATATAGTTAACAAATTGTGGATAGTACAATATAAAATATTAAAGTTTTGATCATAATAGATTATTTTAACAATTTTAAAACCTCTTTTAACACATTTAGAAGCTTTTAAACTTTGATATCAAAACGGTTCGGATTAATCTTACTTTTAAGACTTACATTATCTAAACGTTTTCATATTTGAAGTTTCAAAAAGATATTTAAGTCTTAAAAATAAAGCGCCAGATGGAATTAGTAAATAAATACAAAGCAAGAACATGTACAGATTCAGATAACTTTTTGACTTCTCTAGGGAGAGGTCACATGTTGGTCACGTGAAAGAATGACCACACCCGTTAACCTTTTTCTTTTATACTTAGAATCAATACTGAAATCCACAAAATGTGTATTATATTTTTTTATTGTACAAACACTTGTTAAATCTATAATTAAATCAATATTTAAATTAAAATATTATCTAAATTAGTGAAAAATTTGAGATATATTAGCGATAGGAAAAAAAAAAGAGGTTAACCACCGTATTTTTTTTAAAAAAGAAAAGCCAACAAATAAGATAAAAAAATGGTAATAAGTGAAATAAAAAGATAATAAAAATAAAAGAACGACGATTCGGGGGGCCAAAAAAACAAAAAGAAAAAAATATATGTTAAAAAAGATGAAAAATTTAAGAGGAAAAAAGTGGTCAAAAATTTAAAAAATAAAGATCTGAATGAAAAAAATGGTCTAAAAATAAAGAAATGACAATCCGTAGGACAAAAAAAAAGGAAAAATCTATGTTCAAAAAAGATGAAGAATTCAAGTGAAAAAAGTTCGGATCTAAATAAAGAACAAGGGTTTGAATGGACAAGTGGGGTCAGAAAAAGGGAATAAACTTATGTCCCAAAAAATGAAGGATTTAAGGGAAAAAAGAAGTAAAAAAAGACAAAAAAATGTCAAAAATAAAAAGAGTAAAGATCTAAACAGAAAAAAAAAATTATAGTCTAAAAATAAATAAAAAAAAAGATAATTCATGGGGCCCAAAAAAACAAAAAAGGAAAAACTTACGTTCAAAAAAGATGAAATACTCAAGTAAAAATAAAGTCAAAAAAATAAGACCTGAATGGACAAGTATGGGTCAAAAAAATGAAAAAATCTATATCAAAAAAATGAAGGACATAAGTGGAAAAATCGGATAAAAAAATAAAAAGAAAAAGTGTGTGAATGAAAAAAAAAAAGAGCAAAAAAAAGGACCTAAATGAAAAAAAAAAACAGTGGTTTAAAAATAAATTGATAACAATCCAAGTAGACAAAAAAATTGAAAAAAGAAAAAAAAAACTATGTTAAAAAAAGAATGACTTAAATGAAAAAACCGGATAAAAAATAAAAGGAGGAAAGACCCGAAAAAAAAGGTCCCAAAAAAAGAGGAAACACATGAAAAAAAAACTGTGGTCAACAGGCGGGAAAAAAAAAAACAAAATGAGAAAAAATTATGTTAAAAAAAATGAAAGAACAAAATGAAAAACAAAATCGGATAAAAATGAAAAGAGAAAGAACCCAAATAAAAAAATGGATCAAAATAAGAGAAAGAACTTGAATAAAAAAATGATCTGAATAAAAAAATGGAGTTCTAAATGTCGGACGACCACAACCTTTCTCCTTTTTCTTTTATATTTAGATAAGTGGGACAAAAAAACAAAAGAAATAAAACCTATGTCCATAAAAACAAAGGATTTAAATAAAAAAAAATCAGATAAAAAAATGAAAAAATAAGAACTCGAACGGAAAAAAAAAAAGCAAGGTAAAAAAAAAAAAAAAGAGGAAGGACTTGAACTTAAAAAAGAGTCTAAATGAGAAAAAACTGGGTTCCAAAGAAAAGTACGGGACAACCACACCTTTGAGCATTTTTATTTTATGTTACGTACGGATATGTTATAGATAAAAAAGAAAGAAAGGAACTGAATGAAAAAAAAGAAAAACCGGGTTAAAAAAGAGGATAGAATCGAATAAAAAAAGATCTAAATGCCAAAAAAAAAAATTGGAGTTTAGAAAATATGGGATCTGAATGAAGAAAAAAAAGCCTGGGGTCCAAAAAAAAGTATGGGTTGACCACACCTTTGAGTGTTTTTATTTTACATCACACGTAGATATAATATAATATATATATATATAGATAAAAAAAGATAGAAAAGACTAGAATGGAAAAAAAAAAGAATCGGGAAAAAAGGGGGATAGACTTAAACGAATAAAAAAAAGACTTGGATCCAAAAAAAATTTGCGGTCTAGAAAATATGGGCCCTGAATGAAAGAAAAAACTAGGGTCCAAAAAAAGTATGAAATCACACTCAAGAACGTTTTTGTTTTATATTATATATAAATATATAATATATATATATATATATATATATATATATATAGATAAAAAAAAGGAGAAAGATCCAAATAAAAAAAAAGTAGGGTTAAAAATATGACGGACTTGAACCGCAAAATGGACCTAGATGCAAAAAAATTTGGAGCCTAAAAAATATGGGAAATACCTTGATGCGCAAAAAAAAAAAAAAAAAAAAAAAATGGTCACCAAAAAGAAAAAAGTGGTCACGTGGGGAATGGTGGGGTCACGTGAGAGGATGATTGCACCCAACCCCGTTTTATTTTTATATATAGATAATTAGTTCTTAATTTAACCAAGAATTTTTAAGAGTTGGAAATTTCAAACGCCAAGAATATATTTTTGATAAATCTTAATAAAATAATTTTTATTTGAAATAAAAATCATTTTTAATTTTTCTAAATTAAAAATCACTGAATCTTAATTTATATTTTATAAGATAGATATGCAACATCAATTTTAGGAAGAAAGTTCTAGTCATCTTTTTGTAAAGAAAAGAGATTTTAAGAGTGTTTATAAAAGAAAATAAATTAAAAGTGTCTTAGGGTAATATTTTAGAGGCTAAAAAGTAATTTAAGCCTTTTATTATTATTTAAAAAAAAAATTGAGAGCCTCGTTGGATTAAACTCAATTAGATCCATGAATTCACAAAAAGCTACCATGCTCCCAATAAAGTGCATAACTAATATATTCAATTTTAGTGAATATTTCGACTTTACTCAAATAGTCCGATTTATATAAAAATAAATAATAAAAAATATTTGTTGAACAGAAACTTTTTAATACTAACTTTTTCTATTTTTAAAAAATTAATTATTTTCAAAATAATTCATCATGCTAAATTAATTAATCTTTATACAAAAATTCATATATTTTTTATATTTATTTTTTTCTCATGTTTAATAAATTATTTACTTAATTAATTATAACTTTTATTTTTAATTTTATTTATTATATGATTAGTAATTATATATTTGATAATTTTAAATTTTTATTATAGAAGACGATTAGTTTATTATTTTAATAAAATAATTAATATTTTTATAAAAATTTTATATTTTATATTTTTACGTGTTTTTTCAGATTTTCGTTTTTGTGACCGGGTTGTCCTGCAGAAGCCCGGCCCTTTCACGAAGGAAACTCGGGTAGTCTATTTCAAACCACAGACAGCGAAGGTCTCTAAAACCAGAGACTAGCAAAACGGGCCTAACCACTTGAAAACCAACCATGGCCCACTAATAAAGCAAAAGGGCAAAATTCACCGGTCGCTCCGCAGTTAGATTACAATTATACCCCTTCAATTGGCGATGATAAGTTGCACGGGGAAAAGGAAAAAAAAAAAACAAAAATTGTGGGCAGAGTACCATGGCAGCTCCGGCAGTGGAAGGCGCGGCAGTGACTGCTCTCAGGGCGGTGCTCCACCGCATCCAGACGGCGGCGGAGAGGTCGGGACGTTCTTTTAAAGACGTGAGAGTGGTGGGTATTTCGAAAACCAAGCCTATTTCTCTCATTCGTGAAGTGTATGATGCTGGACATCGGTGTTTTGGGGAGAATTATGTTCAGGAAATTATTGATAAAGCCCCTCAGGTACTCTCTCTCTCTCTCCGGGTGTTCTTGTTGATCAAATGTAATTTGGGGGATTTTGAATTTTTGTGCAGCTTCCGGAAGATATAGAATGGCATTTTGTAGGGCATTTGCAGAGCAATAAAGTGAAATCGCTTTTAGGTATGTTTGTCGTTATTATTGATTCTTTTTTCTTGAAAGAGATTATGTTATTTGTTTGTTGATTCTGCGAGTAAAAAACATGAATTCTTTGGTTCAATTGTTAAGTTCCAGATCGACTAAGGTACATAAACATGGAACCTTACACCTTAACGGCTAGCTTTTAAGGTGGGAGTAAGTTCTTTATGGTATCAGAGCTATATCAAGGCGAAGCCTGGTTCGTCGGGCTCACCCTAAGTCATCTGTAGAGAGGATGTTAAATCACACATGGAATATAACTCAATATTTAGGGCATAAACAATGGAGGCCCAAGGAAAATTGGATTATGGGTCTTGTGGTTGAGTTCTTTATGTCTTGTCTAAAAGCGTTCCCTTTTCATGGAATATTCAATTCAAAGTACCTTACTTCCATTTACATTATCCTTTGCTGATTTTGATGAGAGCTGAATGGTGGCTTCTAGTAGCAAGCTTCCTGGTACTGTATAGCTATCGTTCCTTGAGGTCCAAGGTAATGTGTAAAGAACCAATAACAACAAAATGACGTATTGTGGATAAACCAACTGGTGAGTTCTGCGTAATAGTAATAATATGTGATTGATTTGTATGCATCACGTAAGTGCACAAGTTTTTTGTCCTACCTCTTCCTGCATTAGCGCTTTTATGGATTGAAAATTGATGGTTGCCTGTTATTCTTGTATGCAGCTGCAGTTCCAAACCTTGCCATGTTTGAGGGTGTAGACAATGAAAAGGTGAATACTTACTCTTACAAGTATGTTTTTATGCAATTCTTAACAATAATTTGTAATTTCAAAATGATTTTGATCTTTTTATGGAAAAAAATTTATGAACTAGTACAGATTTTTTTTTTTTTTTTTTTTTTTTGTGTGGATCTGTTAGTACTATGAAATTCATTGATCCTGAGTTTTGACATAACAGTTGCAGTTCAATTCACTTGTTCGAAATAAAAATTGATAGATTGGAGTTTCTCCACTTAAGTTATTCTAAGTTCCCTTCTATATCCTTAATATACTATGACACCAGGCGAAAATAGTTTTACAGACCTAATTATTTATTGCTAGATTTGTGTTGTTAAAGTTTATAAGATGATGAAATTATTCATTTGAAATGTAACACAAGCTAAAAGAAGACTGCCATATGAAAAGGGGAAAAAGAAAGAAAAAGAAGTGAGATGTGTTAGCAAGTCAAGGACATAATTCCTTCCCAATTGTTAATATGGCCCAGTATAGAGTTAATTGGGGGAGTGACAGAAGATTTATGCAGTTAAATTTATTTACGAGTCTAAAAACCATTGGGGTTTGGCCTCCCTTTTATGATTATAATGTATCCTTCGGTCTTACAGATCCTAGTTGTCAGATATTATACCCATGATTCTAATAGTTATCATATCATGTCTAAAATTGTAGTTATGTTGCCTATTCACTTCACAGATTGCCAATCATCTTGATCGTGCAGTTTCAAATATGGGAAGAGATCCATTAAAGGTCTTAGTCCAAGTAAACACAAGTGGAGAAGAATGTAAGTAAAGTACACTCATCACTTTTGTATAAACTGGGAATATTTGTTGGTTGGCCTTTCTGCAATAGAGATTGCGTTGGATTTGCCGTATGTACTGGATAATTTGCTAAGAGCTTAAATGAAACCCGAAGATTGTTTTCTCGAAATCATATTTACAAATTTGAAGTCAACAGTAAGTTCTAAATAAAGGAGTCATTTTTCTTCTTTCAGTGATATTTTCTGTGCTTGCAAATTGTAATCTTATTTCACCATAGCCACAGTTTTAGGAGATAGGCAACATCATTTTGAAGTACGTCATATATGGAATAGTATTGTGGAATAGCCTGTGGCTTGTCAAACAGTGTACCTAATTGAGATTATCTCAGGAAGAAACATGGGCCTTATTTGGCAAAAGAAAGGTACCATTTGGTTGTCCCACCACCTTTGAATTATTCAATCTGTACTGGTGTGGTCATTGACCACTTGTATCACATTGGGAAAACCTTTACATCCTGGTTGCAAATCCTACATAATATTTTGCTTGTTACTCTTTATCTGGCTACTTTACCATTCTCCACTGGTGAATATAAGTTTTTTATGCCAATGATCTGCTACCATTCATGATCTTCAATCCGCTAGCTTGGCAACATATGGAATCAGCACTAGCTAGAGCATGTTCTTGTATAAGCATTTTATTTCACGCATAAAGCAGGATGATAGGTATGAAACTTATTCTCTCCTTTGCACCACAAATTTTATATTTATTTTTTGGCTAATTCTTACAAAACTCCAAACTTTGTTGTTGGGATATTGTTGCAGCAAAATCTGGTGTTGATCCATCAGGTTGTGTAGAACTTGCCAAGCATGTTAAGCTGGGGTGTCCAAATTTGTTGTTTTCTGGCCTAATGACAATTGGAATGCCGGACTATACATCAACCCCAGAGAACTTCAAGGTAAAAATTTCTCAGTTAGAGAAGCTACAGGACTGTTTTTGTAATGATTGGAATAGTTATGTTTTATCTTCTGCCTTTTGCTTTTTATTTGTAACTGTTAGTGATGATTCTTTGTTTTGCGCAACAATTATGGAAACTGAAGTTACTGCTGGACCTCAGTATGTAAAAATCTTTCACTTTGTTAATCATTTATTTTTGGTTAATTTCATGTGGATTGCAATAGACATTAGTGAACTGTAGAAATGAGGTTTGCAAGGCACTTGGAATTGCAGAGGAGCAGTGTGAGCTATCAATGGGCATGTCTGGTGACTTTGAGCAAGCGGTAAGCATCATTTTCTGCTTTGTTCGCTGCACACTTGTTGCTGTGTTAGTCAATGCCAAACTTCTTTATGGAGCTTATGCAGTGGCAGCATTGTTGGCATTAACATTTACCATTAACACGATCAAACAAATTAAAAAACTACCAGTTTTGTTGGATGCTGTCTGAAACAGTCTCTTGACAGGGCATTAAGTTCTTAATTTTCTCTCTTTGAATAAGAAATCATAAGATCCAGAATGAGCTTATACTGTTGGTTAATGTGATGTAGCCTGGGTAATTTCTTCTGCTAATAATATTGCTAATAAAGTTAATCGGAATAAATTATCACTTTTAGTGAGAAATCTGTGGGAAAAAAGGAAGTGCTTAATCATCCTTCATCCTATGAGAGGAGGAGAAGGGAGGCTGGTTGAGTTCACAATGCAGAAGTCGATTTAAATGAACTTATGTGCATGTATGGCCTGTTAGCATGTATATTTTTATGTTTGTACTGCAGAGGCCATGCTAAACATCATTTGTCTGCATGTACCAAACTCCCCAACAACATATATGTATGATTCATGCATATATGTTAACCTACCCCTTCTCTCTTGCTCACTGACATGCATATTACAAGTTCACACGTGCACATGCCAGGTTGCTACATAGAATGAATCCTTCATCATATTATCCTATCAAAATTTATCTTACATTATTTGTCTACATATACCAAACTCCCCCAAAGCATGTAGAATGCCTAGTGGCGAGCAGCTGGTGCTTTAAGGATTTTGTTATCTGGTTGACCTTTGAATCCTTGCAGATTCTAATGGGAAGTACAAATGTGAGGATTGGATCAATCATATTTGGACCAAGGGCATATCTGAGGAAACAGTGACCGGACATTGTAGAGTTTTGCACTTTTTGTTGATGAATCCTCCTCTATGTTGTACAGTACAAAAATATACCTCATTACTTGACTATTGGTCGAAGCTCTGGTACATTTTCCTTACCTCTTTTCATAGGCATACAATGAAAAAAAATGATAAATAAGAATATCGAAAGTAAAGAAATTGAAATCCAAGAATGTTGCATTAGAAAGAAGAGGTGCATCACACTTTGTCCCCCTGGGGGGGGGGGATGTTTTATGCATGGTGACACGTGATTATTAGTCCTTGAAAAGACGAAACTTGGAAAAGTTTTTCCCGGACAATATAATGTTTGAACAAGAACCAAGGGCTTAGCCCACATAAACCTCGAGAGGTCAATGCTCTTCACCTGTTGAGGCCATGAGAATAGTTGATTGCTAATGCTATAAGAAGATTAAAGGCATACTGAATGGTTGTTATAATAGAAAAGAAACACAAATGTGAAGGAGAAATAAACCAAACTCTTATGTAGTGGTTAGGGGTTATATTCTCTTAACCATAGGTTTCAGGTGTTATTATAATAGGATTGGGAGAGCCAACCCTTTTACAGAGGGTCTTACAGTATTCAGGTCGGATTAGTCAGATGAAAAATATATATTAATTGGTGGTAAATAATTCACTCACAAAAAAATAAATAAATAAATAAAGGAGAAACAAGCTGTTTACAACTGAAGTTAGACAATGAAAGCTCATCCAACAAAATCATTCATTTCTTTCTTTTTTTTCTTTTCTTTCTTGGACTACCATCTAATATCTGAATATCTTTCTTAATGCATTGCATTTTCCAAATATATTAAGCTTTGTTGTTCTTATTGTTCAGACAACAATTTTTTTTTTTATCACACAGGATTCGAACCTAGAATCACTAAACTGGGAGCTTAGGATTTGATTGTTTTGTTGGTACTAATTTATTACCATAACAAACCTTGTTTATTTAATTTAAGTTTGATTCAAACTTCAACTTTAATAAAAGGGAGGTGAGATTTAGGTGCTTTTAGGGTTTTAATTTTTAAGTAGTGTCAACCAAATTTCTGTAATCGCACGATATCATTATATTAAAAAGAAAAATTCTATAGAATCACAATAAAATCTGTTTTATTATATGGCATTGAGTGATGGGCCATTCAACAGTAACAAAAAATGAAAATATTTAGGTGGATGTGTGGCAAAATTAGAAATGATAGAATTAGAAACGGCGAGATATGTAATAAATTGAGAATTAGCTCAATTATAGATAAGATGCAAGAGTACTGTCGATTTAATAAAATGTAGAGGTAAATCGTTGAAAACTTAGATGTAATACATTCGTAAAGATATGATAGTTATGGATTTAGTTGAGGAAATGATTTTAAATAGGAATGAGTAGCGTAGGAGAATCCGTACAAACTAAATCAACTCTTTTTTTTTCGATATTTGTCTTTCATGTAGTCGATCCTAAATTTTAAGATAGAAGGTATAGGTTGTTATCATTGTCGTCAACCAAATTTCTCCCCTGGGCATACAAATATAGCATGGTTTGGGATGGTAGCATTTGCGGTCTGCAAAGTTAGAAAATGAAAGTAATTAAGTTCAAGAATCCTAAGAATACAACATACAGCATAGTTTATAATGGCATGCCTTGTTCATGTCAAAATCACCCTTACAAAGTTTTTTTAATTTATTTTGAGACTAATTTCTATTATAAATTAATTTGATTTTTTTAATAAAATTCATAAACAAACTAATTCATATATATGTGTGTGTGCGCGCGCACGCGCGCGCCAATAAATACGGCTTGAAGAAGTTGCCATAACCTTATTGACTTTCGAACTCTTGCTCTAAGTAGCAATTTTTCATTCACCTTTTACAAATCATGTGTGTGTGTATATGTATATATATATATAAATATATATTATTTAATAAAAATTGTATAAATTTAGATTATATAATGAGACTGACCCTCTAGCGTCAATTAAGAAATAAATCAAAGTATTTATTAAAATTCTCCCATATTTATTGATGCTCTAAAATCAACACTAGTTTTAAATTAGAATTTAGATTATTAATTATGCATATCAAACTTATAAGAATCATAAAATTTGAATAAAAAAATTTTGATAATTTAGATACCAAAATTTAATATAACACAATATTATTAACAGAAAAATATACACTAAAAGAAATATAAATTGTTTCATGGTATCGTATTTTTGTATCTTGTTTATTATTATTATTATTATTATTATTATTATTATTATTATTATTATTTTATTCAAATTTTGGTATCTTATCTTCATAGAAATAACATTATTCAAATTTTTTTCTCAACTTCATTTATTCAACTCTATGTAAGCTTTGCTTCACCGGATGAGAAATGGCAAGCTACGGTAATTAGATTAAGAGAAGAAGGATAAAATCGTCAACCTATAATTATTTCAAAAAATAAGGAACAAAAGTTGTAAATTGGAGACCCTGTAAACGTTACAATTAATAAATGACTCACCCATATATTTTTTCATAGGAATTAACAAAAACGAAATTCATCATTTCCAAAAAGGAAAACTCATCGAGAGAGGGAGAGAGAGAGAGAGAGAGAGATAGAGGGAGAGAATATGGCAAACTTGCCACAGTCGCTGTCGATAAACACACCATTCGGAGGTCCGAGTGCTTCATCGGCAACTCCCGGCGCAGGTCAGGTGAACAAGGATCGGAAAATGGCTTCGGCGGAGCAATTGGTCCTCGAACTCAGCAACCCTGATCTTAGAGAAAACGCTCTTCTTGAACTCTCCAAGGTATACAAAATCAATCAATCAATCTCTCTCTCTCTCTCTCTCTCTCTCTATCTATCTATCTAGAATTGTTGTTTTCGAATTGATTGTGAAGGTTCAATTGGTGTGTGTTTTATGATTGAAGGGATTTTTTTTGGGGGGTTTGGGGAGGGGGCTAAAACTCAAAGGTTGAAATTAGGTTATGATGTTAGGAATATGTAGGTTTCCCCCTTCTTAATTTTTTTGTGCTCCTAATAGGGAAAGTGTAAATTCATGGAAAGATATTTATAATGAGTTTTTGGTTTAATTGTGCGTTGTTGTGACGTGCTATCTCCGTGATTTAGTTATTGAAAGGTTTTTTATTTGTTCTTCTTCTAAGGGATCCCTTCTTGACATTGAAACAAAGTGAGATTAGTGCAAACCATGATTAAGGACACGGAATATGGCACAGACATGATGACATGGGAAAAAAATTGTAAAAATTTTACACTACTATAAGTTACGAGGTACCATATTGTTTCATGTGCAAGTAACTTTAAAAGTGTGAGTGCAACGCAAGTTCAACCAAATAAACATTGCGTGCATGTTAAAGCTTTTTTTAATGGATGTTTTGAAGCCATGAAACATAGACATGGACATGGTGATGTGGCAAAGTTATCCTAAAATAATTTACAATGTTGTATGTTCCAAAGCATAGTATACTATTTTGTTCAAAGGATATGTCCATGTCTCATTTTCAAAAGTATTAGTGCAAAACATTTTTTATTGGTTGGGACAAATGTGAAGAATATCTCCCAAATTGTTCCAAAGAAAAAAGATGTGAGGCTTTCTTTCTTCGATTACTGTCGTTTCCTTCTACTTGAAAACAAAGGAACGATCACAGCTCCTTGAATTTGTGTGCATCATGTTGAACATAACCAAAATTTAAATAACAAGAATGGAGGGACTGATTCCCCTTTCTTAAGGCCTCAGAAAGAATGGATGTAACCCTTTGAAGATTTTTTTCACCATATGGAACAAAGGGTGGATGTGAGTTTACATTTCTTAGTCCAATGCCTCATTTTCACCCAAAGTCCATCCTACTTCCTTTCCTCAAACTATTATCAACCACTTCATTAGCTATGAGAGCGGTGCCAAGAATCTGCCTTCCCTCAAATGTAAAACTTCGTCAAACAACTTCACAGTATCATTCTTTCACCATTTCCCATTTTTCTTTGAGAAGGTATAGAGAACCATCATAAGCTTTCAAGATCTAAAACACTTCCTCCTCACTGGATGGGCTCTCTAATCATGAAGGACTCCCCTCAATAATTTCAAACACCGTGCCATCCACCTTTGGCCTTCCTTTTAGCTGCTTCTTTGATTGTTTCATGGAAATTACATATAACATCCTCCAAACACGGCCTTTACGTAAAACCTTACCAACCAACCATCCCATGGATGCAACCTTTGGATTCTCCTTATTCAGAACAGGCCTCTGGTATCCTTGAGTTCACGTTGAATAATGGAAATGTTATGTTCAACCCTTAGAATGTCTCAATGCAAATTCTACAGAGCCCTGGCCACCGTCTGCTACCCTTTTATGCAAAAGCTTTCTAGAATCATTATCTTCCTTGCTCCCACCTTGTTCCCCCATGTGATGTTAATCAATCATGAGAGTTTCTCTTCAACCAATGTTTGATGTTGTTAAGTTCTCAACCTCCTGGTAATGAAGTTTTGCTTCTTCTTTTTCTTCCTCCTTTTTTATTTTTTTTTTCCTTTTTTGTTTGGGACAAAATATCCTACCACCTACCTATTGCATTCAATTTCTTCCATTATCATCCATATTAAGTCACCCCAACCACATCAGAACTCCCGGTCCAAGTTTCAACTGCAAAGTCGTAGAAATTTTCTCCGCGGCAAGAAAAACCAAAACAGAACTCTCGTCTAATTTTGTTTTTGTTTTTGTTTTTTTTTTTGGGGGGGGACATATTAGATAAAAAAAAAAGACAATAATGCAAGGCGGACAAGACATCCAGTGAAGAAAAAGAGAAGTATTAAATTCAAAGAAACATAAAGGAGACTAGAGATAGCTCTCCAATCCCTTTGTTCAATTGAAAGAGGAATCACTTTAAAGATATCAACAACATAAGCATGTAAAGGACCTATTTATCCCTAATTCAGATTATCTAATACCCAATAAAACTGGTAAAAATTCTAGAATTTCTTAATAGCTAAATGTACCACAAATGACTAACTTCGCTCACATCCCTATTATTTCTTAACATCACTCGTGCTTCCAAAACTTTTTGAATTTTCATAATTTGAACTTTATTTGAAGTAAGAAGATACCAAAACAAACTCTCCCCGTGGTTATAAAAAAAGCATAGTCCAAGGAGATCAAGATACCTTACAGTGAAGAAAAATATGATTTTGGACATTAGGATATTTGAGTCCTGAATGTATTAGAAAAGCATAATCCAGAGAGACCAACATACCACCATGAAATCTCCCCAAGGTATAGATTGATGAGCAATCAAGAAAAAAATGAATGTAAGACAATGCGATCTGTGGTGGATGATTGTTGATTGGGGAGGGAAAAAGAAAACACAAAAGGTGGTTGAATGACTTGATGAGGATAGATAGAATAATTAGGAAATATAAACTATGGATAATTTTAATTAAAGATATTGTCAGATAAGTACTTACTATAAATTGGTTATGAGATAAATATTCTGACATCCCTGTGCTTTCTTTCCCGTATAATTACTTCTGCTACCGGACTCCATTACTGTACAATTAGAATTGTTTTGGGTTCTTGTTGAATTTCATAGAGCTGGAAACCTTTTCATGGTTTGACTGGCTCTTTTCAGTGGTATACTTGCATTGTATCCATAAAATAATTTGTTCTCTGGTTTTGTTTTCATTTGTAGAAGAGAGAGTTGTTTCAAGATTTGGCTCCACTATTGTGGAATTCTTTTGGTACTATTGCTGCCCTGTTGCAGGTATGCTCCATAAACCATTCAATTTCTGATTTTTTCTTATCATTACATCTTATATGTGGTATGTCCCCCCTGCATTATTTAAATTGTCTTGAAATGCATTTAACTTTTTTCTTATGACATATGGCTTTTCCCATCTTCTGGTATCAAGGTTGTACATATGTTGCAACAGCTTGTATACATCTGAATAGCTTGGACAGTGATGACCAAATTAAACAAATACATGAGGCAGATGAAAAGTAATAGGAATTCGTCTTTTTTTTTAATGGATTTAGTTCTATTACATTTGAGAAAGAGGATTAAAGAAGCATCCATTTGCATTCTGCCTTATCTACTGACAAAGGGTGGATGTGACAAAGGGTGGACGTGTTTCTAAATGAGGATGAATCAGCATTGTCAAATAATTTCATCTTTCCAATAAAGTAATATGGAATTTGCAACAATTTTTTTTTTTTAATATATTGAAATTGCACAGTCTTCTTCTCATGTGATTTTGTCTTGTTGTATGTCCTGATCACGTTACAAGGCAAAATTACTTAATAGCCCTTTCTATGATGGATGCAACTTTTAAATGTGTAGGACCATCTTAATGTGAATATCATGCAACTGTATTTCACTATTCAGGCATGTGATATATTTATGTTTCACTCTTTGATACATAATTATCTAATTCTTTGCAGGAGATTGTTTCAATATATCCTGTTCTATCACCTCCTAACCTGACACCACCTCAATCAAACAGAGTTTGCAATGCACTTGCTCTTCTGCAGGTCAGCTTTCTTTTGCATTCTTATAGACGTGCGAAGATCCTAATCTTTTTATTTTGTCATTATATTATTGTTTGAGAATATGATTTTCTCTTTCATTTAAATTTCAGTCAACTTTGTGAATTGGCGAAAGAACTTTTGCCTATGTTGCTGACTCTAATTCTGTCTGTTGTGCAATTAAATATTTTCTGACCCTTTGTTGGTGGGTTGATTGTTTTCTTTTTTTTGGTGTGTGGTTTAGTTCGGACATGCTGAGAAGCTAATGGGAAAAGTAGATGCAATTATAGCGGATACTGCTGCTTCTTTTTTTTTTATATAATTATAATTATTTACATCCATAATGAAAGTATATGTCCACAGTTCCTGTTCAACCCTGTTATTTCTAGGAATTCTTGTTGCTTATTTCCATATTCGACATGTTCTGTTGCATCAATCTGGCTTTTCGATATTGGTTTGAGTGTTTCTGCACATAGTAATTGGTTTTTTGTGATATCAAACCATTATAGAGTGAGGGCCTATAGTGAAGTTGTTTTGAAAAGTAATAAGTAGCGCAATTTATTATGCTTTCCTTTGGACTCGTGTGTCTTATATTGTTCATTTTCCTGTGGAAGTGCTTCATGAAACTTCAGAATTTCGTAATGGTACCCAGCAAGAACTTGTCTTTGTAGTAGAAGCAAAATATTTATTGCAATAGTTAGCACTCTATCCCAAGGAACAATTTCTCTTCCCAAAGTAGAGAAAATTAAATCCATCACCAAGAGTTAAATTAAGATGTTACCTATATGAAGATGTAACATCCTTGAACTTAGTATGCTTCCACTGATATGCATATCGGTCTTATATTTGCACTCAGAGCTTTTCATCCCTGATTGTATGCCCTATTGACTTGTGTTCACTAACTATCAGAATTAAAATATTATCGTGAGAGCATTGCCCACCTCCTACATAACCAAGAATGTCCATGCTGTACAACACAATCATCATGAAGAATAAATATTTTTTAAAATATTTCTATCTTCTCCTTAAATTAGGTAAAGTGGTTTTTTGCTTATCTGCATATGATCTTCGCAATACCTGCCCATTTTGTTCTGGGCAAATGGATTACAATACTGAAGGCATTAGATTGCTTGCAGCTCTCTTCTTGATGCAAAATATTTCTGGTGCAAAATATTCTTGTTACTTAACAATTCTTCTATATTGCAGTGTGTTGCTTCTCATCCAGACACAAGGATGCTATTCCTCAATGGTAATTGACTTTTTCTGGTCTTCTCAAGGCATTTCTCCTTCTTGAGCTTCGTCCACATTTATCAGCTTAACAGCTATCATGCATTTGTTTGCTGTCATTTGATTGCTAACCCACTGTTTATTTATCTTTTGGTTATAATCTGGTTATCTAATGGTCATTTCTTCTTTATGACCAATATCCATGCGTTTTGTTCATCTATTCAATTAATTTATTTGCTTGCCTTCGCTATCACAAATAATTGATTACTTGCAATACTTCTAGAATTTTGAATGTGTTTGTCAAAGGCTAACTAGATTATTTTTGTGACTATTTCCCTGTTGCAATATTGACAAGATCACTAAACATTTGGTAAAGGGCTGGAGATGATCGCTAAGAGCGTGGAGTAGGGAAATTGGTGGCTTGATTTAATTTTCTTTTGCTGAGAAAATTGGAAGTGAATATCTATGAACCACTTTCTCCTCTCATGTTTGATCATTTGTATTGCTTTTTGGTGTATGAGTTGAAATTGGAGAAGATGATTGGTGGGGTTTCGGGATTTGTTCGAAAATTGTTCATTGTGTCTTTTGGAGTGCATGCAATTGCTTGTCTAGTCTTCAACTGAGAAACAGCTTTAATTGCCAAAATCTTGTATTTGTATATTTGGAGTTTGGAGTGGAGAGATGACACAAAATAGAAAGACGGGTTGGGATTTGTTCAGCACAAACGAGGAATCCACCTCAAGATACTAAAAGCCACTATGTTGAGAGAAGAGAACGTATCAATCAAAAGTCTGAATAATGAATACAAACCTAACAAGAGCTTTTATGAACCTAGACTGAAGTAATGACCAAGTGATAAGCTAATACAACTTTTCTAAAAGGAAGAAACTTTAAAAGTCTTAATACGACTTTGACTAAAATTCTAGAAATCCTAATTGACCATGCCACATCGCTGAGAAAGGGTCCTTGGCACGCCTCACGATTTGTTTCCAACTTCCCTTTTGGGCCTTCTTAAGCATCTTTTTTCCTGAGTTGACTGCTCCTTTTAAACCATAGATGTGACCCAACACATTGATTGATCTTGATGATGTGAATCTTGGACGTTCCCTGTTCTGTGTCAGTCTCCCCCTTGGAAAGAACTCGACCTCGAATTCGTTTCAAAACTTGAACATGATAAGTTGTGCGATGCCACACCCAAATCGAAGAGACTGAGCTTGTCTTTGTGTCCCTCATATGTCTGCAAAAAGGATCAAATGCAAAAGGATTCAAAATTTTGTTAGAGACAAAATCAATAATATTTTCCCTTTGCTTATCATTCATCCCAACCCTTAAGACTTCTTTTTGCTCTAGACTCCCATTTGCTCTTCCATGTTATCAACACCCACAAAATCAACCACAATCAACACTCGGTGCTTGCATGGTTGATGTTCAACCCCAGACTCATATTGCTCTTGTGAGTCTTTTGGGGTATCAATTGAGTCTTCAAGTTCAACAATGCCCCCTTGATAAGCTAGGTCATCATTATCTGAATACAAGTTATCCTCAGTTTCGTAACTGCTGTCCACTTTATCTTCTCCTTCTTCTAAAATCTGGCCCTCGTGACACCTCTTCTTTTCCTCTTTTAACCCAACCTTAAATTCTGCAATTCTAGTAGGGTTAACTATGGGTTCCAACTTCACCTTTGGGTCCAAAGCGATATTCACTCTGTTCTAAATTTTGGAACACAATGGTCGAATATAATCATAAGGCTAAACCCTCTCCCTCAACAATCGTCACATTCTTATCCATGTATGACCCACAACCCTCTCTCTCCTAATTTCTAGCAATCTATTCCACCATTCTAAAATCCCTTGTGTCATTTTATTTTCTATAACCCTAGCATCCAGATTCTGAATACATTAATAATACTCGTCACAAGCATTTAGCCCACCCAAAAATTCTTCATCATTGAAATCATCATAAACGACAAGAATATTAATTTTCAAATCAGAATATTTCAAATAAGAACTGTATCTATTATTTCCACAGACAGTTTTTGATGAATGTAATCCACGAGCACCATCCATGGCATGCTTCTCTGCGCTTTTATAATCAGTGTTTAGAATCATTGTTGGAGCTTCCACCATGGTTTTGAGTTCTTCACAACCATCGTGAGTCTGTGCACCGCCGTGATAAATCTTGGATATGACTGTCTAGGATTTTCCAAACGGCCTACAACCCCCTATCAACATCGCGAGATTGATCACTCCCTTCGGCCTCAATCAATTTTTTATGATTATCCTTCAATCCAGAAAGGACTTGCTTTGATACAATCTCATACCGAATGGAAACACACGTTAGGATTTGTTCAACGCAAACCGCGGAATCCAACTCAAGATCTAAAAAACTACTAGGATTAAGCGAAAAGAACATGTTTTTGTTCATCTAAGTTTTGAATAATGAACACAAAACTAACAAGAGATTTTATAAACCTAGACTAGAGTAAATTCCAAATAATAGCCTAGTTCAAATTTTCTAGAATAAGGAAACTTTAAAAATCCTAATACGACTTTAACTAAAATTCTTGAAATCCTAATTGACCAAATAAATTAGGAAAGTGAAATAATAAATAAAAAGAAATAAAAATTAGAAGAAAACATAGTCCTGTCACATTCATGCGCTGCAGCTTTGAAGTGCCACGGCACACTCTGCTCACAGCAGAGTCTGAGAGTTGTGTCGTGGTGCCCTTGAGGCACTGTCAGGGTGCTCCTCGCATCTTGTTTCTAACTCTCCTTTTGAGCCTTCTTAAGCTTCTCTTGGTGTTGACTGCTAATTTTAAACCAGATGCGAATCCTATGATGTGAATCTTGGATTTAGGGTTCCCTCTTCTGTGCCAAGAGAGGACAAGTGACTGGAGGGCATGGTTGCTTGGCTTAAAATTTGGTGAATTAGGCTGTAGCACTCAGGCCAATTTGCCGATCCAGGCTTCAAACAGAGCTTGATATAGGAGGCTCTGTGCCTGTCTGTATCTGAGGCTGCGATATATGAGTGAGTTATTATGATAAAGAATGAAAGCCCCAAGTTTGTGTATGTTTTGAGTTTGTGTGGATTATCATTTTCCTAATTTGAGAAGAAGGGTTTTTAACTTTTTGAACATTAACATCTCTCTGTCTCTCTCTCTCCCCCACCTCTTAAGTCCCTTCTCTGGAAACATCTCCGTTTTAGTTTTTCTCTCTTTCATCATAGTGTTTTCCCACTTAAGTGGCAAAATGGCAATGCAGATCATTCAGTCTTTGATATCTGATAAGAACTATAAATTATTGGTAGTCTTCTCAACCAGGTCTGGGCATGCCTAAGCTTCAGGCTCAGGCCTCACTTGGGTGTGGCTCTTCTATAAAACTAATGAACAGTGCCTGGGTGTATTTTGGGCCCATATGATTTTTGTCAAAACAGAGGTGATGCTTTGTCTGAATCTAAGGCTGTCCAGTTTAATGCTTAGTTAAGAGGGTGATTATGTGACCATTTATTTTTGGTTAGATTAAGATTTTTGTCTTGCCGAGTTGGATGTAACTAATTTTGTTGGTTCTACTCCTTGTGATTAGTTTCCTCTTACTGCCTTGGTTCTTTTAATGAAATTCTGTCATTTCCTCTCAAAAAAAGGAAAAAGAAAATGGCAACTATATTGTGCTCATTTATTTAAACAAGATTCCTACTATTATAAACTTTCTTACCAAAAATTCTATCTTCTCCTTGCCTTGGGAAAGATTTACTTTTCCATTAGATTGTTAAAAGGATCAACTAAAAATTGACAGACATTTTCGTCTTTGCAGCCCATATACCTTTATATCTATACCCTTTTCTTAACACAACAAGCAAGTCAAGGCCTTTTGAGTACTTGAGGCTCACCAGCTTGGGTGTCATTGGTGCACTTGTCAAGGTACTTGCTGTAACTTTACTTTTGAAGTTAATGCATCATTTTTCAATTCTGTTTGATGGTCAATTGTATGAAAGGAGACATGCAAAGTTTATGTTCTGCTAGCATCACATGTAAAAAAGATGGTCTTCTTTTTCATATCTGTCTGTACGTGTGTGACAAATTGTCCAAAATTTGCAGAATTGCTTCCACTTTGGTGCATATCAGGCCAACTATGCTGTTGAAAATGTACCTCTTTGTGAAAGTATTTGCTTGTTTCTTGTTTATTAGATGTTCAATCAATCGACTTTCATTTAATTCACTAATGGGAAGACGAAGCACTTAAATTTATGAAGAATTGCTTCTGAATCCTGATCAGTGTTCTTAAATTTCTCAGACCAATGGCACCTGTCCTTTTTTTTCCTTGTAAAATGCCATTTGCATTTGCTTCACACCCTTATTACTTTGTAGTGTGGAAGCACTCTATATTGACGGGTATGTACTAATCAATTAAAAGTATGGTCAGGTTCAGTGAAGTTCTGTAAAAGTAAAGTAAGTAGTTCATTTATTTTACTAATTTTAATTTACCGATGAAAGTAAGGGTAGCATCCACACCATTGAACACTATACATCACAGATGAAATGCTGTAGAAGATCGAAGGAAGGGGAATCAAAAGGAAGTGATAAGACACTTTAGGAGGTGAAAAATCTGGGTTAGGGTTTCTGTAACTTCTTTGTCAAAAGCATCCATGTGAGCCTGCTAATCTCACATCTCACCTTTTCTTGTCTCATTTTGCCTAACTCATGAAAAACAGTTTTAAGCTGACAACTTATTGATTAAACCACACTTTTACCTCTATTATTGTTTGTCTGCATGCCATCAACAAAGTTGATAACAACTACTCATGTTGAGCATGTAATTATGCTTCTAGGTAGTGTTTGTTTATCTCACATGTTATACTTAAATATTTCACATTGAAAAAGGTATTCTCGTTGGAGCACCTTCTTCCAAGTATTAGAGAAACCAGAAAGTTTTTGTCTTTACCAATTAACCTATCCAAATAAAGGAGTTATAGCTGCAAATTTTTTTTTTTATTTATTTTTTATTTTTTTATATATATATATTTTTTTAACCTTATAAACCTTCACTGCATTCACTTCTATTTCTCTTGCCAGCCTGTCTAAATTCCCATGATTTTGGTTTTCTATCCAGGTTCAGGATGCTTATTTTCAACCTTTGCATTTTTTTTTAGTTCCTATTTTATAGATGCTTATCTAACTGTCATATTATGTCGTATGTTGTGTGCTCTAAAATCTTAACATTTTCTTCTCTTTTTATCAAAATTCTTTTTTAACTTCTGCAGGTGGATGATACAGAAGTTATTAGTTTTCTTCTCTCAACAGAAATAATTCCACTTTGCCTACGCACTATGGAAATGGGTAGCGAACTCTCCAAAACAGTTGAGTTTTTCATTATCAGATCCATCATTTCTGTGCTATTATGTTCTGCAGGGCGCTATAATTAGTTCCCAAATTTTCTTGTTTAATCTAATGGTTTGTGATATAAGACCTGCCTTTTTCTTGTTATAAATCATCCACTCATCTGTGATTGTCAAATTTGTACAAGATGACTAGATTGCTATAAACCTGATTGAACAGAAAGGTTTTTTTTTTTTTTTTCCTTAATTATTTTTTTAATCAGAAAACTTCATATTAGATTACAACATAAAGGGTGTACCCAGTACCGAAACTCCCACATTAGATTACAACATAATGAAGGAAATGTCCAATGTCAAAATCTTCCTTCTAAAGATTAGTTTGCTGTCCTTGATGGTTTCTTTGTGAACAAACTCAGGTTATTATTAGTAACAGACATATTACTTCAAATCATTGGGCAAGTGGCTCTAATGGAATGAAATGGTCCCTACTAAACCAACAAAATGAACTTGAACATAGATGAATCAGAATTATCCAAAAAGAAATCCATATCATAACCGAGCTTCCAGCATCCTGTCATGCACTGCATGGTAATTAGAATGATATGGATAGCAAAGATCAAAAAGCAGGGGAATGTTGGTAGGTTCTTTTTCTTTTTGAAGACAAAAATGCACTACCTTTGTGCCTAAGCCTGAACTTAATGCACCTTCATCTTGTGCCTATACTATTCATTGAGGCTTTTTTTCTGATGATTATATTGCAAGCAGTTCATTGAATCTTTGGGCTTGTTATTATCCTCCATGGAAGGATAGAATGTGTTTCAGGACATAATCTGTAGTATCATTCCCTTTTCCTCCCCCTTTGTGAATTGTTATGATTTGTACACAAGATGCTTGTGTTTGGATTTATATCTACTTAATTCTGAGTGGTACTTCATGTTGGCAGGTGGCAACTTTCATTGTTCAGAAGATTCTGTTAGATGATGTGGGCTTGGATTATATATGCACGACTGCAGAGCGCTTTTTTGCAGTGGGTCGTGTGTTAGGAAACATGGTCGCAGCACTGGCCGAACAACCCTCATCGCGGCTGCTTAAACATATCATTCGTTGCTATCTTCGATTATCCGAAAATCCAAGGTCTGTGAATCATTTTTTTACCAAGGCCGCTTGACATTGAAACCTTTTTCTTCTCCTTGATGTTTACATTAGCTTTTTTCTTTTATTCTTTGGTTTCTTTGTAGGGCTTGTGATGCATTAAGAAGTTGCCTTCCAGATATGTTAAAAGATGCCACCTTCAGCAGTTGCCTCCGTGTAAGTGACTTGCCCTTAATTTTCATATCACATCATCTCCCATCTTCCTCCAATTTGGCAAATAGAAGGAGAAAGGAATGAGGAGGATGAGGCTTCTCTCTCTTTTGATCTAGTGAGCATTGGAGTCCCACACAGTGGGTCATTTGCTCTAAAGTCTAAGCTGACTGTACCTTGATGGCATTATCTAGATTTCAAGGGATTCTGTTATATAATGTATTTGTCTTCCTGAGCACTGATATGTGTTGTGGTCATGAACAAATTGCCCCTTAAGCATTTTTAGTTCTAAGAGGACTTATTTGTCATCTGCCTTGGTGTTTCAACAGTTACATGCAAGTGCTTGACAATAAAATATGAACATGCTCCATCTTTTGTGCTTTAGTTTCTTGGGCTCTTGTCCATCATCCTTTGTGTTTCCCCTCGTCATTTCTTTTGGACTTCCATATGCCCACATTGATACTTGTATTTTCCCTTGTTCTGTTTTTGTCTTCCCCCCCTTTCTTCTTTAGTTCACCTTCTGCTTCTGGTGTTGCTCTGTAGACTTGACGTCAAGAGAAGAAAAAGGCGATAGGCCACAATCTCAACAAAAGTCATCTTAATCTTGCTTACACAATGTGCTGTGTATGACATTTCCATACTCCAAAAATCACTATGCCTATCTAGTTTCCATGGTTTGAAATTGGATATATCAATGTATTCTATCCTTTATATATTTTTTCTGTTGGCAGTGGCATCTCATGTTTTTCGACATTTTGTTCTCAGGAGGACCCAACAACAAGGAGATGGCTGCAACAGTTAATCCTCAATGTCCAGGGAAACCGGGTGGTTCCCCTTCAGGCTGGTGGAGGATTTGATCATATGCTGGTGAACTAAATAATAGTTGCTCGGAATAAATTTTTTGTCTCCTGCGGGGTCATTAATGTATCTGCTTCCCTTAGGTGTTGTTCACTCGGAGCTCTTCAGGTAGAAGTTTTGTAATCAAATGGTTCCAGAAACTGAATCTCTGGCTGCGATACTTTATCGGGGTTGCTTCATCTTTTGACCATCTATTTCCATTACAAATTGATTTATGTAAGCAGTTATGTATATGTAAAGACTCGCTGGACTTGGTTTCACATTGCTGCTTCTCAAAGAGAAAAGTTCACTCCAAGACTTGTTACTAGGAAAAGCACAACTGTGTTGTTTCATCTTAATGTTTTCTCTTTTTTTTTTTTGCCAAGTAATATGAGGTTTATCTATGTTCATTTCAAAGTTCCTGGTAAATTAATTCAGATCCACTCCAGTTTATCAGACATTCGGCAGTGTTATTATGTTTGCTGCTCTTCTCTCCTCAACAATGATTCAACACCATGGATAGTCAGTTTGGTCGGCTTGGTGAGACGTGACATTAAATTTCTTAATTAAAATTTTGGATTCGAATTTTGAAAATGAAAAAAACTATGCTGGGAGGATAATCCTCGAAATAGGCCATTGTAAGTCTTGAACCAGATTAATTAAAGCATGACTCTAGATACTAATGGTATGTATCAAAAACAAAAAAAAATAAATAAATAAAACAATGATTCAGCACCTGGGAATGTCCCGAAACTAAAAGGGCTAAATGAAAGTGCAAAATCGAAAGCGACCCATGTTAATTGTGCTCAAAATGTAGTAAAATAAGAAACTTATGTTAGCATATGAAATCAATAGCAAAAAATAATAATAATAATAAATTTAATTTTTTGTAAAATTAATATATGTATATATTTATTTAAAACAAGATTTTACTTTAGGTTGCGTTTATTTCTCCCAAAAAAAAAAAAAAATATATCTTTGTACAGCAATAGTATAAAAAAAAAAATAGTATAACATAAAATCTTGAAGTGTTTGAAATTCTCTTAAAAACACTTCTATCATTTGAAAAGTTTTCTACATTTTGCATCAAACAAACATAAAAATATATTAACGTAGATAACATAAAATAAATAGTATAAAAAATGCTAATAAGGTATAACAAGCGGAGTAAAGCTAATCTTGAAGTGTCAAAAACAAAAATAATTTACTATATTTTAACAATAAACCTCTAATATTTTCTAGGTAAATTAGAATAACTTATCCTTCTAAAGTGAAACATATTTTTGATGAATCTTAACAAAACATTAATACAACATAATATTAAAGCTATTCCCTAATAAATAACTTATTTTTAGGTAAAGCAATGTGTTTGTTTATAAGAGAAAAAAGGGGTTGTGGATATTAGATCATGTAATTTTAGCTATTCTATTGTTAATTTTTTCATCTTTCCTTTTTTTTTTTTTTTTAATCTCGAGAAATAAGGTATCCAAAAATTGATGTTATTTTTTTTGATTAGTCGATATTTCTATGTTTTGATATAACAAACAAAAAATCATTCTATTAGATTTAATCATAGTTATTAAACTCAACCCACTAGTTAAATCAGATCAACCCTTGAGCCATACATTCTATGATTCGATTCATAAATCAGATTGTTTATGTAGTCAATCCATATAAATTCATAGGTTAATAGCGGATTAACCTTCAACTCATCTGATCCGTGTATTTTTATATTTTAAAAATAATAAAAAATAGCGATTGAACAAATGACTCAACGATTCAGTCAATTGAATCACAAATTTCAATACACAGTGGTCAATACGTAATTCAGGTTTAATAACTATGCATATATTCTTCTAAGTTCATCAAAGATGAGTTGGGTTTTTGGATCAGTGGTTTTATGTTTAGTTTAGGAGTGGCTGATTCATTCATCGCTAAGTTCTGTAGTGTTCGGGAAGGTCTTACTCTTTTGTCTAGAGCTAAGCTCTTTTCTGACAATTCTTGAGATTGACTCTTCTGAGTTGGTAGAAACCCTAACATCTACAATTTCTAGGTCGCATCCTCAGTTCCATATCATTCGTGAATGTCAAACTCTTATGCAGGGAACTCTAGCTGATCGAGTCCAGTTTATTCATCATGAGTGAAATAGATGTGCAGATCTATTGGCTAAGCAGGAAATACTAGGTCCTCTGGGGATTCATGAGTTGATCTCCCCTTCTAGGGAGGTGTTTTATGATTTTAAAAGTGATATTAGGGATATGATTTTCTTTATAAGTTAATTCACCTCTCCTTATTCTATTAAAAAAAAAAAAAAAAAAAAAAAAAAACTATGTAGATAATACCTATTTGATTAGCTAATGAGCCCCAAGAAAGTCAATGGCTCCACTTTTTAGGATTCTTTTTATTTATTACCGTAATCCACTATTTGAAAAGAATATTATCATTTATTATTGATAATTAAAAGAATCTCTAGAAATGAAAGAAATGTATATAGAAATAAAAGAACTTCATAAATGAAGGGTTAAGGATTCTAAACTCTAAACAAAGGAGATTAAGAGGTTGTTTGGGATTATTTAAAAAATATTGCTTATAAACACTAAATTGTTATAAATAATTTTTTTGTTTATAAACTCATTTTAATTTTTTTTTAAAAATAAATTATTATCTGTCTGGATAAATATTATTTAAAAATAGTTAACTGTTTGGTAAAATGAATGTTTATAAAATATATAAAATATGAAAAAGACCAGTGACGGATCTAGGATCCAGAGTCAGAGGGTGTTAAAATTTAAAAGGGGGGTGCAAACAAAGCATATATGCATTACTATTATTAAAATTTTATACAAAAAATATAGTCTAATACCAAGAAAATTATAATTTTCTAATTAAATTTTAGAAAATAAAAAATTAAGGGGGTGCAATTACTCACCCTCACTTACATGTGGCTCCACCATTGGAAAAGACCATAGTTTGTATAAAATATGGTATGATTATAATTTTTATTAAATATAAAAGGGTAAATATTTATTTTTATTAATCAAAGTAGTTTATTTTAACTATATTTAAAAACACCAAAATAAAGGTAAGAGGGGTTTATTTTTTTTAACTAATAACCACTTTTTAGACTTATAAATATTTTTACAAATTTTATTTATCAAACGATTATAATTTTGATTTTGATTTATAAACTAGTTTGATCAATTTATAAATAATTCCAAATACCCTCTAAATAAAAATAAGAGTGATTCATCAAAGATGATCCTTCTTCTTCCTGTTTTTTAGAAAATTTCTAAGTAATAAATATAAAAAATAATTTCAATAAAATTTTTTTAATTATAATGTTAAAAATATAAATAACTTATATATTATAATTATTTATAAACTAGATTTAACCCGCCACCAGTATCACAACAAACTTCTTTCAAATTATTTTTACTTAAAACATTTGATTATGCTATATAATATTAATATAGCTTGTAAAATCTTTTTAATAAAGATAATTTTAAAATAAGAATTATTTATATATTTAATAAGATGCATAGGATTTTAGGTATTTAAAGAACTAAAATTCCTTCTTAATAGCGGCCGGTGCTTCTGAAATTAGAGGTATAATCGAGTCAAGTCGAGTCGATACGCTACCCTACTCAATTAAGCTCGATTAGGAAACTATCCTACTCGATACTCGACTCGAATTTGATCAAACTTGAATTTTTAAATTCGAACTCGACTTGAAAAGAATTTTACAATACTCAAACTCGTCTCAATTAGGTTCGATTAGTCTCGATTAGGATCAAGTTTGATTGTAGACTAAAATTTAATATATTTAGACTCGAATTCGGCTAAACTAGAACTCGACTCAATTAAACTCGCAAGCATTTCGAGTCGAGTATTTTAATACTTGAACTCGACTCGATATAATAAATTAATATATTCGAACTCGACTCAAATTCGGTTAAAACTCGATTAAATCAAACCGAATTCAAATATGCCTCGAGTCGAGTTCGACCTACTCACGATTAGTTTGACTCACTTATACCCCTATCCAAAATCAGTGTTTTGAAATCCGGATTGAGCTTGTCGGTCTGACCGGTCTGATCGGAAACCGAACCAATGGTTGGTCTGGGTTTATTAATATAATCGGGTGTTTAAAGTGTTGATCAAAACTGATTAAAACCCAGATTAGGTCGGGAATCGGCTTGAATCAGCCAACTTTGAACATTTTGTAACTACCAAACCGTTTTTTGTTGGTATTTTTTTTACTTTCTTTTTATTATGATTCACTCTTATTGCTTATTTTAAAAATAATTTAATAAATATTTATAATTATAAATTATTTATTTTTAAATTATTAATATATTATAATTCGATTTAATTGTTTTGATCCATTAACCCTGATTCGTATTCCGATTGGCTATTAAAACACTGTCCGAAACCGAAAGGCAATTCAAATTGCAAGTGTACGTATGGGAAGGAGCCTTTTACGAAAAGGAAGGACTTGACGTGAGCCGAAAGGCCGAGAAAAGTATATCCCAAAAGGAAAACTACTCAAAACAAAAACCCACGGGCTCTGACACGCATTCGCTTTGCATAGCAAGCAGTTTCCAATTCCATCATCGCCGATTCAGTTTCCCGACTCCGACACTTCCCATATTTTACTCTCTCTATCTCCCACCCTCTCTCTCTCTATATATATATCTTGCCAGCTCCCAACTCCCAACTCCCAAATTCTTCATCATGTACTTAACCGAACCCTACGGGATCGAAACCCTAAGGCACGCGCCCTACTTCTTCAGCGTCGAAATGGCAACTGCCACCACCGTCACCGTCGCCCCGACCGCCACTTCGTCGGACATGTCCACTGCAGTTTGGGAAGTTGAAAGGCTTCTCAACTATAAATTCAAGGACAGCACTCTTCTGGAAGAGGCACTCACTCACTCTTCCTACCCCGACGCCGTGTCCTATCAGCGTCTGGAGTTCGTCGGCGACGCCGTTCTCAACCTCGCCTTCGCCAATTACGCTTTTCTCACCTATCCAGGTCTCGATCCCGGCGATCTTTCCAGTCTCCGCGCCGCCAATGTCAGCACTGAGAAGCTTGCCAGAGTCGCCATTAAGCATAATCTCTATAAATATCTCAGACACAATGCTTCTTCTATGGATGAGAATGTGAGTTTCAATAATTTCTCTTGCGTTTTGGTTTGATTTATTTATTTTTTTTTCAATTAGGGTTTTTGATTTGATTGAGCAATATTAGTACCACAAATTAAAACTGAAACACTGAATCCAATGTGGCATGATTCTATCTGTTAGGGTTTATAATTTGATTGAGCCAAACTAGTCTTACAAGTTGAATATTGAAAATACTAAATGCGATATGATATGATTTTAATGGTTATTTGGAGATTGCGTGATGGTACGTATTATAAGTTTCATGTTTTCGTTACGTAATTGCTTAAAATGTCCTTTTTTTTTTTTTTTTTTTTGAATTTGAGTAGGTTAAGGAATTTGAGCTTTTCGTGCAACAAGAACTGCAAGATGGGCAGGATGATAGTTTGTATGGTGGATTGATAAAGGCCCCAAAGGTTCTTGCTGATATTGTGGAGTCCGTGGCTGCTGCGATTTATGTAGATTGCTACTATGATCTGAAAACATTTTGGGTTGTATGTGATATTTTCTTATGCTATGGTTATTAATTTCTTTTACTATGCTTGGAACCAAAATTTAAATAAGAATTAAGTCCATTTGAATCAAATTGTTTGATTCAGTATTACTCTAAATTAGAATTGTTCGTTAACAAAAGGCTAAATGTGTAGTTTGATTGAATTCCTTTCCTTGAAATGCCAAAGGAACATCAGAATTAGACTTAGTAATTTTTTGGGATCCAAAAAATCTAGTCGAGTTCATTTACAATTTCCCTTTTATTACATGCAATTAGAGTCGAACTCCACATTAAGTAACAATGAGAACTGGGCTTCACAATTTTTGTGGAATTCATTTTGCAAGGTCTGAATTTGCTTTTTTCTTTTAATATTGTTTTTGGGGGTTTTATAGGTTTTTAAGGGTCTCTTGGAGCCCATAGTGACACTTAATGACTTGATGCGGCAACCACAACCAGTCACAATGCTGTTTGAGTTCTGCCAAAAGCAGGGAAAGAAAGTTGACATTAAGCATGGGAGAAAAGGAAACAAAATTATTGCCAGTGTGTTTGTTGATGGCAAGCTCATTGCGTCAAATGGTTCTGATAAGAAGGATACTGCTAAACTTAATGCTGCAAAGGCGGCACTCAAGATGTTGGCACCTTCAAATTTTAAGAATATGTTCAGGGAAGATTATTATGTGACTGATGGAACTGATGAAGTTGAAGCAGCAAAGCAAAAGCTAAATGAGCTTTGCAGCAAGAAAAGGTGGCCCAAACCAATTTACAGGTAATAGTATTCATCGTAACTAGCTCTTCTTATTTTGATTTCCCAAGTCTCATGTATAATTATAATTTCTTTTGTTTCGTGATAGGCTAGAAATTAGAACTAAAGAAATTTATTTCTTTAGAGAAATTTAGAAATTAGAAAAAGAAGGCAGAACGAAAGTTTAGTCATCTTCTACCAATTTAATGTAGCCTTTATCCTAGGTTTAGGACTCCTGAAATTGAAAAAGGAGAGGAGAGGAGACGGGAAAGTGTCAGATCTTCCTTTCTAGTCAATTTGAATATAAGAAGAGTAAAAAATAGATATGTAGATGATTAAGAACAAACTTTGAAGCATGGATAGTGGAATCCTCAAAATATGAACAATGACATTTTCAGGAGGAAAGTTTGGATTCCTCTCCAATTTGTCTAGGATTTCCCTAGAGAAAGACATAGCATCTCAAAGGGAAAGTAAAGGAGGGTTATAACCTTATGATCTAATTTGGGAGGAAGATAATCTTCTTTAAGTTTATTGTAGAGAAAAGTTATATTAAGTTATGATTCTCTTTCCTAGAGAAAAAATTGAGAGAAGCGAATATATCCCATGGCAAGCTCACAGGCTAGGTCTATCTGCAAGAGGAATGTAACATAAGGGAAACTGATATGTTGGGGAGAATATAAAGTAGCTGATATCAAGTGTGGGGATATGATACTTCGTTGGGCTGTATTGAGCATGTGATATAATCTCTCAGTTATTGTTCCTGCTAACCACTCTTTTTTGTCATTTTGCTGTTACCTATCAATCATTTACGAGTGATGCTCTTTCCTTTTGGTTTTTCATTTGCAGTCTAGAAAAAGAAGAAGGGCTGGGGCACTGCAAAAGGTTTATCTGCTCTGTTCAAATTCCTACTATTGATGGTGTGCTTTATATTAAGGGGGATGAGAAGTCGAGAGTAAAGGATGCTCAGAATTCAGCAGCTTCTATGATGCTTCTAAGTATACAAGAACTAAAACATTCGAATGGGTCTTTGCCTGTACGATTATAGAAGGTCAGCTCTTATACCATGGCCATGAAACAGTACGAAATGCATGTGCGTTTCTTGTTTTTGTGGTCTTAATTTGGTGGCGAGTAGTGTTCATTTGTCCATAAATGCGTAGCAGAGTCTTAAACTACCCAACTCTTCTTGCATTGCCATTGGTTAATAGAACTTCGTCCCTGACAGGCTTAACACTTGGTTAGTGGCTGTTTACATTACTGTATGTATGTTGGGAATTTGAACTAATGTTAAAATCATGTATAAAATATTTATTCTCCTTTTTGCTTTGCTTTATTTCGGTGGGTTGTGTGCTTGTGTGTGTAAATATATGTATAGGCAGGTTTCACATGTACTATAGCTCTCTTCCTCGACGGGAAAGGCACATCTGAATGTGTAAAAAAAAGATCAGCCGAGCAAGTGTCTTTTAAAAATTTGAAGGCCCAAACTATTATCGTCTGATAAGACTGCTGTGACTTGTGAGATTAGTCGGACATTTGGGAGCAGGGGATTTATCTTTATGCAGGGTAGAAAAGTGTTTATGGGGAATTAAATTTTGAAATTTCTGGCTAAAATGATTTCTCCGTCTGATAACAAAGTCTCTTAATGGGAAATTGAAATTTTAATTTGATATTAAAAAATACTATAAATTTTTTTCCGTAATTTGTTTCTTAATTAAAAAAAAAATTCAGTTTATGTATCAGACATAATATGATGTAAGTGGTTTTTTTTTTTTAAAGGATCCTTGCAAGAAATATAGTTTCTTATAATCCACAAAGAGTAACAGCTACTGTCATTAATGAATCATAAGACTAAACGTTGAAATAAGAGGACTTGAGGAAGCAAAATGTTTACTTAAGTAGCTATCTTGAGGCTTATAAACCCTAAGTCCCAAAATGCGGACCCTAGGTCAAGTACACAATAGATTCCCATCCCCCAAACAGGTCCGCAAAACACCATGTAGGAGGCATGAAAATATGGTGATTACGCATGACACTAGGCGCTGATACTTATTTCAACATCCAGGGCATTCAGAAAAGGGAAATAAAAAAAAAATGAAAAACTATTGTGGGATGTTTATTTCATGCTTTATATATATATATATATATATAGTTAAGAAGAAGAAGAAGAAACCCCACAAATAACACCCTTATAATGGCCTTATTAATATATATATATATATTTATGATCATGATGATAATCATAATCTTTTTAGTAATGAAAATTAATATGACTTTCTTAAGAAACAAGGCTACTTTTCATATTTTGAGAAGAACAATAATCATTTTAGTAAATCAACTAAAGAACTAACAAAGACAAGATATATCTAGAAAAAAGATGGAGACGTACAGGTTTAATCTAAGGTACACACACACAAAAGGGGAAAAAATATAAAGAAGAACAAGAGGAGAAGAAGAAGATGATGATGATGAAGAAAGAAAATGTCGATAAGTTTCGGTTCAAGTGACACCTCCCCTCTCCCCCTTTTAATAGGATCGGGTTTAAGTCTCGATATGCACAAAAAAAAGGAAGAAGAAATAAAACAATTTTATTTTGAGACGACATCTTAACCAGCAAAAAGTGTAGGAATTATTGAACCACCTACTCCCCCCCTCCAAAAAAAATCCAATTATGGAATTTTTTTTTTAACCACATTATCTTGTTGTAATGTGATTTAAGACATTAGGGACATTAGGGATCAGATCATGTTATAGTTTACAAATATTTTCATATAGACGGACATAAGATGCTTATCAGAAGTAACCTAACACACACCATTTTACTGTCATTAAACTTCTGCTTTCAAAAACTGTTTTTCTTGATATGTTCAAAGGGGCCACATCATGGTACCTATGAAGATTTATATAGATAAAAGATTTCTCAAAATGGGTTAGAGAGAGAGGTAGGGTAAGCAGTCTTGCCTTTTCAGGGAGTGCTTGAATGATTAGCGTTTATGAAGTTATCTTTTTTTTAATATATATATTTTACTTTTAAAATAAATTAATTTTATAACTGCCATAATTTTAAAACGTTTTATTGAGAAATTTAATTTAGTATGAAAAATAATGTATTTTTATATAAATATTTTTGAAATAAAATAAAATAATTCTTTAGTACTTATGAGAAAAGGAACCGAAGGCTAAAATAAATCACCCCCACCTTCTTCTGGGTTTTAAAATTTTTAAATTCATAACAATCATATCATTTCCTTCTTCCCTCCCTCACCCCTTCCCTCTCGTGCTTCTGCAATAAAAAGTAGGAGAGGAGCTTCTTCTTTTCTTCTCCCTCTGCAGCTTGTTCCATTCTTCCGTCTGTCTTCTGCTTGCTTCTTCTTTTTCCATGCAAGCTGCCTGGCTGGTGTGGGTAAATTTTTGTTTGATATTTGATATAATGTATATCTAAAACAGGAGAGAAAAATCTTATCATTTTATGTTCCTTTTTGAAAGTTCGGAAGAAAAATTCTCTCAATGTAATTTCTTTGACATCTTATCAGAATTTGAGTTTTGCATAACCTTTTTACAAGAGATTTTAGGATCTTTGCGAGAAACAAAAGGCGGGTAGGAGGGAGGGGGGGCTCAGTTGTAAGACTAAATATTGAAATAAGAGACTTCGTGTCAGCAAAATTTAGCCGTATGTTGAGGCTTATAGACCATTAGTCCCAAAATGTAGCAAGAAATGTGTAGAGCCATTCCTAGATGAGAATAATGGTGGTGGTGGTGACCATGAGAAAAAAGATAAAGCATCTGATCAGGTAGAGTAAGCAGCCAGCATAGAATGGACCCCCGCTCCAAACAGGTCCACAAAGCACAATATGGTATTCTCTCCCATTTTTGAAACCAGAGAAAGAATGTCATTGTTGTTTCACGTACCACCACACACAGATTTAAGAAGAGAGGAAAATAAAAGGTGTTCAACTTTATAGCAAAAAGGAAAACATTCAAAAAGATATGATCTTAGCTAATATGCATCATAAGAACATTCCCACGAGAGAGAGAGAGAGAGAACCAGGAGTAAATCATCAATCCTTGTAATTCTCCCAAGGTTACTATCAAACTTTTACTAAAAGCAAGCAAGATACAATGCATCTCCAAATTCTGGGATTGTCAAAGATCTTGTAAGACGGTATATACTGAAACATCCTGTGCTATATTTTATAATAACCATAATGCTAATGCGCCATCTAATGTCCTAAGCATTTTCTCATGCCCATTGTCCTTAATGGTTCATAATGTCCATGCAATTTCACATATATATACCAAAACCTGTGACCATAATATCTCAAACCTATATGGTCCACTGTAGAAGAGAATATCAAATAGATGGAAAGCTCTTGAGACTAGTGTATGTGATTAGGTTTCCTCTCTCTCTCTCTCTCTCTCTCCCTCTCCCTTCCCCCCTAAGAAAAGAAGGAGCAAGTGCACTTACCAATAAAATCCTAATAATCCTTGCAGTGAATTAGATCACAAAAGATCCGACCAAAATCATAGGAAATCTTCTTCTTTATATTTTATCCACATTGATATATCAATTCTCTGTTCATTAATGTCTTTCTTCCTTATCCCTGGTGACATCTTTTAACTTGTATGCCCTTCATAGGATTTCTATTACGTCAAGTTTTTTCACATGTTTAAATATATTATATTGCCCTGTTAGGCGGCGAGTAGAGAACCTCTATTGGAATTAAAAATGGTATCCCATGCCAAAATTTACTAATATAATTACCATTTTACACTAAATACAAAAATCTTTTATAAGTTTTTGAAAGGCACTAAACTTCTATGTAAGAAAATATATATATATATATTTATATATATATATATGTCCTTGTTGAGAAATACAGCTGACTAGAATACAACAAAAAGTTGTGCATGTAGAGACGAGTGGAAGACACCCATACCCCGCCTCCCCTCCAAGCAGAATGTTGCCATTAAGGTAAAGTTTAATGGGTTGTGTATCCTCCAACACAGTCCCCCCACAAACAAAGTTTTTCGTCCTATTAATTTTTTTGGGAATCACAGAATTTTTTTTTTTTTTAATAGAGCAGATAAGTATGACAATCAAACCATGACTTGTAATAAAGATCTATCTCTTATAGAACTAAGAGATCAGGAAGAATGAAGTTTCTTTTTCCCCCAGCAAGATATTCCCTTGAATTATTCTGCAAGTGCAAATATTAAGAAGAGAACCAGAAACTGATTTCCCTCTCGAAGATACAATAAAAGCTTATGCCGCTTAAGTGATGACAAGAAATTTAACCGCATCTCAAAGGTGTGATTGGGAATTTGAATAAAAAAATTCTCCTTTTCAAGCCAATAAATGAAGTGCTTTGTAAATGAGTCACGGATAACTCTCAAAAAAGAGATTTTTTTTTTTTTGGGGGGGGGGGGGAAGGGGGAGGATGAGTAAAGAATAATATGTATGCTAATTGAGAAAACAAGAAATTGCCATCTGAAAGACAACCAAGTGAATAAATTTCATAAGTAGATCTTTTAATTCGCAATGTAAACCAAGTACTACCCAATGGATCCATTACAAAATACCCTATTGTTTAAATGTGATACGGAGTGCACTAGACTAGCGTCGAAACCTCTTAGATCTTGAGGTCTTTTTAAGAATAAATATTTGACTTCCTTAACCCTCCCTAGTATTAGACTAAGTAACCATACCTATTAAATGACCCTAACAATAGAAATGAAATTTGTACTTATGGCAAAGAAAGAAACATGAATGGAACAACATGGCTCTCTCTCTCTCTCTCTCTCTCTCACATATCCCATATACACCGTAAACCAATTTGTCTGACTAAGACTCTGAATATACATAATAGAAGTGCATAAAAATATTAGTCCGTAGACCTTTTGATGAACCCATGAAGCCTCTTCCATGAATCCTCCCTTTGCATCTTCAACTGCTTATAGAAGTTCCCAATAAATATCTCGGCTTTAGTAAACAACTCTTGTCCACTCAGCCCTCCAACCTCTTCAACCTCCTCTTCATTATCTTCCACAACCATATCTTGCACAGTCTCGGGCTCTGCACTACCAATGAAGAAAAGGCTCGGTGTCGATGGACACTTCCTCACCTTATGCATTTTTGTAGAGCCAACAATCTTCTCCGACCCACATTTCTCCACCGCCTTTGCCGCCTTCTTCTCATTAGACTCGGAAGTGATTACAACTTTGTCAATGGCTCCTGAACTTCCACCAACACTATTGTCATTGTTGCTGGCTGTTGAGGTTTCGGATGGAGAGTCAGGTTTTGGAGGAGAGAGGAGAGGCCTTTTGTCCTCGGGAGGCCTTGAGGAGGAGAGAAGACCGGCTTCTGCACCAAGTGCAATAATGAGAAGGTTGATGATGAAGTAGAGATATGTAGACCTGAGTGAATGAGATAGAAGTGGTGTGATGGAGATGAGTATAGCAATAAGAGAGAGTTTTAAAAGTTGTGACTTCTTGGCCTTGTCCATTGGCTATGCAGGCTTTTTGTTGATTCTGTTCTTGGGGAAGAGAAGGATTTGGGATCTAGCAAGCAGGAGCCCTCCCAGCCGTGGTAGTAGAATCCTTACAAGATAGTGTACATATTTATGGGTGGGAGAGAGAGAGAGAGAGAGAGAGGATTGTCCAATTATTGCTTGAGAATTGTGATAATGGGGTTACTCGATTTGACCACATTATCCTAAGACAAACATCCTCTGGCAAGTGGTGAGGTGACCCGAGTGCTTGCACCACGTGGTCCCTCGCATGTACTTGGGATGCTCTAACAATTCCCTTAAAAACACAATCAAATCATTTTCTTGGCTTCACAAGTACTTTTATTTTATATAATAGATAGTTGTTTTTATCAATAAAATTTTCAACAAAAGAAAATCCAATTACACTTTATATATAAAAATATAATATTAAATGAACTAAATTCAATACTCCCTTTTGATATTAAAAAAAAAAAAAATTATACAGCAAACTTTTTTTTGGGGGGTCCTATCAACACTACATAAGATATCTTCTCTAAGTTCATTACTATGAATTTTTGGATAAATTTACCACAGCAGAAGCTGCATTATTTTCGGTGTACTAGAAATTTGAAGAGAGTGTAATGTTTTGCATAAAAAAGAATTAGTTTATATTAATTGAATAATTTGAATTTAATAAAAAAATCAAATATATCACCAATACTTAATTCAATAGCATTCAGTAACAACAATGGTATTGGTAAAGTAATTAAGATCATCTTTAGTTTAAAATACCGAATGAAAGAGAGAAAATAATCGAGATAAAATAAAATTAAAGGGAGGAGATAAAAATTTTAACTAATTTTTCGTTTCCTTCTCCTTTCTGTGTCTACTTAAAAAGAAGACATAAAAATTTAACTTAATTTATCTCAAAATAGAAGATTTCAATAGTTATTATTTTGTCTAGGTATACTATTTTAAATGTTGTATAAATAATAAGAATAAAGTAGAAAAAAGGGAATAATTGAAAGTCGATTAAATTTTAAATTCAAAATTTATGAATAAAAAAAATTATGAATTATTTTTTAAATAGAGTTTTATCTCTTAAATAGAATTTTTATAAATATTTGAATTAAATAAATTAAAATATGATTTTAGACATTAAAAAAAAAAGTAAAAAAGGAAACAAAAGGAGAGGGTGTGGTGTATGACAAAATGATACGCGTGGATTACGTGTAGGCTGCGGCTGCTGGTGATAAAATAGTTGAACATTAGGAAAGGGGAAAATGATGGAAATGTAGAGGATAGAGGGACAAGAGAAGATGCACTGGAGGAAATTTTCACGGTAATTGGACAGGACATTGGTAAGGTCGGTGCCACATGGTCGTCTTCTTAAGATTATTCTTATTCTCATTCCCTTTTCCTCACTCACTCCACACTTACATTTAGCTTTTTCTATTTTTCTTAGGGTTTTGAACTTCAAATGTGCCGTTCCCACAGAGAAGATGTCCTATGTGGGGCCTAAAATTTTGGGGCCCCCTTAAAAGGGTATTTGGGATCTTTGTTTCAGGGCCACCTGATACAGAGAGAGAGTGTGTGCTTAGCTATAAAGGAGATACCCTCAATCAACCAGACACCCACTTGCATTTGGTACAACTGTGGTCCACTAGTTTTCACCTTTGGGTCCCATTTGCTCTTTTGAGTAACTATCATGGGATGAGAATTGGGCTTCAGGGGATTGGACGTTTTACTAGAAGAAGATGCATAAGGGCCCAATTTGCCGACCATGCCTTCACCAATACATTTAAGTGGCCCACTACAGAGAATGAAAGAGCAATGTCATACCTCAAGATGGTGAAATGACGACGACTCTCGGACAAGAATAAAAAACAATGCTCGGAGATGGACATTAAAAAGGAAACCCCCCCCTCTCATATGTTGAATTGCCTTTTAACTCTTAGGATTATGATCATCAGCATCTGTCTCTCTGTCACACCCCCTACGGAGCTAGGTGATTCTAGTCATTGTGAAAGGCCATCATTTTGAATTCCGCCTTTTTATTCCTAGGATCGAGTCAGAAAATATTAGACCCTTTAAAGTCAAGTCGATAAAGGGAAACATGGACTGTCATAGACACATACCTTTCAAATTTTCCCGTTGTGGCAATGGCATGATATAATGGCTTTGCCAGTTTAAGTTGAGTTCATCCAATCTTCTCTAAAGCCTACAACCTTTTTTTTTCCTCTCCGGCTCAAAAGTACTACGTACTGGCATAATGATAATCTAGGAAGATAAGAATAAGATAAACGCATCCACATCATCTACAGTTGGATTACTAATTCTGAAGCATAACCAAGATTTTTCCAACTAAAGAGATTCTCAGTTTACTTCTTCAAGAAATTGCCAAGTTTCATAAGTATGTTACGGACCACAATAATGTACCTACAAGTAATGAATGCTCTCTCTCTCTCTCTCTCACCTTTTAGCGATTTAGCAGACCCTAGATCAGTTGCATGACAGCACCAACTATAGACCGCAACACCCAAAGGCTCTTACATTATAGATATCATAATTCATTCAGTATATCAGTAATCTATCAACTTGTTTTTGAATACTCATGGCATGGCTCTCCAACAATCACCACTATCCTAACAACCAGTCACCAGAAAATATCATATCAAAAGATCGGACCTTAATTGTGTATATTGGTTCTACAACTTCAAAATTAAAACGCGAAATACCTTGACCTCGCTGGCTGGATAAGAACAAGCCTTCATAATTCCTACTTTTCACCTGCTTTGCTAAGAAAGAAATAATCCCATTTATTCATACAATATTTCAACATGCATCGCATCCAAAAAGAAACATGCGGATAGACATTTCCTTTAACTGCAAGATATCAACTGCAAGCATAACCCTACTACAAAACACAATCCTCATTTTTACCAAAAATACAAACAAATAAGTTACTTGGACCAACCAAACATGGTTGTCCTCCAAATTGACCAAAGAATTGCATCTCTCGGTTGTCTTTCTTGTTTCATCCGCATAATGTAACATAATACCTAACATCTTACACAGTCATCACCAATCTGGTGCGCACTTTCACAGCAACACAAGGTTGTTTGCTATCTCAAGCAAACCCTAAAATAGCGAAGTATACAATTCATTCACGATGCACTTAACCAAGACATAACAGACTGTGAGCTCTGTAAAAGCTCATAGAATACATTGCATTTAATATCAGATGATCTTACATTCATATAACTTTGGCAAACATCACAATTAAATCAACTTTAGGTTGTCTCCATAGCTCCTACATAAATGAAACCACATAAAAATAGTATACATTGAACTAATACAATAATTTGAGGCCATAGGAAAGGGGAACACCACTTTTGACTCAAGCATCAGATTATGCTTGTAAATGAAGACAATATAGAAGGTATGTGCCCAAAAGCAAAGCCAAGAAACATTTGCATGCATTATATGCAGAGGGGGGGAAAAAGTGGTGGTGATAGCAAAAAAGAAGACAACAATTGCATTATCACATTGCTCCGAAGGCCCTATATTCCTAGCGAACATGCACCACTCAATGAACATGTGTAGCCTAAGCTCACAACTTTCATAACTGCACTCTGCCCTTGTTTTGAGATGATGAGAGAAAGCTTATAGAGAGATCATCCAAAGTGTATAGAGAGATCATCCAAAGTGGGGCAGTCATGAATGGTCAAATTATGTTCATTGGCCAAATGCAAGAGGCAGATGAAGCACAAATGGGGAGAAATATCCTCCACAGCTGCAGCTTGGCAGTCATCGGGAAAGGTTGCTAAAACTTGCTTGAAAGATATTGATATTGTGTCCTGGCAAACCTTTTAAAAGAAATAAATAAACAAATAAACCCCCAATTCTAAATTTATTCTTTATAAACAAGATTTTTCTGGTATGTTTTAACCAAATACATGAACATTAATAGGTCCACTATTGAAGATTAATCATGCAGTTTAAAATCAGAAAATTAATTGTCAAATACCATGGATATCCAAATGAAATAAACTAATTTTACGGACAATCAAACATGCCTTAGCAAACGACAAAAATAGTTCATGCTCTATTTCCTCAATCATGCTTTGGTACATAGGACCAACGCTCAGAAAGTCTTAAATTGAACAGAAATCATACTTCTAAAATAATAGTCCACAACAAATGTTTTAACAAAACTTAAAGTACATAGGCAACAGATACACAAAAATGTGCGTCTTAATAACCTCAAACATAGTAAAAGGGCCAACCCTCCATCTCTGGGTTGTTTTGGTTCCTGATTATTGACCGATTAGTAGGAACCAAAAGAATTATTGACCAACACACTTGGTGGTTTGATAGCAGCATGCATCTAAAAGTCTATAAGCTAGCTCCATTTCAAGTTGCTTACAAACACTCAAAAGAGTGTTAAATCATTAAGAAGAGGATCCAAATTTGTTGATTTCTTTGAAGACCACATGGCTGAAGTACATAGATGGAGATTTGATGTATGAACCCATTATATGTGCAATATAATTGAGTGGCTGATAAGTCTTACATTTTAGGTCCTCAAAAATTAAAAATAAATGCGAACCGAATTGCAATATTTACAAAAGCATATAGAATGAGGACTCTATGACTTGCAACTTATCAACATACTCTCATCGAACCATGCTGTTGAGATTATATTCGCTTACAGAAACGAGTACGAAGGACAATAAGTCGCAGTTCCATGACTTCACTATTCTCTAGCATAGAATAGTTTTTACTTTCTTTTTCTTTTGCTAGAGGGATATTTTATCCTTCTCCATGTAATTCTTTTTCTCCTCTATTTTCTCCATCCAACAAATTGAGCTCCCATGAGAATATAACCAGGCAATACCTTGAATTAGATTTTATTTTACCACCACAAATTTCCAAGATTCCTCACTAATGTCACCAGGATCAATTGTTACATTCCAAACATGTGAAGTACTCTCCAAACAATTGAAGTCCAAGACCCAAATATAGGCCCTGCAGAAAAGCAGAGGGCTCCACTAGTTCTTCCTAAAACATATTAAACTTTTGTCCACTTATTGTCATCTCAACACAAGTTCACATAAGAAATAGTTTTCCCCTCATCTTCAGCTTATAATTGAACTATTAATCAATTTCTTCGGCTTATAATTGAACTATTAATCAATTTCTACAACCATAGTTCTACATTACGCTCTTATACTTTTCGATTTCACAACAATGTGAACCTGGCTTCCGAGGTACTGGAGTGTTATGATAAAAACATTAAGATGGAGTCAACAAGTCAAAGCATATACTACACGATAAAAAAGTTCACCCGTGCACAAAATGCTCCCCGCCTTACAGGGTAGGGGGAGGGTGGGCGTATATGTACATGCCTTCCCCTTGCATTTTTTTTGCAAAGAGATTATTTCCACGCTTCGAATCCGTGACCTTAAGGTCACAAAAGAGCAACTTAACCATTGCACCAATTGAAGAACTTACCAATTCACACACTTTACTTGAATCTTGTAAGTGATCCCACAGGGTTCCCTTCAGTGCATGTACATCGACTTGTTTAGAGACTTTATCATAGTGTACTTGAATTTTGTTTACCTGAATCATTTAAAGAACCAAAAACAAAGTTAGGTGTAAAAGAAAAGAGCTCTCTTTTCAGTTCAATTAAAGTTGACCAACAGACTCCAAAGGCAAGTAGTCCAAAAGATCAGTTACGAGTATGCATTATAAAATGCAGTGAATACTTGTAATTATACCACTAATACATGTCCAAGACATCACCAGCCCATATGCCTTTTTTATGAATAAAGCATATGTATATATACTTCAGCATTAAAATGATTTTTCAAGTTAATATCTTTTTCTAGATTCTGAAATGTTATGTTATAACATAATCTTTCCATTATTTCAAAAGTTTCGGCCAAAAGCAAGGATGACCCTCTAAAATTGTGCAAATATGGTAGTTATTTGGAATGTCTGGTTAGAGAAAACAATCAAATAATTAAGTTGAAAAGGTTTCCACTAATCAATCATGGAATAAGATGGTTTTCTTGTTGTATTTCTGGCCCTAGAGCATCCAGAGGAACATCTTTGGAGGATGGGATGCTAAAAGAGATTGGAAGAGAATAGCTAATTAATCTTCTTGTCTTGTTTTCTTTGACTGCCATTTCTGGAGTGCAAGGAAGCAAAATACACTCCTCTATACCATTGAGGCCAAGTACTGAGACCGACCATCTTCTCTTGACATTGGATCACCTAGTGTCAGTGAAATGTCTATTGTCCTACAAATTTGATATGTATAATCACAACCAAACCTGTCGAGGCTGAGAGACAAGCGTATCCATATCTTCCACATCACTATGCACAAATCCATCATCACATTGTCCACCAACCACACTTGCATTGTCCCACGAAGGGAATTGATCATCAAAATCATTGTTTTGCCACGACTGACCATCTGGAGAAAGCACAAAACAGAATGTAACTATTGAGTGCCACATTATGATTCCCACAGTTTCTTTATAGAAAGTATGATAACTCAAAGGCTTTAAAAAATATGCTATAAAACTATGGAGAAGGAAACTTTTCCGAGGGCTTAAGTTAAAATTTTCTTAATGAATTTCTCTATTTACTAACATAAAATGGAGGCATATTAGTCTCCTTGAAGTATTCCTACATAGAGTAAACAACTATAGAATCTCAACAACCATGTAAACATCTGTCGAATCTCAACAAACAATTGCTTCAAAAGCATAATAGTGCCCCTTAGGTGCAGGCCCATCATAAATCAGCAAAGGACCCATATGTGTGGACTATTAAGAGGGGTTAAAGGAGCCTAGTAAATCTTAAATTGACACTCTAATACCAGATCAAATGACCATTTGCTCCAAAAACTTTAGCTGAAGGAGAAAAGTATGCTTATAAGTTTTTGTGTCTTAACTGGTTTCAATAACGTAATAAAAGCTTATTTGAAACCAGTTCAGTTGAGAAAAGGAAATACATGGTATCCCCCCATCTCACACACTGCTCAGGAAGAACTCTTAAGATGAGATGTCAAGGATAAAAAATTTAACAGTGGGGAACTTCCTATTACACACATCACAGTGAAAAAAGGAAAAAAAAAAAAAAGCCCTTTCAGGTTGATTACAACCAACAGACGAAGAAAGAAAAATACAAAGCCAAAATATTGAAGCATGCATGAGCTTTTGTTCTTCATGAGTTTGATGTGACAATTCCTATATTGTACTGTCACAATTCTGTTTTGGCAAACTCATGAGAACATCTCAGATCGTTGACTAATGGAAAATGAGTATGATTCACTAATTTCCTTGCAGTGACAGCCTCAGGCAAAATTCTAGTTGTTGCAGAAATAATCCCCAGGATGCAAAACTTTACTACCAATATATGATACAGAAACAAGAGAAAAGGACCGGGGAGAAAAAACATCAAGCATAAAAGTTTAAACGCAGAATATTTTTAAACACCATAGTGGACAATGTTCATGGCAACATTTAGTGACACTTTGAAGACTTATCACATACTCAAGAAAAGACATTCCAAAGCCATTCTAAACTTGAGATGTTCATACCTGAAGCTTTTCTCCTCCTCTTCCCAAAACACTGCAAACAAGATAAAAATTTAATCACAAACCTGAAAAAGACAACAAAAAATGAGAAGAAAAAAAGCAGTAAATGATTATAGCTTCAGTGCAATTGCTTTTGGCCATTCGGCTAGTATAGGACTCAAGAAACAGAACAAAAGGGACCCACCAAAATATTCAGCCAATAGTATTATGTCTTTCTAAATCAAGTTATAGCAAAAGCATATAAATATTCCTTACTGTACTGAGCTAAAACTAGTACGGTAGCTGAACAAGAAAAAAAAATATGATGAACAATTATGTCTGCTTAAAATTCGGATCATGTATAAAGGAGGAATTGCCCGGCAATTTTAAGTCTTAATCCTGTGGCCCAGAAAATCATGTGCTACCCATGAGATTGAAAAACCCGTGGAGCTCACTAGAAGAAATGCAACAAGAACAACAGGCTGATGTCAAACCGGTCACCCAAAGGCAATAAACGAATGGGCTTCTGAAAAATTTTTCATTACCATGACTTTAGGAAGAAGAAACAACTTGACTAGATCCTCTGGCTGATAATGGCAATCTTCTGGAAGTGTGTTGTTACCAGGAGTTCTATTTGCAGGTAGCAATAAAGACTTTGGATTTTTTGGAGGAGCAAAGATATCAGCCACTTCTTTGTCTAATGAATTTGTGAAATCAATATCAATTTGCACAATTTTCTTGTTCTTTGTTTTCTTGTGTGTCAAAACTGATTCACCCTCTGTGGCAGGGGCATCTTCTGAAACTAAAAAAGTACAACAAAAATAAAATTAAAAAAAAAAGTCGCTATCCACAATCGTAAATACATTAATCTCATCGTGTCTATCAAGATGCACACCCTTTGATTTGTAGTACTTCCAATGGTCAGGACCTGCCCATGAATTGTGTTTATAAGAGAAACCCAATCCTTGAAATAAAAACCCAGCAACCTTATTAAACCTATCACTTGTATCAAGTTCATTGGACATAAATGGCTCATTCTCCTGCACACGACCAACATTAAAAGCTCATCAAGGTACACGGTAAAGGCTCATCAAGTGCCATCTTGTAGATTTTTCTTCTCCAAATGTGAAGTGGTGGACAAACTTTTGAGCTCAAATAGCATGAGAAAGCTACCTCAGGAAGGCCGTCAAAGGGTTGATCCATGAAGTTGGAGCTCTGATCAGCCACAATTAAATCAGCATCATCTCCATGCTGATGATCATGATCATAGGTCCATGATTCGGAGTGCTCAAATGAATTACCATCAAACTCAAAGTTGTTATCACCAAAAACATCAGAATTTCTAGCAGGTGTTGGGTCTATGTCAATTGCATGTGAAGACCTCTGATTATCTTCATCAAGCAAACAAACTATATCCCTAAGAGAAGGAGAAATTTCATTCTTTTTCGCCATATTCATCACCATCTGCTCAAAATGATCTGTCAAGGAAAACAAAGGAGAAAGAATTGGAAGAAATTAAACATGCTTTTAGGTTCCTGCTGAGAGGGATAGACAAAAATTGTGACAAACCTTTTGCAAAAGAGATATCTATTACATCTGAAGCATCATTATGAGTCGAATTTGATATGCACCTCCCCGGCACTTCAAAGGAATCAAATAGTACCCGACAGCCTCCATATACGCCAAGATTATTCAGTAGGAGACCCTTTGCACCTCCTTCATCAAATTTAGCTGTTGTCTGATGATACAATGGATCAACTGCAAAAGCAACTGAACAAAAAGGGAAAAAAGACTTAGAAGATAACCAGTCATAACAAGAGTGGAACGATCTGATATGAAGTTACCATCAAACTTCTTTACATTAAGGGCTTCAAAAGATGACTCCAATGTTGATAAAGGCGATATCTGCAGATAGCACTTCAGTGAGACTATGACCAAATGCATTAACACATTTACCAATTTAATTTTGACCAACCTTCTTCCCTGTTTCTTTCTTGGGCCCACCTTCTTCTTGGCCACTGCCAATGTTATCACCCTCACCCTCAATAGTTTCTGTAGTCAAACCAGAGAAGATTAGGGGATTGACAAAAGCCAAAAGGAAAAAGAAAAACATTCAATTTTCTGTATCTTAAAGCTATGACTTAAGAAGCATAAATTTACAGCTTACTGCTGTGCTGCAAAACCAAAAATCACATAAAAGGACAGTAACATAAGATAGAATTTGGAAATTCTCATGTTGCCTATAGCACAAAAGTTCTTTCAGCATAATCTTTATAGGAATAAATAAACAAGATCATAAAACTTTAAATTGTAAACAACTGTTAGCACTTTGGGAATCCTTTGCAGTGTCCCATTTAGCAAGCATGGCCATTTCTTGTCAGTCGTAATTTGAATGTGTCAAATTCAGGGAACATCATCTGAACATAATTTAAGAATTAATGATAGCAATGGTTGTTTATATTAAGGCCACAGGAATGCCTAAGGTTCATTTGCTCTTGGTAACCAATCAATGGATGAATAAAATGTCCTAAGAAATCCCCAGACAAAAGGGGCTCTACTAGCTAAACAACAGCACTAGAAGCTGTACCTTTACCGTAATCCAACACATAAATGAAAGGTCCAAAGCCAATTCAGCGACATTTAACCCAATGGAACAATAACTTCACTAGAGTACATTCAAGATAATTAACAGAATAGTCATGCATTTAAATGAAACCAAGCAATAAGCCATATGTGATAATTTGCTTTTTGGTTTAACCATATGGAATTTCATGGCATTGAATCAGCAGTCCAATCCCCTCTCTTGGTCCAATCCAAGCACACTTGTATCCACAGTAAGCAACTGAAGTCCGATCTTACCACTTCACTTCTATGACTACTCATAATTTTTCTGTATTTTTTCAGGGTGGTTGTACATGCAATTGAACTTTGATCTTTAGAGAAATTCTACCAACAGACAACATTTAGTGACTATTCCTTCTCTAAACACTCAAGAGACCCCTAAACCAAATTATATGCCACCGGTTTAGTGAAATGTGATTAAGCAAAAAGACCTGACCTGATTCCTCTTCTCTGCCCACTCGATTGATTCCACCGAGGACCTTATATGCTTCCGAGTGCACTGAATCGACTCTCAATGAGTAAATCTTCACACCAGCCTCCAGTGTACAACTTGCCTGGTCATTTTTCAAAAGCCCAATATTATAAATCACAAACAGTCGCTACAAAGACACAGAGCAAACTCAGTAAGCAAATCCAAACCTTTTGAAAGTTGGTATCCGTGTCTTCTTCTGCGCTGACAATGATTATCTCACTCAAATGATCAATCAGCTTCAGCTCCCAAGTATTCTTTTGATTTATTTTCTAAATTACCAAAAACAGCAAATTAGGGCAACAAATCAAGAGAGAGAAGGAGGGAGGGAGGGAGAGAGAGAGAGTATGTGATTACATTTTCGCTAGCGAGCTTGATGCAATTTTGGAACAACTCGAGAATCTGATCACTGCCGAGACATGGCGACGCAGAAGGAGGATTAGCGGCAGCGACAGCGGTGGTTTTCCGACGGATGGCGGCGGCACGTGCTGCGCGTGCCTGAGCACGTTCGAGTTGGTCGTCGTTGGAGCCTAAGAAGAAAGGACTGGTCGGAGATTGAAGACGCGTTGCCATTGGAGCTCTCTGCTTGCCCGTCGTCCCAGGATCAGGGCTTAGTATCTCTGCCATTGAACGCGTCTATTCTTCGCAATTTCTTTCTCAAAAATCAGGGTTTTATCAAAATTCACGAACTTTACACAAAGTGAGAGAAAGAGAGAGAACAGTCGTCAGCGGGATTCAGTAAAGAGAAAGGGAGGGGGCCGTTTCCTGAGGCGAAATGAAGTTGCTCTTGTCGAAGTTTAGTGTCCGGCAGGGTCACGTGTTTCCCTCGCTTCAATTTGAAATTTGTGCGCAGTCGTTTTCGGGTTTGAGCCCCCACCCGGATCCGGTATACTCTGATTTATTTCTATCTGAACTCTATAAAATTTTATTTCCATCTTAATTTTACTTAATAATTCTATGGAGAGAATTTTCAACAATTTTTTCAGTTAAGAATTTTAAAAAAAAATCATTATATATAGCGAAAGAAAGTCCATAATATTAAATTTTAATTGTAATTGAATTTTATACAAATAAATTGAAAATTTTGTTTGTTATAAATACCCAACACATGTTAGTTTAATGAGTAAGTTATTAGATCCCATTTAAGAGGTCTCAAGTTTGAGTCTCGGATATAACAAATGTGCTGTGGAGAGCTCTACCCCTCGAGGGATTCCAACGACTCGACCCGGATTAGTCGAAACAGCATTTCGGAAGCCAGGTGGTGGATCAAGTCCAAGGACAAAAAAAATAAAAAAATAACAATCTATAAATAAGGCAACTGCTTTGGACCATAGATTATGTTCATGTGTAGTAATGCTTTTAGGGTTTATACTAAAAAGAGTCTGCAAAAATTTATAAGAACTGAGCAAAGGGTTAGAGGTTTAACATGCAAAGAGATTCCAATGTTAATGTGTTTCTTCATAGCACAATTCCAGGAATTATTCTATCTTGATCGTTCGTTTAATTAACTCATTAAGAAGCTCAAAAAAATGACTTTTTTAAATCAACTCAGACTATCTTTTTTATTTTTTTCCTTTTAAATAACATTGTAAACCATAGTCACTATGTTTGGAAGAGAATCTTTTCTATGATTAGACCTTAATTATGTTATGTCGTACATGAATAGACTTCGTAAGATCCAGTAGAATAAGTGACGTAGCATGCTTGAGATTATGTTTTATCTATTTCTTATTTATTTATTTTTTAATAGTAAGAAAATGCATTCATTTTCGTTGCTTTGACTCGATTTATGATACTATCGGAGGAAAACAAGGGATCTAAAGAAGAATAGACCTTCATTTTCGTTGCTTATCGATAAATTCATCAGAAATAAGATCCAAATAGACCTTCATGCGAGAAGAGCTCCTTGCAAAATCATGTACCGGCACAAACATGAAATAGACCTTGCTTGCAATGTCCAACACAGCAAAACTCAGATTATTTGATTCAAATGGAATGGAATGGAAGTATCTGTAAGACAAGTTTTGTTTTAATCAATGTGTTTGTATTGTACAATGCTACCTGAGACAGAGTTTCGTTTTGTTGGTGCCCACTGATTTCTCATTCCAGTTCTTTTTTGGTAAAAAATAAATATGACAATTATATGCTACAAGGGGTGTCATAAAATGTCTTGAGGTGTTTCTGAATCTTCAGATCAAACAGAATTCCTCAGTTCGACCCCTTCATGAAGAATGCAACTAAGCACCCCAACACGGCGCCAGCCACAACCTAAACAAATAAGAAAGAACCAATCAGTGTCTAACTAGGCAAGTCCAGAAGGTATAGATAGCATCAAGATTGCAAACGAAAAAAGGCGGTGTAAGATAGCAAGTCATTTTACTTCGTTTCATCATCCCACTGGGATTTATTTTGCATCTGAGAAGTAAGGCTGTAAATTAGGTCCTCTATCCATCCTACATTTGTGTGGTTGAGCGGATGCCTTAAAGAGTGAATCAGAATGTACATCAGGTCTTAAACAAGAGCATGATTGGAAAAGATTATAAGCCAAGAATATGGGCATCATCGGTATTGAATAGCTTCATCAAGTAAATTAGACCATATTCCCCGCTGGGAGGCAAGAGGAGTAAAACTACAATTATCTTCCTTGGATTCGGATGGAGAAATGATTGGAAACAGAGGAGAAGGACAAAGAGATTCTGTTTTCTTGTCACCTTTCTCTGGTTGGTTAAAGTGTAGAAATGACCCTTCAGCTTCAAGCCCCAAAAATAAGCTTAGGAACACCCCCCTCCCCCCCAAATGAAGAAGAAGAAGAGTATTTTTCCTCCACTCGATTTTCATCCTGGCCATCAAGCCTTTCCTTTTTCCTTTTGCTGTGAGAATTTTAGTAGGGAGTTCTTCCAAATAAACCAAAGAGAAGCAATGGACATCTCTTGCCACATCTTAACTTCAATGGGAGGTCTCAAAGCTAAATATATCATTAACTTAGTCATGCCATTCACTTCAACTTGGGAAACTCAACAGAATAGAAAACAAGCCATTCAATGAGACAACCATTGAAGAAACAAAAAGTGATGCAGCTAATAATTATGCTACAGATTTTTATTTGGTTGACAAAGTTAAACTAAATCTGATAGACCGAAAATGAGCTTTATGAATCCCTACTCCATAAAATATATTACAGATGAATCCATTTATTTGGTTGACAAAGTTCAACTAAATCAGATAGACTGATGACAAGCACTATGAATCCCTCTTCCATAAAATATATATCACATGAATGCAAAATAAACAAACCTGCAGTGGAGTATGACCCAACGAATCTCGCAAAGGTCTAACATTGGAGACAGGATGCTCAGGGGGTAGCTCACAGACAATTTGATTCAACAACTACATCAAGAATCATATACAGCTTGATTAGCAAATAAATGATAGAATTATCATGAACAAAGAAAAAAAATTGAACGTGCCAAGAGGTAGCGGACCTGTGATCAGCCCAAGATTAAAATAGAAATGATGAGTGGGAACTAATATAAATTGTTTAGTAATAGGAATAGGAAACAATGCAAATATGGGGAATTACACAATTTTGAGCACATAAATTCCAAAGAATAGGGATGCAAAATTCTTTGATTAAAGAAAATTCCTAGTGGGTGCATACTCAAAATTTGAGCTTGTATGTGTTCCATCTCTTACCCCCTTACCAAATATCAAATTTGTGAAGGTACCTGTGTCCAATTAAACAAATGCAAACAATAATAAACAAGCTACAAGAGTTCCATCCTTTGTTTATAAGTTTCTACTTCCTAATGTACATATCTCATAGCATACTACAAAAAAGAAAATAAAATAACAGCTAACTGTAATATAAAATCTTACTTCAGCTTGACGGCCAGCATGGAGTCTAACACCAGAAGCATCATACATTACCTACAAGAAAGACATATTCTTAAACTAAAGAGACATAATCAGATACAAACTAACACCGGTAAACTGAGAAAATTATGACACATAAGGTAATTTTTCATGAGAAGATGGCAACTCATCGTGTGCAAGGGTGGCTGCCCCATGTCAGCAAGAAAACACTGAAAAGAAAAACCCCTTTGCAGCTACAGTAGTCTAGGCATCAAATGGCACATTGGCACTAGACTGAGAAAACCAAATTCGCAAGATAAGACACCATGTTAAGCCGAGAAAGAGCTCACACGTGCCATCACCAGTCCAGCTGCCTTGATTTGGGTAAGGATGCATAACTAAGCATATAAGGTGAACATGAGAAATGTTCCAGCACAAAAGGCATAGAACAATGGCAAAGCACCTCAAAGTTAGAAAGCTAAAACTTGCTCCACAAATAAGACAGGGAAAAGGCTTCCTGGCAACCTACAGTTCGGAGTTTTTAACATAGACAACAACACTTATTAAGAGATTTCTATCAAGAAAATGAGTCAGAGGTGAACGATTTGTCATTACATTTTCTACAATAAAGAATGTCAGACTCTTGTGAAAGAAATAAGATTCAGCAGATAATCACCCTTGTATAGGCCCTTCTTTAAGGAAACTGCCGCTAAAGTTCATGAGTAAAATAGGATCATTTATGGATAAAGTTGACCTCTGGAAAATTTAGTTGCTCCAGAGGATTACATGTGTGTGCATCGTAAGGCTAGGGAAGCACTGGCATGTGGATGCCACTAGAAAAGGGTGGGGTAGTTCAATAACCCACCACAGATCAAAAATTGTTCAAACAGCAAAAACATATGGCAGAGAAAAGAATGAGAAAACTGTTGTAGTTTAATGAGAAGAATAAGAAAGCCCAAACAAAAGAATGAAGAAGACCTGGTTAGCAAATACATACAACACATGCTAACACGAGTGCAATGGCAAATGCAGATCCTCCAGTTCCTTCTTGTAAACCTATAGCTACTGCAAGTGCTGTTACAGTTGCCGAATGTGATGATGGCATTCCACCAGAACCAAGCATCCTCCTTGAATCCCATCTCTTCTCGTTGAACCTACACCATCTCAGACAGTAAGCATTACCACTGGAGATATCCGGCAGCCACACCTTAAACCAGAAATGAATAATTTTGACTTGATTGAGAAACCATGCAAGTGCCAACGCGCATATGTCATGTGATGTTGTGTTGCTTACATAGACTGCATAGCCTCTTGGTGCACGTGTCTTTTAAGGAAGTTTTGCAGCTTTATCAGCATGTAAGGTTCCTAAGTATTTGCAACTGATTTTGTCAAATATAATACGTTATAGCTTATTAAGACCAATTTCATCAAACCTTGTACTGACTTGACTCCCAACACTAGTGAAGGTTTTCTAAGGGAAAAGCATCTGCTAATTCTTGGGGTACTTTCAGTTTCATGCTATCATGAAGCATTTGCCATTTGTTGAAGTTTCCCTTTTCTTTGTAATCCTCTTCAGCAGTCAATTTGTAGCCAGAATTTCTTCATACTCGATTTTGAGTTCAAACAAGCATGCCATGATCAACGTAATAACAGATCCACCCAATTGTTTAGAAATCCATACTGAATAACCAAAATTAGGGCAATGAAAGCGTAATTTCGAGGCACACACGATCTACAAAAACCTTAGATCAATTAGATCCATAAGAGAGAGAGAGAGAGAGAGTACCAGGTGGTGAAGAGCTTGAGGAACTGAGCAAGAGCGCAGGAAAGAAAGGCAGTGATGAGAGGAAGATTGGAGGGAAGGATGAAGTCTGATGTTGATGAGTCCGCGTTCGATGTTGCATCTCCTGCCGTCATTACTTCGTCCATTGTATCCAAATCTCAATCTGCTTCTTTCTTCCTTCTTCTACGAATCTACTTTGGAGAGAGAGCGAGAGAGAGGCTGACGATAATGGTGACGATGACGATGACGACGACGACGAGGTAATAGCGAGAGGGGTTGAATTGAAGACTTGAAAAAGCCAGGACTGTCAGCGGTTTAGCCGGCCCTGACTTTCCATACAAACGTTGCACGGATCGAACTCGTTCCTCCTATCACTTGCCTCGTTCTGGTTCGGTCTGGTTCCCCTCTCTCTCTCTCTCACTCTCATCCCTTTTTTTTTTTTTTTTTTTTTTTACACGAAAAGATATAAACGAGATCGAATTAAGAAAAATATAATAATAAAAAAAAAATTTTACCAAGACTCTCTATCCTTTTTGGTGCTACTATGTATGGTCTTTTACAATGCCGTAGACGAATCATTGGTTTGATAGTGTTTGCTCTCTAAAAAAGAAAGATTCTTAAATATTTTTTAGTGAAAAGATTTTATTTTTCTTGCATTTGTAAGTATTTTTAAATATTTCTTAAAAAAATATTTTTTAAATTTTGCATCAATGTAAAAAGAAAGCAAGGCAGATAGTACATATATAATATAAAAAAATGTTAATCTATACCATTATAAAAAAAGTAATACCTTATGGAGTTCAAATATCAGGTAAAAAAAATGAAGTTTTTTTTTATTATTATTTTTAAAAAGGTTATAATTTAATTACTTTCTAATTTAATATTATTAATCGCACTATTATATTCATCTATTAAATCAACCGTTACATCTCTATCCCATAATAGTGGATGAGTGGGGTATTTATTTATTAAAAAATAGATTTAAAAAAAAAAGATTATGCTTTAAGTGCTGCCTAGTTTAATGTTATTAACCACTCTATGAATCTCACATATTAAATCAACCTTTCATCTCCACCCTATAGGTGGATTGGTGGGCATTTATTTTTTTAAATCTAAAAAAAAATTCAATATTAGGGGAAGAGAGAGTAAATAAATAAATAAATAAGTTAGAGAGAGATATTAGGAAATACCAAATTTTCATTGATTTGTATTTTCTGGAATACCATTCGATAGTTATTGGAGTTATGAGAGTTTATTTCACATCCATCAAAAAACGATTAAGAGATATTTTATTTAAACTTCTATACTTCATTTTCTATCATCTTTGTATTGATTTGGGTTTATATTAAATATTGGATATTTTGTTAATTTAATTTAATAGATTCGTATGAGTTTTTCATATTTATTTCTTGATTTCTCAATATAGTATTAGAAAAAGGGTTTGTATTACTATTTAATATTTGCTTTTGGGTTTTCATTAAGGTTGTATTATTTTATTAAATTGTTGTATATGAGTAAAAAAATTTCGTGTTTTGTTTTTACATATATTTTTTTTGTTTTATTTTTATATATGTCTCTTCTCACCTCCTCTCAAATAAAAATCATGTTATTGAAAATGACAAGTTTTAGAGTTTTTATTAGATATTGGGTATTTTGTTAATTTGCTCCAATAGGATCGTATGACTTTTCACATTTGTTTTTTGATTTCTCAATATAGTATTAAATAAAGGGTTTGTATTACTCTTAAATGTTCATTTCTAGATTTTCATTAGAATTATATTATTTTATTGAATTATTGTATATGAATAGGAAATTTTCGTGTTTTGTTCTTATATATATGTTTTTGTTCTGTTCTTATATACGTCTCTTTATATGTATATGGTTTTGTTGTCGACAAATCTTTATTTGTCATTCTCTTAAATAGAAATCATGTTATTGAAAATTATAAATTTTATTATCTTTGATACAAACTGAATATGTTTTTGTTGGTTAGTTTCTCAATATAGATATATTAAATTATAAATATGAATAGTTTACAACAATCTTGTAATGTTAGTACACCATTTATGGTAGGAACAAGAAAAGTAATGCTTTATGAAGATTGTATAGAGCTTCACTTTAGTGATAGAAACACAAAATTGTTAATCGATAAAAATCAACGATATATCACAACTATGTAAATTATTATTCTATTTAACTTTATATCGTTATTTTATTTAACTTATATTCTATAGTAGGAAGTTCCACTAACAACATAAACACGGGCATATAATCTAGTAAGTTATAATAAGCCTTTCAATTGGAATAATTTTGAAAATGTCAAAACCAAAATAACATAATATTACTTTAATAATAAAATTTATAATTTCATTATAAAAATTAATAACTTAGTTTTCATAATTAAAATAAACTTTTAATGTATCAAAAATATTTAATCCATCGCAACACTAAAATAAATAAACTCTCTTATTCTCTCTTAATCCCTGTGTCTGTTTCCATCGCAAGCCAAAAGGTCACGTATTTTGGATAATGGGTTTTGATTCTTGCAGCTTAAATTTGTTCAATCTAATCTGTCTCATCATTTTTATCTCCATATTTTGGGGTTTGTGAAAATTTTAATTTGAGGCCTGTTGGTTTATGTAGTTTATGCATGCCCACATCAGCCCATTTTGAAACTCTAGTGTCTTCTCCGTCTACCCATTTTTCCTGTTATTTATATTTTATTAACATTCTGTGGGTCTAATTATAAAAAAATAAATCATTTTAATCAAAATTTTGATTTTAAATTTTAAAAATAAAAAAATAGATATTGAAAGAATATGCCATAAATTAAACTCCACAATATTTTAATTAAATTAGTCAGATAATTTAAATATCAATTTTTAAATGAAATAAAAAAGTGTAGACAATGTTTTGTGAGACGTTGGTTTCTACTCCGATCAACATAAAAATTGGAATTCTATCTCCAAGGGATAGGTCATAACCCTTTCTCTAATTTAAAAATCTCAAATTTAAATATCTGTATAATAAAAAAAAAATAAAAATCCGTATCCTTTGCCTGCGAAAGTGAAAGTGCCATTTAGAGGCCAACCAAGTTGTGCTTTCAAATATTAAAACCCAAAAAGAGAGCCCACCATTATTTTTTTTATATTAAGATTTAAACCCAAAATCACTGGTTGAGATAGAAAAATTATGATCATTAAATTATCCCTTTAGCACAGAGCCCGCCATTAATTAAATAAAGAAACAATGATAATGCAACTCCAATAAGAAAAAAATTCCATGCTTGATTCAGTGGTTTTTATTGGAGAAGCAAATAATCAGAATTTGCACAATCTGAGGATTCAAGGAAGGAGGGGGGGGGGGGGGGGGGTTTATGTTTGTATTTAAATTGGAGGGAAAAAATGAAGATATTGTAGCAGTCGCCAACAAGTGTGAGGGTTTGGTTCCAATAAGATGGAGGTAAAGGAAAGGTGATCGACCAAGAGTGGAAGGTAGAGAGTGACTTTTGTTACACAGATATCAATTTAAGCAGAGAACCATATTATTAGATATTCTCATTCGACTGGTGATATTCTCTTATAGGTTTCTCGAAATTTTCATAGAATTAATATTGAAAAATCTGACTTTCTCATATTCATTGTTTTTTCCAAAAGTTTTTGAAAAACAAACAATATAAATAAGCAAAACAAATGGGATATAATTTTTTTTTCTTTTTTCGTTTAAGTATTATGATATCTTTGAAAGATGTTTATGACTCCCTATTGTTATATTCTACCTTATTTTTTATTTTTAGTAACAAATATAACAAAATAAAATAGTGATTCCCAACTAATGATAATGATTAACAATTTTTGCTATATTAATAATATTATCATCATTATTATCATCCAATATTTGCTTCTAACTCTAACTATAACATTTTATTCTATTTTACTTGGAATATTTTTCCATTAAAGTTAAAAACAAAGTCATTTGAACAAATATTTTTTAAAATGTGATTTTTTTTAACAAAAACGAGTATAAAGAAGTTATTTATATTTGTAACACCGACCCTCGGTGTATTCTATAGTGAATTCCATTTCATATATATATATATATGATGTTTCTACTACTATGTTCATGAATTTTACTAAGAAAATTTTCCCGGTAAATCAACCTTATAAATTTGACGGTAAAATACAAATCGGATCAATTTTGACTCAAAGAGATTCAAAACTTTAATTTCACATTAAATAAATTTAATTAGGTCTAATATAAGATTTTGGACCTAGTGTGTAATTATGAAAATTTTAGGGGTCAAATTAGAATTTTTATAAGTCAAAGGACTTGTTAGCAATTAACAAAACTTAAATGAAATGTGACAAGTGTATGCTTGTATTGAATAAGTGTTATAGTGAGGAGGACAAGTGTTGGCCAAATGGAGATGAGAAAGGTAAGGTGGGCCAATGAGAACACATGCATATGAAAAAAAAAAAAAAACCAATCAAAACACATGCAATAATCAAAATGATCCTATGGTTTAGATTAATTAGAGATTTGATCCTAGGGTGGTGAGTTATTAACACAATAATAAAAGAAGAAGGCCTTAGAATGCTTGTTTATTCTTCCCAAATTCGTGAGAATAAGGAGAGAAGCAAGAGAGGAAAACAAAGAAAGTGAGGTAAGAAATTTTATCATGTCTCACTTTAAATTATTTCTGTCCGTGAATTCATCTCTATTTTAAGGCATCTTAGAGTCAGAATTTGAAAATGTGCTAGTTATATGAATTGTAGATCTAAGTCTTATCTTTCCAACGAGATAAGAATCACCAAAATCTGATGCCTGTGCGAAAAGTTATGACACTTTTCTTGAAACTCAACATAAAAGTGTCATGTTTTGAACCTTGACAGTAGTGAGTAAAAATGACCCCTCTAGTCTTAGTTTGAAGAAACACAAAACATAAAAGTTATAGATATACTTCTTGCCTATAACATATAAAACTTTCAGCCATTTTGCACGAGGAAATGGAAAGTTATACAATTTTCCTTAAAACTGTATTGACAAAAACTTTATGTTTCACTAAAACATATCTGTCCTGTTCATGAATTTTGTTCAACCCCTTCCAGACACATCTGGATAAAACTCAAAACATGAAAGTTGTAGATCTACATCTTAGCTATAACATGATAAAATTTCATTAGACTTTGGTGAGTAGAATGAAAGTTATGGCTTCTGAACAAAAACTGGACAGAATCCAAAACTTAAATATGACAGTACAAAATGAGGCTTACCGGGAATTCTGTGATGTGAATCTGAGGAAGTGTGCAAAATGAAAGTTATAGTGCTATTTCTTAGCTTTTAAATAAGATAAGAATCATCTGATTTGGACTGGTATAGCCAAAGTTGTAGTCTATTTTCCATGACTGCACAAGTTAAAAATTTGTAGATTGTTTGTCTCCCTAAAAGTTATTTGAGTTGAACGGAGGGAACATTTGATTTACGCTTTGTGGAGATATTGGGGAGTGCGTTATTCTCCCCTAACTGTGAGTGGGACTTGACATCTACTTTTAATTAATACCGTGTTTTAAAAAGCTTTCAAAGGCATGATTTAAAATGGTATAATTAACCTATTTCCCTGGATTTATGAAAATGTTTTGTGATATATAGAGTGTCCCAACTTGTTTATATTGATATGCATCCATGATTTTGATACTTGATGATTGTGCCACATTTTGATATATCCACACGATTTTATACTTCCATTGCATATTGGCACATGCTTTTGACATGATATGGCTTGATGACTTGGCTTGTCATATCCGCCAGATTGTCATACATATTGTACGGACAGTCGTCGGTTGAACCACTTCGGGGAGGACCTTGGTAGGTTTAGCACCGGCGGGTTTCCATACACGCTTGATCCTTGATACGTGTGCAATATATATATACAGGCTAGTTGGAGTAGTCTGTGACCAACGTTGGGGTGGAGAGCCTTATTTTATTACTTGCACTGTGAAAACCTCCAACGTTACCCGTCCTTGGCCATGGTTGGCCTTTGCCAGGATATTTTCGGCCGGCTCTACATGATATGACGGATATGTATAATGAATGCATATTTGATTTGATACGTATGCCGTGAATGATTTATTGATATGTCATAATATTTTTGACATACTATGGATTTATTGGGACATATCTTTGACACTCTTGTTCACCCTAAAATTAATTGTAGCATGTCATCCCCCCGACTTGCTGAGTACCAACCCCCTTTCTCGGTCCCCCTCACCCCATTTCCCTCCTACATGTGACTCGGCGAGAGATTTGTGCGCGTTATTGTATTGGATATTCTTTGGAGACTACTGGGTCGGGGTATGACTACCCGCTCTTCCGCTATGTATTGAGGTTATTGTATCATTTTGAGGAAGTTAGGATGACCATTGTATTTGTTTAAATTGGGATGACTGTATTTATAATTCTTCTGGTCTGTATAAAGTTAACTCTTCTTGTTTTATTTGTATTGAGGCATACATGTATTATTTTTTCACTTGGGGATTCCGTGATTTGGAAACCTAGATTTTGTGAACCGGCCCCTCGGTGCTTTGTGTCGGCTGTGCGTCCGTCCCGGGGTGGGTTGGGGCGTGACAATATTAATAAGTGTCGACAGTGAATACAACATCTACTCCACAAGAGACAATTAAAAAAGAGTGAAGGGGGTTGAGTTCTCTTAATTATGTGCGGGTTCGACTCATTATGGGAATGAAAAAAATCACGCTGAGAGATCTCTCCCGAAAAGAATCCAACAGTAAGTCGATCCAGATTAATCGAAATAATTTCAAATACTAGATGGTGAAGGTTCCAAAAAAAAAAAGACTCCATAATTAATGATATTCTTGCAAATTATGTGTAGCCATGCCAAATAAAATATGTAATTTGTTGTGGGATGTTGTTTTTGTACTTTTGTTATTTTTAATATGTCTAAATTTAAAAAAAAAATTTAGTGTAAAAATTATATATTTTTATATAAAAAATTCCAATCTACTCGATTGGTGCTATTTTAAAACAAGATAAAAAAAAAATTACAAACACTAAAGGATGCCTAAAAAATTAATTGCTAAAACTATAAAATCTGATAATATGTTAGATAGTAGGTCAAATGAAATACAAATGAAATCATATTGTAATTGACACATCAACATATTATCTCTTCAAAACATTTACGATGTGTTTAGATAGAAGATTTGGATGGAAAAAGAAAGAAAATAGAGGAATTCTAAAGAATCCACTCATATTTGACAAAATAATTAATTAGAGGAGAGGAAAAATGAGGGTTTCCTTTTTTTTTTTTATACCTTATTTTGGATACCGTCCGGTACTCGGGACTTTGTTTCAACTAATCCGGACCGACCGTTACAGTGGCTCCTTTTGGAGGGCGGGTCTCCCAATGGAGAACGCTCCATACAATAAGGGCCCGATACTCCAAGTGAGAGTCGAATCTCGGTCATGCTTAAGAGTACTCAACTCCACATCCAATTAAGCCAACCCACGTTGATTGAAATGTTGAATTACCGTGACCACCATACCACCACGAATTGTGTAGGGTTTCCATGAAATTCTCTAAACTCAATTTTTTAATTCTACCTAAATTGGTGGGTTTTGGAGGGGAAAGATTCCCTTTTAAAATAATAAATATCAAATTTACTTTTATACCCTCTATTTTAAAACTCTAATAAAAACAAAAATAATAAAATAGTAAATTTGTGTATTTTTTTATTATATTCCCTTATTCCCTTGTCTAGCCAAACATAATTTTTTATTTTATCATCATTTTTCTCCATTTCATATCACATATTTTGTTACCAAATACGAATTTTAATTTTATCTACCTTTCTCATCATTTCCTTTATATTCCTTTCGCATGTCTTTGCCAAACAGACCGTTAGAATATTTACCAAATGAAAAAAATAATTGGTTAATATGGTCCTCGGTTGACAAATTATAATAATTTAATGATACTTTTTGACTACTAAATATTATCTCCTCCGACGCATAAACCCTTCAAAACATAAAATCTGAATTTAAAATCTATTAGTTTTATTATAAAAACCTTTTATTAATTTCTTAATTAATTGACACCCATTTTGGTCCTGTATAATTTCCATCTTCTACTATTATCAGAGAGAAATTGTTGTCATGAACAATTTACACAATGTGACATCTTAGGAAAGTCTCCCACAAAGTTCGGAATCCATCCGGACTAACCAATGGATAGTTGATCTAATGAATAATGATACTAAGTTTATTAAGTTTTGGGTTTAAAATTTAGAAATAAAAAATATTACATTGGGAGAGTTATTCTTTAAAATGAGCTTGACAATGTTTAAATCAAATTAATCAAAATATAATTTTAAATTTTAATTAATAATATATAAAAAATAAAAAATAAAAAAATAGAGCACAAAGACCACTTCGGTGTGTGTCTATATATATATATATAGTTTGGAATCCATCTGGACTATAGAGCACAAAGATAACCGATAGAATTTTTTTATTAAGTTTTAGATTCGAAATTTGAAAATACGAAAATAGAAAAGATTATGTTAGAAGAGTTATCCCTTAAAAAAGGTTTAATAATGTTTAAATCAGATTAATCAGAATATAATTCTGGATCTTTATTAATAATATATTAAAAAAAAAAAAAATAAAAAAAAAAAAATAGAGCACAAAGACCAATTCAGTGCCTTTCCAAAGCTAAGCACTTGACATGATACCCACAAATTCCCTTGGGGGCATAATTTCCTGCCTTCGTCTTCCACTGCCATGAAGTTTCTTGTGCCTTTCTTCTTTCTTTTTCTTGATTCCTCACAATGTGCAAGATGAACCAGTGGTGAGCATCTCTACTGCCACTTCACATATTCTCGAGATTTATGGTAAAATTCAAAAAAGCACAAATCCGAAATCTGAGAATTTTTGAATCGGAGTCAACCTGCTTTATCAATAAATCATCCATCAGTCAACCTTCTTAGATTTCTTGTGTACGAAATTTGATATCAAATTTCCTCCATACAATCATATACTTTTGGCTGCGACCCATTCCAGGTTTTGAAAATCTCTACCAATAGCACCTAAGATAAGTTACTTTTAAAACTTAAAATTGTTTCATTGTTTAAAAAACTTTTTTTACTTGACTATCGGTATAAAAAAATTTAATTAATTAGATTAAAATAATTGAGTTTAATTTAAAGATTGACTCTCTCGACATCTATTTTTTTTTAAAAAACTCAAACTCAAAATTTTGGTTAAGCTATTTTAATACCCTATCACTAGACTATTATTGGTTGGTTTGTTTAAAATACTTTAGTACATATTATATGTCTCGGTCTTTTTCCTGTTCATCTCTTTTTTAATTTTTGCCGATGTAAAATTTTATCTAAATTTATTAACAGTTTCTTATTTATAAAATTATATTAACTAGTTGTTTTATTGGTAATTTTTATATTAAATTTTGATATTTAATCTCTATATATATATTTTTTATTTTCAGCAACTGCTATTCAAATTTTATTTGATAAATTCGATCTGAACGTTATGAGATCCGTATGAAATTGATTTTTTCAAATTTTATTTCTTTATTTTCATGATTCAAAATTAAAATTTATGATTAAAAGAATGCGCACTATCGTTACATTAGTAGGAGTTCCATGATGCATAATCTCCATTGCAGAAGGCCAAGGCGGAGTAGGAGAATTATTAGGAAAAAATCCTATTCCATGTCAACATAATGTCGTGCTTTGAGCTTTTCTTTGCTTGCTCCAAAAGAAAAATAAATAAAGTAGAATAAGAGAGAGGCTGTAAAATAGATTCGGAATCTAAGATGCTTTATTATTTCTCCTTCCTCTTCCACGTTCCCCATTTGAATATCATAAGCCACCAAAAACACCAGTTGGTCGCAAGACACCAAATCCAAAATGGGAACAAAAGATAATGACAACATACCGAAGTGTTTAGTTGACAAGCGAGAAATTTCTCACAATAAAATACTTTTTTATTTTCTCAAAAATGTCTTTCCTTATAAAAATATCAAAATTTCTAGTAAAAGAAATGTTAAAAGTTTCCTAATGAAATATATATATATTTTTTTGTGAAGGGTGATGCGTGACACTTTTATAAATTCTTTAATTTTGATAAAAAAAATTATATTGAAATTTTTTATCAAATCGTTTTTTAAAATTGATATTACTAATTTTTAGGTTATGTTGGTTCGTGGATGTGTCGACCGATGACCAGGTCAATGGTCATGTCAGTACTTTTGCCTTGATTCAAAAGGAAGTGGGACTTGCGTGGCCAGTTGTGGGTATTTATATTTATGGAGACTGCCTGCCTGGCCATTGCTATCCAAGACAGGGATAGCCCGGGCGAGGCAGGCCAGTCAGCCAGCAGAGGGCAGTACAAATGGGAAACCCATTTGCTTGGACCAATTCGAATAATGATTCGTGTCGGTCCAATAAATAAAATTGTTATATTTTTTATTTAAATTTTAAATTTAAAAATAAAAAATATTATATTAATTTTTTAAAAAATTGAATTTGATAATATTTAAATTGAATTAATTTAAATATAATTTTAAATATTGATTACTCTAATAAAAAAAACAGGAATATGCTTTTAGGTAATTTTACTTATTTTTTGCTGTTGCAGTGGCTGTTATTTTCAGGAAATTTCCTAGTTGTGCACTTTTCCTTTTTGCTTGGGTCCAAAAAGGCCCACACAGAGTCAAAGTTTACTCTAAAAAGAAAAGAAAAAAGAGAATCAAAATGATTTCATCTGGGAATGTGAAAATAATACCCTGTATAGTAATAATTAAAATTAGCAAGCCGTCGAGTCTCCAAAGATGTGGGAATTAAACCCTTCTTGGAGGGCTTCTTTCGTTACTTTTTTATGTGTTTGCAAAAAGCCCATGATTTGTGAACCCTAGTACACCCATGTAGACCCAAGTATGAATGAAGTAAAGTCTGAATTTTTTATTTTTAATATCAAAATTTAAATATCTTCTGGTTAAAAAAAAAATTATAACCGTTAAACCGTATCTTAACAATGAAATGAAATCGCAATTAATTTTCTTTAATGTGGAATCTTAATCTGTACTCTATTTTTGCATTTGAATATTGGGGATTGCTCAAAATTGATATAATATTTTTTGTCATTAGAAATTTATAAATTTTAAGTTATAGAATAAGAAACGATCTCATTTTTTACTAAATTATAAAATAAATAACAGTCACTAAGATTTAAATTTGATTATCTATTATTCCCATGACTTAAATTTAAAATATATATAACAAATCAATATAAATAATGTGATTAATATATATTTACATCTATACTACATATAAAAAGTGTAAATACAACTGAATTTTCATTAAAAAATAAATTTCTTACAATACTTTTATAATTTTATTAAATGGGAAAATTGTGCAATGACCAGACGTTTCAAATTCCTTTGGGAGTCTGCGGGACTGCTTCCCAAATATTTCAATCATGAAAGGTTATAAATAAATACTAAACCATAGCTAATGACGTTTCTAATTCTCACTTGCTCTCTCTCTCTCTCTCTCTCTCTCTCTCTCTCTCTCTCTACACTTTCTCCTTATGGTCATGGTACGTCTACGTGGTCCCTTCAACAACCCATACCAATAGCCTCTCTTCTTCACGTGCCAGGCAAGAGCCAAAGCCGAACTTGTCCTCTCTCTCTCTCTCTCTCTCTCTCCCCCCTACACACCCTCTCATTTCACACAATTCCTACCCTTAAATAGCACTCCCTCCCACCGCCACTTACCCTCACCATCCAGCAACAAACCCAAGTCCCTCTACATTTCCCATCTCCAAATATTTTATCAAGAACAAAAGCCCCAATTCTCCATCTCTCTTTCCTTTCTTTGATGATTTAGCAGCCCAAAGAAACATTAGATTTGAATCGATTTCGGTCAAGAAAAGTTGGGGTAAAACCCGGGGGAGACAAGTTGTAGACATCACGGCTATACAAAGAGTTTCGCGGTCTCTAAACATTCATGTCCGTACTGTACGACGTAAGGGTTGTGTGATCATCGTTAGCTGCAACCCTTCGCCGCACGGCGGGCGTGGCGCTTTGCCTTCCGAAGGCGGCAGCCCTTCTGACCTCCTTTTCCTCGCCGGCGGCGGCAGCGCCTCTCTCTTCTGTTAGTTTTATTTTCCCTTAGAAATTAGAGTGCGAGAATTTATATAGGTGTTGATAAAAAAAAGTAGTTCTTCCTAAGAAGCAGATTACATAGGCCTTTGTTGTGTTTAAGAAAAAAGAGGAAAACAATGATGTTGAGAATCAAAAGGGTTCCTACTGTTGTTTCTAACTTCCAGAAAGAGGAAGGAGAAAAGCAGGTTGCCCGCGGCGGTTGTGGTCGGAATTGTCTCAACAAGTGTTGCATTCCAGGTACTTGTTGTTAAGTTTCTTTGGTTTGAACTTCTGGGTTGTTCTCTTTTCTTTTGGCCATTATGAGATTTATGTTTCCGCCATCATTGAACACTACTAATTAAATTAAAGGTCGAGTAGGAAATCTTTTTTACTAACTGTTGGACACTCGAGATCATGAAAAATGTCACTAAAATATATATATATATATATCTTTTTTTAAGAACTTTTGAATTTTTAGTTGCTTGTTGTTTGAAATTATGAAAACAAAAATTGGATTAATTTTGAGTTTGGAATTGATTTGTTTTGGATGTCAACAGGGGCAAAGCTACCTCTCTATGCTTTCAAGAGGGTTAACAAGCTAGTGAATGAGACCCCTGTGCCTGGACATGAGATTAGAGAGCCTCCTGTGGCATTTTTGGATTTACTCCTTGGGGAGGTAAATTTTGTGACAACAATTTGTTTGCCCTTTTGTATGCAAATCATGTGCTATAATTGCCTGTCTCTTGATGTCAGTGGGAGGATCGTATGCAGCGTGGGCTGTTCCGCTATGATGTCACTGCCTGTGAAACCAAGGTCTTAATCTAGGCTTCTTTAACCTCTGCATTAGTTGTTAAAAATGGCATCTTTTCATACATAATTCTTCCATTCATTTTGTTGGTGCAGGTGATTCCAGGTGAGTATGGGTTCATTGCCCAGTTGAATGAGGGTCGTCACCTCAAGAAGAGGCCTACTGAGTTCCGTGTTGACAAGGTCCTTCAGCCCTTTGATGGTAGCAAGTTCAACTTCACTAAAGTTGGGCAGGAAGAGGTGCTTTTCCAATTTGAGCCAAGTGAAGATGAGGAAGCCCAGTTTTTCCCAAATGCTCCCATTGATGTCGAAAATTCTCCCAGTGTGGTTGCCATCAACGTAAGCACTAAATTATTGTCATTGTTGCTGTCCTCGATCAATTCCTGTATTTGGGAAGGGACTCTGATTGATTGCTATCTGAAACTTAACAGGTTAGTCCAATTGAATATGGACATGTCCTGCTGATCCCTCAAGTCCTCGAATGCTTCCCTCAGAGGATTGACCGAGAGAGCTTCTTGCTTGCGCTCTACATGGCAGCTGAAGCAGCCAATCCGTACTTTCGATTGGGTTACAACAGCCTGGGTGCATTTGCGACTATCAACCATCTTCACTTCCAGGTATTCAATTTAAGCTACTTAATAGCTTCAAGAACTTAATACCAATTGGGAAGTATTGTTCCTGATGAAATGAAAACGGTGTAATGGGCAGGCTTATTATTTGGCCATGACCTTTCCTGTTGAGAAAGCTCCCACCAAGAAGATCACCACTTTGGATGGTAGCGTTAAGATCTCTGAACTGTTGAACTATCCAGTCAAAAGTCTTGTCTTCGAGGGTGGGAATACTCTAGAAGATCTGTCAAACACCGTCTCTGACACCTGCATTTGCCTTCAAAATAACAACATACCATACAATGTCCTTATCTCTGATTCTGGAAAGCGCATCTTTGTTTTCCCACAGGTAAAAAATTTTGGCTTCTCCGTCATTTTCATTTGATTTCATTTCCCTCATCTAAAAAATTTGATTAGTAAAACTCATTTACTTCTTCTATCCAAACAGTGCTATGCAGAGAAACAAGCTCTTGGTGAGGTAAGTGCGGAGCTCTTGGATACTCAGGTGAACCCAGCTGTATGGGAAATTAGTGGGCATATGGTCTTGAAGAGGAAAAAGGACTACGAAGAGGCATCTGAGGAAAATGCGTGGAGGCTCCTGGCGGAGGTCTCTCTTTCTGAAGAGAGGTTCCGAGAAGTGACAGCCCTTATCTTCGAAGTTATTGCTTTGGGGAGTGCTGTAAATGCTCCTGAAAATGTGGCTGAGGAAATGGAGGCAACTACTCAATCTGATGAAGAAGCAGATGCTGTTGGGCAGGGCTCTCGCCCTAGTCTTGTTGTTGGAAAGCAAGAATGCCTTGTTCTGCACTAAGAACTTGGCTTTGAAAAACATACCTATGCTATGCTCTTGTGTGCAGATCAGCTTAGCAGCCTGTTATGTGTGTTAGGCTGCTAGTTAATAAAGCAAACACAGTCTGCATTTTGGGATTTGTTTGTCCTTTGTTTTCTGCTTCATGTAATTATGGAGGTGCTTTATGATCTAAGATAAGCCAGTCTTTTGATATTTGGCTTTGTGAAGTTTACTTTAAGACACCGTGATGTTTTACGTGATTGCATCGGATATTTTTCCTGTAGGTGAACCTGCATTTGAGATCTCAAAGTTCAATTCATGATAGCAACCAAGCCAAGGTCCGATCCCAATTCATGACAGAAACCAAGCCAAGGTCCTATCCAGGACTTCATAGGTTTAATGGTACATTCTAGGCACATGGTGACCTTCATTTATAAGATATGCTTGGGATACAGCACTGAAGTCTTCTTGTCTTCATGTAAAGTTGGGTCACTTGAATTGGATTCCTGTTTTCTTCTGGTTGAGTCTCATGTGAATGACAGATCTATTGAAAAGAATATTACTGACATGGGGAGTAAGATGGATAAAATAAAAAAAAAGGGTATCCGAGGATACAAGAGAGGTAGGGAAAGGAAAGAAATTCATAATTTTCAATCAAGCGGAAGTGGTACAATAATTTAGGTTTTGTCTTTCTGCTCGGAAGAAATGAAAATTGAAGAAAAAGGAAAAAACAAATCAATTTCTATACGTCTGGAAGAGGGGAGAAAGAAGAGGCCAAAAAGCTTTGAGTTGCTTGGTTTTCTCTTATTGGCTTAGAATACCAATTTAATTTTAAAAAAATTAGGATTTAAATTTTTTTTTTTATTACAAGATTTTAGGATTAACAAAAAAATATTAATGCCTATTTAAATAAAATTTGTAAATTTTCTTGAGCAATTCGTTTGTAATTTTTTCTTATTGCCTTTTCTTGTCTTTCTCTTTGGGGATTGAGTCTACAAGTTTTTTGTATTGTCATATGTTAAAGGTAAAGGGCTTTGTGGGGTTGGTCTCTCATCTTCTATTTAATTTCTCAACAAATTTCAAGAATTAAGATAGTGATTTAATTAAAAAATTTCTTATGCTTTTACAAAATATTTTCTTAAGAAGTTCTATAAAGAATTTGACAGCCTAAATTTGTGCAAGGAGATTCATTTCTTTGATAATATTATAATTATCGTGCAATACCAAAATTCAATCTGCTTTTTTTTTTTTTAGAACAAGTGAGTATATTTGCGACCAACTATCTTTATGTCGATTCACTAGCAAGAGAATATCTACTATTTATTTTTTTAATATTTATACACATGTTTTTTAGAAATTTAGATATTAAGTACTGTTGATCTATCTTATTCGTCTTACATAAATACTATCATTAGTCTTACAATATACTTTTTATAAATATTCATTTTACATCTTATTCATTAGTCATTAGTTAGATACTTTATAAAATTATCATTAACCAAGAAAAGAAATAAACTATCTTATTCATCTTACTATAGTTTATTCTATAGTTTAATTAACACCCAACGAATCACTAATAAGTCAATGATTTTTTTTTTTTTTTTTTTTTTTGGCTTTTCTCTGAACTCAAATTTTCGGCATAACACATTTCGATAATGAAAATCATTTATGTAAGAGAGTGGTCGTTTAACTGGTGCCATCTTTTCTTATCATTAAAAATTTTAAATTCGAACCTTTTTATTTAAAAAAAAAAAAAAAACTATGAGTGTAACTCACATGCATTAAATGCTATAAATGAATTGGCACATTCAATGATTCAATACGGTCTTTATGATCCACACCACTTTTTACACATGCATATGCATAATTACTAAGATGGGGTTACAAAAGAGTTATTTAATTTGTTCATTAAATATGAAATGAACTTAGGCGCGTGATGTTCCATTGTTTCGATTAATTATTAGAATAGATTAGATTATATAGAAAATCAGTTATTACAGATATAAAACAAAATAATAAAAAAAATATAGAAATAATTATTACAAAATTAAAAATATAAAAAAATCAAATATATATCAAAATTAAATTTTAATATATAATATATGTTCTAATGATGATAATAATAAATTTACGATGATATAACCAAAATTATCATATTATTATTATTATTGCATTCAATATACTTATCTCATAACTATCATCATATTTGCTATCATGGAATTCACTTGTTCATCTCATCAATGTCATATACTCATTATGGTTTAGTGTGATGACCATTAAATTTAGAATATTCAGTTGAAAATAATGTCATGACGTTACAATTTCAAATATTAAAATTTATTAGAATACCCTTTTACTCATATTCTCAAACCTTTTGAAAATTGGATTTTATTCGTAATTTTCATCTACCACAATTCTAAATGAAATAAAGACCATCCTAATGATAACAAAACTTTATTTTATATAAATGTATTTTACATGATCTTAGGATACACATCTAACACTTTAATCATACAAGATATATATATTTTTTAATTTTATATTTTAATAAAAAAATTATATATTTGACTAAAAGTTTTTTGTTTTCGGTTAAAAAAATGCCAAACAAGATGTCGTACTCGTAAGAAGAAACTCATCGAATGATTTGAACATATATATACACTCAACACATATATAGCTAAGGTTTTGATTCACTGACTTGCCACCTATTGTACAAAAAGTGATAGGCATGTACCAGAGCAGCTTTCTCCCAGGAAGGAGTACTCTGGATAATATCATTGTTACCCAAGAATTAGTGCACTCTATGTATAGCTCATGGGGTAATCAATGGAAAATGGCTCTGAAGATTGATTTACGTAAGGCATATGATTGTGTTAGTTGGTCTTTCCTATGTCAGACACAGGAAATTTCAATTCCCAGAATAGTTAACCCGATTGATTATGTTCATGCGCGTTCTGCTGTTCTTTGGAATGGAGAGGTATTGCCTGACTTTGCCCTAGGGAGAGGCTTGAGACAGGGAGAGCCCTTATCACCATATTGGTTTCTTCTGGTGGAAAAACTGTCTTATATGATTCAGCATAGGATAAGGCAGGGTCTATGGATACCTATTAGAGTCTCAAGGCGGGGACCAGTAGTGTCCCATGTTTTCTTTACTGATGATCTCATGTTATTTAGGGAAGCGAAACCAGAGGTCCTTTCTATAATTTTGGATTGTCTTAGAGAGTTTGGTAATATGAGTGATTTAATGGTTAATTCTAGAAAATCAAAAATTTTTGTCTCGCCAAAAGCTTTTCTAGCTTTGAAAACTTGTTTGGCATCCCAATGCTAATTTCTACTTACAGAGTATTTGGGGATTTATCTTGGAGCTCCTCTTATTCAAGGTTGAGTTCGACAGACTCAGTACCAATATTTGATTGAGAGGGTACAAAATAAGATATTAGGGTGGAAGGCGAAGACACTAAGCTTAGTGGGGCGCAGGAGTCTCATATTAGCAACCACCTCTGCCATCTTAGCGTATACAATGCAAACAGTTTGGTTGTTTGAGCAGATATGTAACCAATTGGATAAGATACAAAGGCAATTTCTTTGGGGAGACACGAAAGAGACACATAGACCACATCTGATCAGTTGGGGAAAAGTTTGTCGACTGAAGGATAATGGTGGCTTGGGTCTCAAAACCTCTCGAGAGATGAACGAGGCTCTTTTGACGAAGCTTAGTTGAAAGATTATTACCAGGAAGCAGACTCTTTGGTGTGAGATATTTCGAAATAAATATTTTAAACACGAGGCATTTCTTACTTGTAGCAAACCTTTGAAGTGTTCCCCGCTCTGGCGCGGACTATTAAAAATCCCTAATTTATTAAAAATCAAGGTTTGCTAGAAAATTGGTAACGGTGAAAATATTCGGTTCTGGGAGGACATTTGGGTAGGGTCAACACCATTGGTTTGAAGGTTGCAAGGTGATGAGCTAGCAAACCCGACAGCCTTAATGGTGAGCCAATTCATTACCCTAGACCGAAGATGGGATATTGAGGGCCTTAGGACTTTTTTGCCGATAGATGTGGTAGAGGAGGTTCAAGCTATATTGATCCCCAGAGATTCTAATAAACGGGATTATGTTTGTTGGGCAGGTGAGTCTTCAGGGAATTTTTCAGTTCACTCAGCATATTCCATCTCCCTTCATAATGAAGTATTTACACCAGACAATTTTGGAGATGGATTTGGCATTTGAGATGCCAAAAATGGGTAAGGGTGTTAGTGTGGCTCCTATTTCATGATAGTTTGTTGACAAATAGTAACCATTTTCGTTGAGGGATGACGATGGATTCCCTTTGTCCTATTTGTAGGGAGATAGAGGAAACTATTACCCACTTGTTCTGGGATTGTTCGGTGGTTTGATAGATATGAAGAAAAATCCTTACATCTTCTTTATTGAAAAAGAGTAATATCTCATATTCCAATTAAAATATGGTTTACACAAAATTGTAAATCTCATGCCTTGCTTGAGGATCGTCCGTGGGTGTTGTTTTTTTGTCCATACCATTTGGACTATATGGAAAGAGCGATGTCTTAAGGTATTTGAGGGTAAAGCTTTTTCTCTAATACTATGTTTGGATGGAGAGAAAAGAAGTGATTTTAATAGAAAATCATCCACTTTCTTTTATTTGGGAGTTTTTGAAGGAAAGAAATGGAGAGAAATTGAAATATTTTAAACATAAAAACTTTTTTTCCCAAAAGTGGAAAGAAAAAGAAAGAAAATAAAATAAAATAAAAAGTTGTCTAATGAATATACCAAATTTACTCTTAAAAAGATAATAAAAAAATATTTAATTCTAAATAAATCTTATATCATTTTCTTTCATTCTATAAACTCCCAAACAAAATGAAAAGAAAACTTCATAATTTATTTTTTCTTCTCTTCTTTTCTTTTCTTTCCTAAACTCTCAAACTGAGCATAAAGGATGTGGTGGCTAAAGCTATTTGTTATACCCGTAATGGATGGATCACGGAAACCATACCAGTCCCAGCATGTGGGGCGTTGGATCTCTTGGTATCCCCCTCCAAAGGGTATATACAAATTGAATATAGATGGATTGGTTCACATAAGCACAAATTTGATAGGAATGGATGGCCTAATCAGGGGGAGTTTTTGGTAATTTGGGAAACACAGATCCATTCATAGTAGAATTATGAGGTATTCGTGAAGGTTTACTACTAATAAATAGGTCTAACCTCTCCTTGGTGGATGTAGAACTTGATTCAAATGAACTAGTGACACTACTTATGTTGGGAGTGGAGCCACATTATCCAACCTATCATAGATAAGTGTCATCAACCAACACTACTTACGTTGGGAGTGGAGCCACATCACCCAACCTATCATATCATAAATGAGTGTCATCAACCAAATGAGGAAGGTTCTGATTCAATCAGTATTATTTATCTTAGGTGAAGATAATAGATACACAAACATACTAGCTCTAGATGCACAAACATACTAGCTTGACTTAATTATTCAATGTCTCATGGTACTAATGAATTGTTATCTCCCCGTAGCGAGTTTTATAGAATCTTTTCCAATGATATTTGAAAATTAATTTCTTTTAGGGTTGAGATTCTCGCTCCATGTAAAATAATAATAATAATAATAATAATAATAATAATAATAATAAATATAAAATATAATTTCCAGGTTTAAATATCGGTCCCTTCTCAGTTACATACTCTGCGTTTCTGCTTTCCCCAAGAAGGTGAATCTAACCAAGCGAAAGGTTTGTTTCCCATCTTACTCAATTACGTCATTTAGGGTTTTGTGAACAATCAATGAGAGATGCGAATCACCATACTTTTTTATCTTCAAATGCGTGTTTAATTTCGTTAATTGTCTTAGCTTTTGATTCTCTTATGTTTTCAACCTCGAACTTTTTGCGAATTCATCTGGGCCTTTGTTTTGTTGTGTTAATCTGAATCCTTTTCCTCCTGTATTGATGTTTAGTGTTCGCAGCAAATGGGATTTAATTTTGCCCACCCTTTGTTTGTTCATTTGACTCACACGGAAATTGCTCTATGATTTTTTGGTTCTCTTCCATTTGTTGCACACCATCTGTTTGGCTAATTGACTCAAATGGGAATTGTTGGAGATTTGGTTCACAGAGTTATTTGATTCCCATTTCTTATGCTATTGTAAAAGTATTTGAAAATCACTTCTGCAAGTTAGCTGTGCCGGTTCCTGAATTTGCTTGGCTCGGTTCATTCAATTAGTTAAACAAGCAAAGCATGAGCATAGGTGGATTCACTTACGATGTAAACCGAGCCTGAACATATATCTAGACATGTTAAATTAAAAGGAATAGGCTTATTTAGAGGTTGGGTTATCATTCCAGATTTTTAGGATCCTCTAAAAATGAGTCTTGGGTTGGCTCATTTAGGAAATGAGTTCAGCTTGAACACACTTCTGCTCCGCTTGTTCACAACGCTACTCTTGGTGACTTTCTATCTCCGAGTATGAGACATCAGGCACAAAATTGCTGCAGCAGTTATTTAGTTTGAGTATTGCATCTTTAGTCCTTTTTTAGTTCATTTGTTTGAAGATTGACATGTTTGCGGTTTTCTCTGCCTACAGATTTCAATTCCCAATCTGAAAATTGTTGATAACAAAGGTGTGACTGGTTGGATTCAAAGTGACTTTAATCATAGCGCTAGGTTTTAAGGTTAATATTGTATCAAGTTTGTATGGATTTCCCTTTTTTTTTTTTTTTTTTTTTTTTAAATTTTCCTACTTAACGCTTTATTGAATGGAACAGTCAACTGAGAATTGTACCATTATGAGTCCTTTGGGTTATTATCCTTAAGAAAATTGACTGCTTAAATCTGGTTGTGTTTGGGATTACATGATCTGCCTTTCGAGATTGGATACCTCATTTGGTATTACAATTGTGAAGTCTCACAGACCGATTAATCTTGTTCCTTCAACTTATGAGATATTAATGCTTTGTGGAAGATGTTGATATTTATGTAGGTTATCAGGGACTGGGTAAAGGCCTCATCTGTAAAATATACTTAGCTATTTTGTAGTTTCATCATGGACTTATGGAAGTTATGATGCTCTATGTTGTGTATTTAACCAGGATGGTGCTAAAAAATTACTTCAGACTTCTTTCTTACTAGAGGGCTTCAGTAGGCTACTCATGATGTGGTCCTTTGTTTACACTCATTTGTTTCGAATTTCATGTGTGGCTTGCTGGCTTATGAATATGGACCTCTACTCTGTGGTGATCCTACTTAATTATCTTAAACTGGAATTTGAGGATAGATTAAACTTCTGATGTCTTGTTTGATGTTGAAACAACGTCATGGTGTTCTTTTCCACTTCTAATTTCTGGTTCTCAGTAAATATTATTATCAAGATGCCAGAAGTTATTACACTGAAGTGGGGAAAATGTGATGGCGTGAAATGAGTGAAGATCACAATGCATTTGCAGTTCGAAGTCAAACATGGGGTTTTGTTTAAATTTTGTAGGATCTCCAAACAAAAGTTCTTGCTCTTCTGTGGAGTAATTTTTGTTTCTATTATGTAAAGGGACCCTACAAGTTTCATTTGTACTATCATATTTCCTGGTTCATAAAACATAAACAATTGACCTTTATTCATCTCCACTGTATTCGCAGGGTTGTTATAATCAGGTGATATATAAGATTTGTGGTTGTTAATGATGTTAATAGTTTCATTTGGTTTTTCTTTTAGAATCGCAGATCACTGAAGAATGAGGAAAGGACTGCACCCACAAATGCAATGGATTTCGTATGTCACCCAAAGTGGCAGATTGATGAATGTCATGATGACTAGGATACATAAAATTGGCAAAGTGTACCATTTTAGGGCGAGGCGTCAGATGGCTCAAAGTGTAGGTCAAATTGCTAAGTTTAACCGTCGCTTTGGGCTGAAAAATGATGAAAACGAGGACAAGAAGGAATGACTTTATAAGGAAGGGTTAGTGCGCTCATGAAGATTGTAACCCTTAATGCTTGCAATTAGATACGAATCCACCGAGTGCTTTGAAGCTGATCAACTTTACTGCCTATTTAGTTCTATCTTGAATATTGGCTAGCTTGAGTAAGCTGCTACAATTTTTTCCCATCCAAATGGTTCAAGTTATGGCCATACATTTGATGGCATTTAAAAGAATGTTCCAGATTTTATATATTTTTGTTTATGTTTATGAGCATGGAATAAATTTTAGAAATGAAACAGCCACGGATTATCCCTTCCGAGTTTAATGAACAATTAGCATGGTGCATGTTGGAGTCACAGCGTGCCAATAAAGCCTTCTTGACTGCCAATTCTGTAAGATCTATGTTTAAGTTTGAAAATCTGCTGCATCATTACCATCTTAGGCATGATGGTGTGAGACTCGTTCCTTGCCGTTGTTACTATGATAATTACAGGATGTGTTGTTACTCTTACTGCTCTTGATGTTTGTGAGGTGATGTTGTGTGGCCTTGTCACTGGTTGGATTTTTCGGGTATAGTATATGCAGTTTCATTAATCAATGATCCTCCTTTTTTCTCCAGCATGCATAAACTTTATGTTAAGAAAACTAGGTAGGACATGATAATGTGTACGTGAGGAAAGTTGTTCTCTCATGCGGTTACATTTGCTTTTGGAAAAGCTAAGAGAGGCCTCTTTTCATGTAAATGGTGAAAACACCCTCCATCAAGCCCTCACCTCCCACAACACGAGTCCTTAGAAGTGACCCATTGTAAGAAAAACATGAACGCTCATAGAAAGCTTCTTCTTCATACCATAAAAGAGAGCACTAAAACTATTTATGCCGCAACCACCCCACTTCTAATTTCTAATGTAGGCTCGTAACAATGCAACTTGTGAGCACTCTAAGTGCCATTATCACGTTGCTGTTGGTCTTACAACTTGTGGTCATAGAAGTTGAAGGGCCTCCGACAATTAAACCCGCTCTGCAGAATGCCACGATCCATGTAACAAATGCATCATCTTCAACCTCATCGCCATGGCTCAAGAGGGTGGTGAAAAATCCCCGAGACATTGGGTGCTGGAACAAGCCATGGATATGCAACGAAGGGCAGTTTCCTCCGAAAATCAAGAAGCTGTGCTGCAAGAACCGTTGTGTTGATGTTTCAACGGATGTAAACAACTGCGGGCTGTGTGGAGTGCGGTGCCTGTTCACATGGCAATGCTGCAGTGGCGTGTGCATCGACACCAATGTGAATCCATTTCACTGTGGAAGCTGCACAAATAAATGCCCATTTGGGACCTTGTGCTTCTATGGAATGTGTGGTTATGCACAGCCGTTGCCTCCATTCCCCTTCCCACCTTTCCCACCATTGCCTCCATTGCCTCCATTTCCTCCCAAACCTCCATTCCCGCCGCTGCCTCCATTTCCTCCTAAACCTCCATTCCCGCCCCTTCCTCCCCTTCCTCCACTTCCTCCACTTCCTCCCAAACCTCCACTACCTCCACTTCCTCCCAAACCTCCATTCCCGCCGCTTCCTCCCCTTCCTCCACTGCCTCCCGAACCTCCACTACCTCCACTTCCTCCCAAACCTCCATTCCCGCCGCTTCCTCCCCTTCCTCCACTTCCTCCCAAACCTCCGCTTCCTCCACTTCCTCCCAAACCTCCATTCCCGCCACTTCCTCCACTCCTGCCCAAACCTCCGCTTCCTCCACTTCCTCCCAAACCTCCCCTTCCTCCATTCCCTCCCAAGCCACCTTATCCACCAATATTGACTCGGCCCCCTCCAACACCTCCAATGACTTAAAAGCTGAAATGTCTCCATTTGCTTTAGCCATATACTACTCAGGTTTACATCTCTCTCTCTCTCTCTCCTGGATGTGTCAGTGTGTATAGATCATCCAAGCCATGTTGAAGAATAATGCCATGGCAAGTCTAGAACATCGTAAGTTTATCTGCGTGCAGCTATGGAGGGAGTGCTTTTGTGTTGGATCCACTTTGGGCTATGTATATTTCAAACTCTTGTATAACAGTTCTATTTGTTTAATAAATGAGTTTTGCCCCCACCCTTTTTTCTTCTCTATGAAAAAATAGCTGGGACACTCAAAACTACTACCCCACTTGAGCATTATCATAAAAATCTCCACCATCCTCTGTTACCTGCTTCATACATAAGAATTACACCAAATTTAATTTGAATTATGTTCAAAACCTGAACCAATACCATATCAATGATGGTTACAGAACTCATAATCTAAGGTGCAATAACATTTAACCTACTTGAGGTATATACTTATAGGGTCTGTATAATATAAAACATGGAAAAATTTATAATCTTTTACCTTTTTTGGACAACTTTCTTTAGGGAAAATAGATGAAAATTATTCTGAAAAAATTTGTTAAATATGAAAATCTTTTCTAATTCAATTGCACAGGGAAGTAATTTTATCAGAGTGAATTTTATTCCCCAGTTGTTGTTCTCCTACATGTTCTTAATTGGCTTTAAAAAATCAAAGCCCTATGAAGGCTTTTGATTGGGTTTCCCATTTTCTTAAGTATGACAAAGATCACCAACTCATCAAATGTTGTTTTTAGCTGGTCTGTTGATGATTGGCTGACCAAGTCCCCATTTCTTCCAAACCCGTATGCGTTTGAGAGAATATTCATGTCCGAGGTGCTTCCATCAATTACTAAATACTTCTGCATTAGAGTTGGGGGATTATGAGAAATAAAGAGAGTGTCGCTAGTTTGCATAGCTCGAATATATCGCTGAACAAAAGTACGGCAGAGAGGGGGCAACCTGTGAAGAATAAAATTATGAAAGTGACTGACAATGTGAAATGAGAGGGACTATCACAGGATTTTGCTTGTTTAAATCCATCTTCTACGAATTGTAAGAGAGATAAAAGACCAGATTACCTTCTAATTTTTGCCTCTAAAGAAATCCATCTTCTGATCATGACATCTCTAATAGGTAATGCGTAAATTTTAAAATCTTATATTTTTATATGGTATCTATTGAATGATTATCTAATGATCACAAATTGTTTTATTATCCCATTTGATAACAAATACCGTTCGATATTCATGTTTTATATAAGTATCAACACCCATAAGGATTATAGAAAATTTTCACTTATGATTAGTATCTTATATATTATTTTTGGTTGATCCGAAGAGATAAACCCAGTTGCAGATATGAAAATATGAAATTTTGGATTCTTATCATTGTGAAGACCAAAAACCCTTGATGCCATTTGACCAAAACACTCGTGCCAGTATGTTGCATGGTTTGAAGGATCAATTTTAAAACAAGGGAATCAAGTATTTTTGTTGCATAAATAGGGTGGAGGGGGATAACGAGAAAATTCATTCCATGCAATATATAGTTTGAGGAGTTATTATTTATCAGATGATAGTCTTATTAATATATTGATACTCCTAATACACCTATGCTTTTATATGAACTATTTAAAGTCGAATAATATAAATACAAGAAACGTCAGTGCTATTGCGGGAGCATATTGGGGGAAAAAAAAAAATCTAAAACCCACTTGCCCTCTAGGCGTGGAAATGGAAAAGGATTGCAGGCCAAGGGCAGGGGAGGGGGACCGCAGCCATTGATACCGGCATTTTAATTTAAACATGTACATCTTTATTTATTCATTTTTTTGGTTTCCTTGAAAAGCTGTGCCAAAGGCAAACACAGCCTAATCCACACCTCTTGGGACCTTGCGCTTGGCGGTACACTAAACTGCACCCCCACCCCGACCCAAACTCTCTCATATCTCTCTCGACACAGACAGGTAAGTTGGGTTTCTAGTAATAATTATTTGAGTTTGATTCCTAAGTGCTTTTGGGTCGATTTTAGTTTCTGGATTCAATCGCGGTTTTTATGTTGGAGATTGAGAACATCGTTTGTGGGTTTGATTAACCTCATTTAAACTTACCCTCGTATTGCTTTTTCTATAAAGACGATATACCCTCTGTAAGAATTTAATCTATATATGTTGGTCCCCGTAGTTTATTTTTTTCCTAATTTGTTTTTGCATGCTGTTTCAATTGCATTCTTGTTATCGGTTTATTGGATTCGTGGAACAATACATAGATAACTTAGGAGGTGGTCCATAAATTTTGACATTTAGCTGTATTTTATATTTTTAATCTAAGGATATCTTGTATTTTCGTATGATCCTTTCTTGTCTCAGTTTAGAATCTTGGCATTTATTCATTTTGATTTTAATTGTTTGCTATAAAATCTTGTTATTGTAGTTGGGGTGTCTAAGAAATCAACGAATACTGATCTTCAATGGCTTCTTCAACCTCGTTTATGTTGAGTCGTGGCCTGCCCTCCAATCAATCGATGAAATGCTACAATGATTTTGGGTCAAAGTCATGTTCAAGCGTGTTCTTGAGACAGTCATCGCCAATTTCAGTGAACATTGATAAGTTGAACTTGAATTTATCTCCGAAAAATGTAGTGAGATGTAGTGTGTTGGGAGTCCAAAATTCCCATGCGTTTTCGGTGGGGAAGAAGTTTCAGTTGGATGATGTGATTGAAGGACAACAATTTGATAGGGGACTACTAGGTAATATTTTTGAAGTGGCTCGCGAGATGGAGATGATTGAGAAGAACTCGCCTGGTAGCAAAATTCTTAAAGGGTACTTGATGGCCACTTTGTTTTATGAGCCCTCGACTAGGACTAGGCTTTCGTTTGAGTCAGCGATGAAAAGGCTAGGTGGGGAAGTTTTGACGACTGAAAATGCCAGGGAGTTTTCATCAGCAGCTAAAGGAGAGACGCTTGAAGGTACATGTTTTGAAAGTAATTGTTGCTAGGTTTGTGAAGGTTGCTATGGTTTCAGTTTGTTTTAATGATGGTTCAATGGAAATGACTTGCAGATACTATAAGGACTGTTGAAGGGTACTCGGACATTATAGTGATGAGGCACTTCGAAAGTGGAGCTGCAAGAAGAGCAGCAGCCACGGCTAGCATTCCCATTATTAATGCAGGGGATGGTCCTGGCCAACACCCAACTCAGGTCTGTTATTCTTGCAGTTTTGGAGTTTCTATAGTATTTGCATTATTGCTATCCATAACCAATTTTACTGGAGGAGGTTAGGTGGTACCTTGAAATGAAGGACATACCAATGTAACTCAAGTATTCATCTTCTTTTTTTTGGGTGGGTGGTTAAATTGCATATAACTCATCCCACATTTTGTGACCTGAAATATGGTGCTAATGCTAATAAAATAGCTTATCTAAGATATTCAAATGATATTGTGGCGACAATGTGTTATCTTATTAAAAATGACGCATGCATGATCCAAGACTATAGTTCTAATATCTGGATAATGCAATAGACTTGCATGGTCACTTTCCAAATGGCTGAGGGCAAAGCTTTGGAATTTGTACCAACTCAAGAGTTGTTGCAGACGATGATGTATTATTTTTGCTGCATGAAACAATAAAATTTAAAGCTTAGAAATGCATACAAAAAGAGTAATGATTCTCTTGAAAGGTGTAGGGATTAGCAGAGATGCATGATTAGAAAAAAGTACAATGTGATCCATAATATTAGAACGACCTCTTAATACAATAAGTTTTTGACATGCTTGTCAGTTGGGGATGTGTTAAGCGTCACTTTTCCTGGACTTGAACTTTGTTAGAGTTATGTTAATGTTGATCATATCTTTGGCCATTGAGAGTACTAAAAAACTTTGATTCCTTGTCACTCAAACTCATCTTTCCTGTTCATAGATGACACTAACTTATAGAATCAAGCATTCATGAGAAGACTTGCTTGGATTTATTGGGAAGATAAGAAGGAGATGCTTTAGTCATGTATGGTTCTTTCACTTGGGTTCTACTGAATCATCTAGTTTGAAATTTTACTATTTTCATTGGGGCAGGCTCTTTTGGATGTGTACACCATTGAAAGAGAAGTAGGACGATTGGATGGTATAAAGGTTGGCCTTGTTGGAGACCTTGCCAATGGAAGGACTGTACGCTCACTAGCATATCTTCTTGCCAAATACAATAATGTGAAGATCTTTTTTGTAGCCCCTGATGTGGTTAAAATGAAGGTGACATCAACCAGTGAAAGTTGTATTCAGTACATTCCGTGTAATATCATTGATTAAGAATTTGAATATCTGGACATTTTTTTGCCATTCACATGTTTATTTGTTTTTAGGATGACATTAAAAGCTATCTGACCTTGCAAGGAGTTCAATGGGAGGAAAGCACTGATCTAATGGAGGTCGCTTCTATGTGTGATGTGGTATATCAAACTCGCATACAGAAAGAACGGTTTGGAGAGCAAATTGACCTCTATGAAGAAGCTCGAGGCAAATATATTGTAGATCAGAAAGTAATGTCTGTGTTGCAAAAGCATGCTGTTGTCATGCACCCTCTCCCAAGGCTTGACGAGGTTAGCATGTCATATTTGCCTGGTTCTCACATGGGGGGCAATGGTTGAGTTTCACACTTTCCTCGAACTTGAAAAATCTATTAATCTCCGTTTTTTCATGATATCAGATAACCGTGGACGTGGATGCAGACCCTAGAGCTGCCTACTTCAGACAGGCAAAGAATGGTTTATACATCAGGATGGCTCTTTTGAAGTTGCTTCTCGTTGGGTGGTGAGGGACGGCAATTGATGTCCCTTTTTGCTGCTTGCCTTGCTCCATTCATTCAAATGGGGGTTAACAAAAAACCACAAGAAGGTTGTGGGGGTTTATCATTGCAATGGATGACTAAATGGAATAGTTTTGGTTTTCACCAATGATTTTTTATTGATAACATTGTGTTGGTCTACTCTGCTGGTCCTTGATATACGGATCTTATAGTCATCTGAACAAAAATCTTACCCCACAATACACACTCATACTACCTAGATTCAGCACCTATTTAGTATCATGCATCACTTGAGTTGAGGGAATCTAGAGATGGAGACAACAGAAGATTGGTCTAGCATGATGAGTGCTCAAATGCAGGCCATTTTTTGTTCAACTAGCCAAATGTAGTGATGGTTTCTGCTTGGGTTTCTGCACCTCCCTAGGTAGTCATGACTTGCTAACTTTTCTTTTAGATGCTTAGGGGCTCTATTACATATGCTTGAGGTTTTATACATTTCCCTACGACTACTTAATTTCTTGATATTCATGTCTGTAGCTAAGAAACTTATAACTAGATTCTTTTATTAAGTTCTAGGTTAGAACTTGCTCCTGTTCTTGGTGGTTCTCATCTAAAAATGGTATTGCAGAGCTACAGTCCTTCAAGTAGGATGAGCAGTCCCAACTTGTGAATGCGCCAATGATGTTATTCGTCACCTCAGTAGGTCCCTCTCATGCATGTATTAGTCTCTCTTTAGAGTATTTTGAGTATTTTTGACAGATTCATCTGTTCATTCATGTAGTCTAACACTTGTGTCTGGATGTTGTTTGTCCCATGACAATGAAAGCATGATCTGACAAAAAATTTTCAAGTTTGTCCATGACTTGCATTATGAAATTCTTTTGAGAAAAGCTTATAGTGCAGGTCACCAGATCTGTGGCCTATGGAGCCAACGCATACTTGAATAGAAGGGCGATCTGTTCTGATGCATACTATAGCCATGATCATGTCAAATGCTTGCAACTGTTTTCCAGCTTAATTCTCCAAGCTGTTTTGTAGCAATATGCATTTCTTCCAAGTATCTTTTGTTTTTGTTCCCTGAATTTGGGCGTGAGCCTTGCTCAAACTGCCTCCAATAAAAAAAATAACTTATTTTGGAAGGCAAAATTTTCATCAAAGCCTCCTATAAGTGCTACCACTGACACATGATTATCTTGATTTTAAACTATTGTGAGCAGCTGGTGGGACTAAATTGAAAAAATATCCAAAAAATTTCTTACCAGATCTGTATGGAAATCAAAGGAGAATAAAAGAAGGATTGGTCTGCTTGCTCTCACGCATGCAAGAAGGCAATTTCATGTGGCATATATTAGTATTAGCATGTCACACTTTAGTTTTGCTTCTCGATAAGATTACAACTGCACTGGCAGGCTATTATAAATTCTCCTATATAATCAAAATTCATGGAACTAATGAGAGAGTTATACATGAGGCATGCCTACTAATAGGTAAGCATTTATGAACCAGTGAATCATTCCAAAAGACACCATTTTTTTATGAACCATCTCCAGTGGCAGCCAACTTTTTAGCATCCACTATCAGAGGGAGAACTTCCTCAAGCTCATTCTTTTGCTGTCTCTCCCCCTCCCCCTCCCCTCTCTCTCTCTCTGCAAACAAGACCAGTGAGGGTCGCATTTCTCTTTTCTTTGTTTTTGCTGCAGTAGTGAAAACCCGAATAGGTGCATTCTAGGAGCTTCCAATCTCTTACAACTGCAGATAAACAACCCAAGAGGACTAACAAAGAATACACTTCATTAGCCGAAGTCTCCAAAGTGAATTTCGCAGGGCAAATAATGCTACACCGATCAAGGAATACCCAAGAAGTGAATCTAGAGGAACACGGGTGAAAAATCTGCCTCACACCTTGTCAGACCAAGTATAAGCACTTCAATCAAGATCCAACAGCAACAAACACGAGAAACAAACATAATAGTAAAACACTAAACATCAAACTGAAACCGAGATGAACATATCATATAAACTTCATTTTGCTTTGTTCAACATTTTAAGAAAGCATGTTCATACAAGTTCCCAAATCGTCAGCCGTTACACAACCACCACCAGACCCAGTGTTTCTTAATTCAAGATAGCCTTAAAATACTTCAATTCCAGTCGGTTTTCGGAAATTCAGAATTCATCAACTGCTATTTACTTCTGTCAAAGAAATGACCTCAATCCATGACAAGGGCATGACCTCCAGTCTGGTGCAGCATGGCATCTATCTCATCTCCATCCTCCATCTCCAGCTGTAATGAGAAAAGCTAAAAGTTAGATATGAGAGAGAGGGAGACAGAGGAGAGAAAGGATAGGTGGGTGGTAGGACCTCTTCTGGAGTCTGCTCCCCGCGGAGTCGGCGCCCATCAAACAAGAATGCAATGGAATTCAGCTCCACAGATTGTCTGTCACAGTAGGCATTCATCAGCTTCTTCAGCTGAGTGCTTCTTTTGATCCTGAAGAACACTTCATTACCATCCTGCAATGCAATCCATGTCAGGAACCAAAACCATATCTCCACAAGATGATGCTGGATGAAAAATTTATATTAGTTGCCAAACCTAGAGCGTTGCATCCCAACTTCAACCAGAGAACAGTCCAAGGTGATGGTTGAAGGGAAGAAGCAGAATGTATCTATGTGGTTTCCCAAACTAACAATGAACAATTAATACCAACGAGCATTTAAAATAAATAAATAAATAAATAAAAGAAATGAATTCTGCCAGCACAAAGAGAAAAAGCTCAAAATCCTAAAAAATGGATATAAATCTGTCTACAGGGAAGGGTCGGACCATCCCCCCAGCTGTGAAGAAGTGAGAAAACAATGTAACAGGCAAAATAAGACACAACTGAGAATCATCCTCAAAAGCATTCAACGGCAGCTCAACCAAGAGAGGAAAATGTTTGAGGTGGAGCCCATGCATCCTATGTGGGTGGCAGAGCTATAACAGAGGAAGTATAACTAAGTTCTCTAATGCTACGCAGTGAAACCCAAAGACACCACGTTTTCTAGGAGTGGGCCCAAGAGAAAGGATGAATAGAATGAGCTATGGCATCAAGCATACCCACCAATAGGTAGAGAAACAATGGAATGTGACTATAGCATTGAATGAGGACATAAATTAAGCAACCCCACCTAAGATGACATAAGAGGGCTATGCAAGTACTTAGTATGTCTCAAAGTAACTATGTCACTAGGACCTCAATGAACTTATTGATCTCACTGTCATACCAGTTGCATATATGATTCCACAACAAGGTTCAATCTGATGCAATTTGAAGCTGAATTAATCTCCATCCCAATTTTTGTCCCAAATATTTAGACATGTGTTTATGCAACAATCTTGAAGAACTTACCATGACCATTGCTTGCCTAGGGCAAGCATTTCCAACAAATACTCTAAACCAGAAAGTAAAGCATTTCCAACAAATACATATACGCCCACCCTCGCACTAAGCCGGGGAGCACTTTGTGCACCGGGTGATTCCATTAAAGTAATGCAATCTAAGAGACTCTGAAATATGAGGACCTTCTTGCCTGTGTCGTCAAGAAGCTGAATTCCAAGCCTAGACCTATTTCACAAAGCCTAAACACAGGTTGTGGAAGTATCAAGAGATGTATAAGGTGGGAAAGGAGAAAGAAATATAATTGGCCATACAAGGGCATCAATTAAGTGCTCCATTATAAACCAAACTACAGCTACTCTAGGTGAGATGCAACCAGAATACAGTTATCTTGATCGCTAAATGCAACAAAAGGCATACTTCAAAGTTTTGAAAGGTAAACTAATTTGAAAGAAGAAGCAAAACTCTAATCATGGTAGTCAACAAATTGAAACAGCTAATACTTCTTCAGCACACCACCTAAATCTGTAATGAAACCGCTGCTTAGGCAATCTACCAAATTTTACGCCATCATCCAACTAGTCAGGTTCATCAAGAAATGCCTCGGAGTCTATAATGATGCTGCTAGTAACAAATGCATTAGCAGCAGCTCAACGTACATGATTTATTTCATTGCAAACTCATTCCCCACCATTCTGTTTGGAAGACATCACCTCAAACATTCAATAAGCACATTCATTCTTATGAGCACACTTTACTAACTAGACTATTACATTTGAATTATATTGTAATATAACATAGAAATATCTAATAGAAACATCTATAAAGCATGTAAACAATGCATCAAAGTATAGATGGCAACATGGCATAATTTGCCAGGATAAAATAACACAACACATCATATTATTTTAACTTCATGGTTATCAAATTCGCTTCATATCAATATTATTGCACATTAATAGTTTGAATTTAGAAAATTAATAACTACATAACTCAAATGCCATTATTGTTATGATAATTGTTAAATTAGGGGCTTTCTTAAGTGTCTATAACAATACCAGCATCCAAATGGAATACAAATAATTATGTAAAGTATCTCCAAAGTATCCTACCCTTGTCTAGCATTCAGATTTAGCCAAAATTTAATAAACACGCCAAATGGCATAATGTCATCTCTGAACGAAGTTGGCAACAGACCACTTTCCATTTAACTGTGATGATTCATAGACGGACATGCATCTCTTGGAATTGAAATAACTCCAACCCTATACATTGTATCAAACACTGAATAGATAATAGAAAAAATTAAGAAATGACAAGTGTCTTTTAGAATAAGGTTATTCCAAAACATTGAATGTAACCAAAAGTGGCGATACACATGCATCTTTCGGAATAAGGCTATTCCAAGACATTGGATGCAACACCAAACATGGCGATGAAATAACAGGTCTTACATCTTCAAGTAGTAACAACATAAATTCTCCATCATCATATCTTTCGGATTTTCTTGGAACAATCCTCCAGCCCACCACATGGAACAGTTGCACTAATAATCATGTTTAAATCCCATTGTCTTTAGAACAGGGTGCCTAATTCAACTACTTTACAATGATATTCTGATTCTAGTCAAAATAAAAGGTAATTCAAATAGCAGTCACTGACACTGTTGGAAAGTTTTTTTTTAGCTAAAAGGGAGAAGAACTAAATCAGCTTTGACAAAAAGGTAATGGGGAAAGGATATTTATTGAGGAATAACTCAATAGGCACTTTTTACCAGAGAAATAAACTCGGTGAGATCATTTTGAATGAAAAGATTTGAAATAGGGTAGAAAAATAAGAACAAGTTGATTAAATAAGGCAATTATAATGCTAGTACCATATTGTAGTAGAGTATCCTTCAACCTGACTCCAAGCATCACCTTTATTTATTTATTTATTTATTTTTTAAGTAAACAAAACAGGCAAAAGACAAAACCAAAAAGAAAATATGGAACTAAGCTAAGAAATGATACATCATCTAAAAGGGACCCTCAGTTACATCCCTCGCAAGATCATGACCAAGCGCCTAACCTACAGAGAAGACATTGCAACTCCATGTAGTCAAGAGATGAGCCACGTCCTCGCTTCAAGATAGAGCCCTCAGTCTCAATAACCCAACAAGGAATTAAGTCCCTCCAATCCGAAAGAGGCTCTATAACCACTACCAGTGAGCCATCCCCTGCAAATGTTTGTACCCAGCAAACTTCTAGTAGAATATTCTAAATCAAATCTTCTTCCTCACAAGTTCTCCGTATTTACATACACAGTGGTGCATTTTAGTTGCAGTACCTTCACTAGCCTTTCAAAAATGCTCTTTCCCCATTCCCATTGCCAGTCATCATATGCTCAGTTAGGATGTACAACTAAACCAGATATTAATTACATCCCAAACACATTTAAGCAAAACATGACTACATTGCATTCATCATAGTAATTAAAACTCTTAAAAATTATTGCAAATCGTTATTTAAACAATTGAAGTTGCTAAACATGCCCTGTTTGAAGTCCAAAGGGTTTCCGAAGCTTACAAGCAAGATATATTTGCACAATCATAAACCAGTAACAAATCTACACCCTAATTTTAACTAAACACAAAACAGATTACACACAAAACCCTAACATCAAAACCCTAAAATCAGAAGATAAAGAGAGAGAGAGACCTGGCCTTTGACTTTGAGATTGATGTGAGCGGACTGATCGGTGGGCTTCTTGTCTTCCTCCTGATTCGTAACACCCGACATTTTTCTCGCTTCTTTGTCTCTCCTCTCTCTCTCTCTTCTCTCTCTCTATATAGGTGCTAGTCCGCTCTTCTTTGCTGCAATTTCACGCAACTCTTCTCTCACTAATCGCCGCTCGTCGGTCTTCACTAACCATTTTTTTATCATTTGTTGTTTGACGGCGCACTAGGTCAACTTTTTCGAGAAAAAGAATCAACGGTTCTGATTCATTTTAGGTGTTTTCCTCGTGATGCCCTCACGAAAAACCAACCCAGCACCAAACGACAACCTCGTTTCATCCTCATGATTAAAATGAAAATTAAGTTAAAATATATATAATCCACACACGCACGCGCACATATGGAGCCGTATATGGGAAACGGGTCGGTTGGTTATCTCGGGTCAGGTAGTTTAATCGGATTCTAATTTTTCTATTTTTATTATTTCTTGGATACAACAAAATACAATTAAATAATATCGAATAAAGAAAAAAAATAAAATCAAAAAGATTTTATTGCTTGAATCATCTTTTAGAGACTTTATTACGTTTCTTTGTTTATATTTACTTAATATATAATAGTGAAATATCTATTTAATAACATAATTTGAATTACTAATTATGATAATAACAATTTTGGTTATCTAATAATCTTCTCGTTATATCTGTTATCTAATTTATTATATTTATGAATTAAATTATATATATTTAAATATTATATATCATTTTGTTATGTAATATTAGATCATATTACCCTTATGTTCTAAAATTTGGTATAATTTAATGCTAAACTCATAAACTTTTGTCAATAATGAAAGAACTTATTTATTTTTTTACATTAAAAGATACGTATAATTAAATATTTTCACATGTGTATATATTAAAGAATTGAAAATAACCTAATACATATAACAATCAATTATACTCCCTTAGTTCCTTTTGATCTTATTTTCTAAAAGTTATATTATTTCAATTTATCTATCACTTTGAAAAGATTAAGAAAATATTAATTTATTTTTTTCAACTTTAATTAATTAATTTTTTTTTTTTGTATCCTCATTAAACTAAATATTTATATTCAACAATTGAGGTTTTTTTAAAATTGCTTGGACTAAACCCTACACTTGAACATTTCGAGGTGTGCTGGTATTACTTCCATCAAGGATGTTGGGATGGTCGACATTTTTATTATGTCAGTCTATTGAGAATTTTTTTGTTTTGGTTACAACGAGATTCGAATCTTGAGTTAGGAAAAAAAGATCTGACCACTAGATTGTTTCTTTGGATATTTATTAACATATATATATATATATATATATATAGAGGGAATATGGTGGCAATGGCAAGCCTTACACATAAATTTTTAATATAATTTTCTTAAAGCAATAGGAATGTTTAGTCTGCAAGGGGTCTCCCTGGTGTAATGTTTGGCAAGCCTCCCAATGTAATTTTCTTTCGTTTTTGGTCTGCAGGGGGGCCCTAATGGCCCAAGGAACAACGCGAGTGGGTTTCACAAAGAACAATGGGAGGCCCGGGGAAGAACAGCCCATCGAGAAAAACAAACAAAGAGACTGCATCTTTTTTTTTTTTTTTTCTTTTTTTACTTGAACCCCGGATCACGGGATATGACCATTAACCTATCCTTTAAAAGACAAATTGCATCTTCTCTCTTTATCCATTGGTGAAACTGTATCTTCTTTGAAAAAGGAAGATATGTAATTACTAGGGATCTACAGATCTAGTGACAGAGTATTAGATTTTTTTTCTTTAAAAGAATAGGAATCGGAAGAATCAATTTTTAAATTGGACCTCACAATTGTTCGAACTGATTAGTTAGATTTCCAAATATCTATGATCAAGAATAAAACAAAAAAGAAATGTAATTGATCTTTTATGCTTAATACGAAAACTAATAATATCTTATAAAAAATTATTTTGTTAAATTATCATCAAAATAATTAGACAGTTTATAGAATTTGTATAAGATTTTAATAATATGCATGTTATAATTTTTTAAGATCCGGGCATGAATATCTACTAAAAAACGTATTGACATAAAATAATAAAACACTTACATTAAAATTATTATTATTATTATTATTATTATTAGTGTTATTATTAAAAAAATATTTAAAAATTATTAATTTTGTCTGCAGCAACGGCAGGTGCAAATAACCTGGTAATGACTATAGTTAAGCAATCCCCCACAAAGTAATGGCACGGGGTGACTTTTTTCTTTTATAGGCCGTCGTATGTAATTTTTTAATAAATTAATTTCGAAAATGAAATTAAATTAATTTGTACAAATAATCTTGAGAGTGCTATATTATATGCTTATTCATGTGGAAATGAGTCCCTTAGACCAGTTCAAGTTGCAGAGTCTCTCTATATCTATTTTTTTTTTCGATTTGATTCTACTTAATTATATATTCTTATCAATTAAAAAAAAGTGAATATGACCATTTTATAGTCTCATTCACGATTACACAAAACAAATAATCTGATATGAATAACATTATAAAATCTATCACTATTACTAAATAAAAATAGAGAAGATGTCATATCCTCCCCTGTATCTCAAGTCATGGCAAAAGTTTGCTAATGCATCCTCTGGACAAGGGGATTTTTTTTTAATTATTATATATATAGATCACAAAAATCGTAGAAATACACGTGTCCGTAAAGATTCAAACAGAACACGAGTTTTTTCTCACTTGGGTGTCGACCCTCTGGACAGAGTTGGCTTCAATGCTCTAGAATAAAGACGCAACTGAGGGTAGAAGCTCTGTCATGGTCGATGATTTTTCAAAGTGAGCTGCCACTTGGGCATTTAAGCGTTGGAAATCATAAATGAGAGTAAAATGTCTCATATTCTATAATGACTTACTCTACATTTTTTAAATATTAAATTTTACATCAGTTAATTTTAATATTATACCTTAATATATAAAAGTGGTCTTATTACCACCTAAACAAATTTTTAAAGTTTAATCCGATTATGTCGTCCAACATGGGAATTGAGTTGCTTGCGTTGCGTGCGACCTGAGGGGCTCAAGGTTTAAATTTTCTTATAATTTACATAAAGAAAAGAAACAGGCCAAGTTTGGGTTAAGAAGGTCAATGACCATCAACCTAAAAGGCACGCACAGAGAGAGAGAGAGAGAGAGAGAGAGGGGTTTTCCGTGTTCAAAGATTACAAAGAAAGGAAACAGGTCAAGTTTGGGTTAGAAGGGTCAATGACCATCAACCTAAAAGGCATGCACAGATAGATAGAGAGAGAGAGAGAGAGAGAGGAGGTAGAAGGGCTGGTGATCTAATAGCACAAACCTGCCCCCTCTCTAATTTTGGACCAACTAGCAAACACATGATAAGATTAAAAAAGGGAAAGAAGGTCGATCCGAGTTTTATCATAACACAATTATGGGTTACGATGATATGGCAATTGCACATGACAATATGGCAAACACAATATGCTTTGTTGCACAGATAATTGTACAAGCATAATAAATACCGAGATAGAAATTGGTTTTTTTTTTTTTTTTAATATTTACAAAAACTATAATTTTTATAAAAAAATTATTTTAAAAAAATTACAAGTGAAATTGGTATAATAACAATAAGAAATGTTATTCATGTTCATCATCTCCCGTCTCCCAACTCCTATGAGCAATGCTTAATGGAATAAGCGATTCGATGAATTAGGATGACCCTACAGTATGACTCCTCGGTTCGAGTTTTATCCTTTTTTTTATTATTTATATAGGAGTGATGAAAAGTATAAAAATATACGTGTATATAAAAATTTGGATATTAAATCTCGACTTTAAAGAAGATATTTGAATGTGAGCTCTTTATCTCTCCAATTTTCCAACCAGTAGCTTTGAGTTAATAAGATGCAAGACCCTTCAATCTAATTTTAATAATACCCACTAAAATGAAGTTTAGTACTTGACATGTCAGAAATTTGAGTGACCTAGGGAAAATATTAATAGAAGGAAACAAGAGGGAGGCCTGGGCATGGGGCTTGGCCGGGCTTTGCAACCAGAACTCCGGCTCGACGTGCAAGAGTCAACTTGTCTAGGTAGATTTCAAATCAGATCAAGTAGCAGGTGCATTATTGGTGTGGTAGGGTACGTTCAGGAGAGGATGAAAATCCATTTTTCTTAGCTACATGGAAGAGATTTATTATGTTCACATTGACAAATGTTGCAAAAGCCAAAAATGAGCCAACTTCCCACATGAAAAATATCTATCGTGTCTCCAACGACTTGAAAATTCATGCAATTCAATATGGAAACAAATGGTATGAGTCCTTATCCTTCATCTCATATGCACCAAAAGTCGACATTTTGTTGACATAGGTGTCAAGGATTATCGTCCTCTACATTATTCACCTGATAAACAAAACCTTTTTTTAGTAGATATTTGATTAATTCGATTCGAGTATTGTTGAATTTAAATTAAAAAAATTTATTTAACGTAATTTTTTTTTATATTCAAATTTTGAATCTGAAATTTAATTAAAGGATTTAACACTTTTACCCACTAAATCGACTACCTGTTAGTATAAAATCCTATCATACACCACAAACCATTTTTTACAAAACACCTTTTATTTATTTTTTATTTGAATAGAAAGATTGTGAGTCTAATATTATATAATAGAAGTTTTCTCTTCTCATAAAATAACCAAATAAATTAAAATTATTATCAAAACTCAAATCTATTTGCATAAAAAATTATATCAAATTATACTTGTGTAAAAAAAAAATTAAATATCTAAATTAATGCACAATACATATATCGAACAGAATATATTTAAAAAAAAAAAATCATACGTGTTATTTGAAACCTCCTTTCGCCAAAAATTGAATGTTAAATATTAGATAAATATTAAATATGGGGAACCATAGTTAATCGAATTTAGTAAAAGTGATGACTACGACAACTCTAACAATAACGAGAGAGAGAGAGAGAGAGAAGAGAGAGAAAGAGAGAGAGAGAGAGAGAGGTGGATGGAATATATATATATATATTTTTTTTTTTATTTTTTTTTTTTTTTTATTTTTTTGGTTTTTTTTTTTATCCACCTTAAAATTCACCTTGAGTCACCTTGAGAAGTGGATGGAATATATCATTATCAGCTGCCTACTCTAATGATAAATCAGCTGAAAATTGGGCTAATTCTCTTGGAAACAATGTATATATGGCTATGGGTACAACAAAGAATAAAATACAAAATGGGTAATAAATAATTTCATTACCTATAATTTAGGGAACAAACTACCAAAGTTCTCCAGGGCTCCACCCCAACAATTTTTTTTTAAAAATATTTTGGATAATAATTGTGAAAATTAAGATTATAATACCCAAAAAGTTGAGCAGGACATATTTGTATATCACGTAAGATCCACAATTAAGACTATATCGCGTAAGATAGAAGATAGAAATTTATAAGATATGATCCTAATAGACCCACATCCAAGATTTCAAAGGGAAAGCTCTTGTTCCCTTGCTTCACTTAATTGGTTGACGTAGAGAGGATGGCAAACAAATTGAAAAAAGAAAAAAAAGTTCGAAGGCTCTTCTGTTCTTGTGTATCAATTAAGCTATCTGGCCTTCTTTTTTGAATCATTTCAAACCTTCATAAAGTAACATTTGTCCCACCCTCTCATATGTATCTTGTAACCAACCTAGACTAGATTTTCAATACCTTATAATTGATGGAGATGTTTAGTCTGTCGAGCGATGGACAATGTTAGCAATTTCTTTGAGCTCTTTAATGTGCACATTTTAGATTAAATACTTAGCATATCTCATTCACATTGTCATATTTTGGTTTTAAATTTTGACACTTTGGTATATAATGGATTAGGGTAGATATATCATATTTACCACGAGCACCAACATAATCGTTTTTTCTTTTTTGTTATAATTAGATTTGAAAACCCCGAATCACTAAATTAAGGAAGGGGATTGTAACTATGGGACTGTCTCCCAACATAATCACTTCCACAACCATTATATCTTGCTCTTAGTTTTCCATCGTCTCCCACCCTTAGGCTAGTGAAACATGGCCACACATATTATATAGTTCTAGACTTCTTATTTGAAACATAAGTGTTAGAACAAATTGCAATCACCGATGCCAAATTGTTCGTGTTCACTAATGTGATTTAACCGAGTAAATATAAATAAAAATTTTACCTACACTACACAATAGAGTATGCAAAATTTTAAAGAAAAATTTTAACACGTCCTAATTTAGTGCCCGTGTGACAGTATTTTTTATTTTGCTTCTTTTCTTCTTATGAGGAGAAATCTTGTCAAATAAAATTTTTTCTCCTTAAAAGTATTTTTTTTTTTTGAAGAAAAATAGAAAAAGTATCTTTAAGGAGAAGCTCTTGAGAGAAGTTTTTTCCTCTTTTTTTTTTTTTTAATACTCTAGCTTTTTCGGAATCATTTTTTATTCTATTTATATTTTTTAATAATATAATACGAATTTTAAATATGTCTATGTCATAAATGTATTCATAAAAGCTATGATTTTGATGAATTTAAATATTTTTTTAATAAATTCCAATTATATTTATAAATATTTTTTATTCAATTTATATGACTTGAGTATTCATAAATATATGACTTATATTTTTTTTTGAATTTCGTAGTTCTTTATGTTTTATAAAAATGATTTTATATTTATAAATATTTAATTTTAATAGTTTGAAAAATAATTAATTTCTTTTTATTTTAATTATTAGTATTTATATATTTTATTTTTAAAATATAGATATATTAATTTCAATCAATTGATAGTGAAGAAAAAAAAAATTAAATTTTATATGTATACCTTTACGATAATTTCATTAAAACTAGAGTTTACAAAAATATTTTATTAAACAGTTTATTTATAAAAAAAAATATAAAAATAATTTTTAAAAGTAAAATTATCAAATAACTTTTAATTTTCTTTTAAAAATAATTAATTTCTATTTCTCATTAAAAAAGAGAATATAAGAAATCATGTTCTTAAACTAAACTACCAAACTAATGTGATTCTGAGAAGACCCAGAATCATAGATTTATGATAATGAATGAGATCATACAACTAAACTACTATGTTCCTTTGTGAATTTTAAGAAAACTAAAGAAAAACCAGACGAGGTCCTAATTATCTTGCCCCGCCAAGTTTTATATCGCAAATTGGCCTCAATAGTTAAACCAAAGACAAAGTATTGGGATTATGAAAGACTGAGAGCATCTAAACGCAAACCGATTGCAAGGTGAACCTATGACCATTGTAGAATTAATCGGTCCCTAGGGATAATCCTTTTCTATCTCAGATTTAAATTTTGATGTGATCAAAAAAAAAATTGTAGAATTAATAGCAAAAATAAAAATAAAAAATAAAGTCAATTTTAGAATCAACCAATTGAAGATACACATGCAAGCATTCATGGAAAAAAAAAATCCTGAAAGGGACATGGGAGGAAATATATATATATATATTTTTGTTGCATTAGGATCAAAACCGAATTATGAGATCGGAAAATGATGGCTGTTGGATATAAAACGATGAGAAGTGAGCCTACGGGCCTACACAAGATAGATCCAAACCCTGATTGGCCTATGTTTTTTGTTTTAGTGTAATCGGAATATTTGTTATCGATCGATATTTAAATTTTATTTGATTAATTTGATCTAAATATTATATGACTTATTAAAGAATTAATTTTTTCAAATCCTATTACTTCATACTCATGACTCAAACTCGAGCATATGATGTAACGTCTTACCGTTACACCTCCAGGATTTTAGTTTGTTTAGATATACATACAATGGTGGATCTAAGACCTAGAGTCAGAGGATACAAAAAATTAAAAAGGGTACAAACAAAGTATATATACACTACTATCATTAAAATTTTATGCAAAAAATATAGTATAACATTGAAAAAATTATATTTTTCTAATTAAATTTTAGAAAATAAAAAATTGAGGGGGTGTAATTGTCCACTCTCAATTATCTGTGGCTCCGTCACTATATATATATATATATATATATATGTATGTATGTATGTATTTTATATAGAAGAGACTACTTAAAATGTTTAAGAAAAAAGTGATGATATTATTTGAGTTATAATTTATTAGTTTTGTTCCGACATTGCCAATCATATGTTCCATAGAAATAAAATAAGGAAGTTATTATATTAGATACTAATGATTAAAAAAAAATTATCACAAAATACTATTTTAATATATTTTACATACGAGCGACAAACACAAACATAACTATTAAAAGAATTACAAATTTCAAAATTAGATATTAAGATAAAATGATAAAACGATATCTACAACTAATTAAAATTTAAATACAAGTTTTATGGTGTTATAAAAAAAATTACTTGTAAATTTGATAACTATAAGAAAGAAATCAGTTTATCTAAAGGATTTATTTTAAATCAAAGGAAGATACAATCAATAGACTTAGTCATGTCTCCCCAATGAGAATCACATGCTAACGAAAATTCATAGCATAATGATCAAAATCTGGCTTTTTGTTAAATTTCTATATTGCTTGATGCAACGATTGTAATTGTATACCCTAAAAAAAATAAGATTATCTTAATTAATAAATAATCATTATAAGATGATGGGGAGTTGGATGGGATTGATTAAAAGAATTTAAAAAACTAGGAAAAAACAAACCAATACAGCTGTCCAGCCAACGTTCGAATTTGTGAAAAAAGGAATAGAAAAACCTTAATTATGACCCCCGTATCAATTTCTCCATGGCTGTAGTAGAATGTGCAAAAAATAAGGTAAGAAAATAAATCAGATAGAGAGAGAGAGAGAGAGAGGGGCCAACACAAGTCAAAAAATCGGATTACCAACCTCAATAGGGTAGATTAGATGTTACTCCAAGTAGGACACGTGTACGGTTAGGAGGTCAAAATGACCATAATCACGACCCCATGACCTTTTTCAAACGTTCAAGTCTCTGTCTGCCCCCCGAAACGGTCGACTTTGTGAATTGGTGGATTCCGTCTGTGGCGTGACAGTTGATTGGTCCAATTGACCCCACCATATCGCCCACTCTCTCTCTATCTCTCGCCCGTGGGCCTATATTTGTGTTGAAATTTTCCCTCTTTCCCACTCTCTCTCTCATCTCTTTCTTCTACATAAACCGCAAATCTAGAGGGTAGCATAATCTATTATCTCACTCATTTTCATGCTCTGTTTCTTTGTGAATCAGAGCATGGCTGCACTAATTTTCTCTCGCTTCTTTTTCTTGCTTCTCTCCCTCATCTCCTTAACGGGTACCCTTGTCTCTCTAGATTAATTTCCCGGTAGCTAGTAGAGTAGCCATTTGAGACACTTTAACTTTCCTTATTTCCTTGAATATTTATGGGGAACAAAGAAAATATTTTGCACCTAAACATTTATTTGGTTTTTTCATTTTTATTGTAGATGGAGGATCAATTGGAATCAACTACGGAAGAGTAGCGGATAATCTCCCAGCACCAAAACAGGTAGTGGATCTTCTCAAGTCACAAGGCATCACCAAAGTCAAGCTCTACGACACTAATTCCGATGTTCTCAATGCTCTCGCCGGTTCCGGCATTAGCGTCGTCGTCACCCTCCCCAACGAGCAACTTTCCTCCGCCGCCTCTTCCCAATCATACACCGACAAGTGGGTCCAATCCAACATTTCCCCATTTTACCCCTCCACCCAAATCGAAGCCATTGCCGTTGGGAACGAGGTTTTTGTCGACCCGGCCAATACGACGTCGTTCTTGGTCCCGGCCTTGAAAAATGTCCACTCTTCGCTTGTCAAATATGGTCTGGACTCGTCCATAAAAGTTTCTTCCCCAATTGCCCTTACTGCTTTGCAAACATCGTACCCTTCTTCATCCGGGTCATTTAAATCGGATTTGGCCGGCCCGGTTATTACGCCCATGCTCCAACTCCTACGTCAAACGGGGTCGTACCTCATGGTTAATGCATACCCATTTTTTGCTTACGAAGCTAATTCTCAGCAAATTTCATTAGACTACGCACTTTTTAAGCCCAACTCGGGTGTTGTAGACCCGAATAACGGTTTACGATATACGAGTCTTCTGGAAGCCCAATTGGACGCCGTGTATGCCGCCATGTCAGCCCTGCAATACAGCGATGTTCCGATCGTTGTAAGCGAGACGGGTTGGCCTTCCCAAGGTGACGAAAATGAAATCGGGGCCGGTTCGGCCAATGCAGCAGCTTACAATGGCAATTTGGTAAAAAGAGTGTTGACGGGAGGTGGGACTCCATTGAGGCCGAAACAGGACTTGAATGTTTACCTCTTTGCCCTTTTTAACGAGGATCAAAAAACGGGCCCAACATCGGAGCGGAATTACGGTTTGTTTTACCCGAACGAACAAAAAGTTTATGACATACCGTTGACCGTCGAGGCCTTGAACGGGAGTTCCTCGTCTTCCGGGTCGGATAATATCAATGACGGGTCGAAGGCAGTGGTCAAGGACCAAAGCTGGTGCGTGGCTAATGAAAATGCTGAAGCGGAGAAACTACAGAGTGCTTTGGATTATGCTTGCGGAGAAGGAAAGGCCGATTGCCGTCCGATTCAGGAGGGCGCCACGTGTTATGATCCAAACACCCTTGTAGCGCACGCTTCGTACGCTTTCAACAGTTATTATCAAGTGAATGCACGTGGGGCCGGTACGTGCGACTTCGGTGGAGCAGCTTATGTTGTCACTCAGCCCCCTCGTAAGTTCACAACTCCACATGTTTTTGCCCTCGTTGATGTCATACGTGATTTTTCTGTTTTGGTTTGGTCACCTGAATGAATCATGGATTCCGATAAAAAAGTTAATTTGGACTTTGTCTTGTTTGCATTGCATCATTCATGAAAGTGAAATCTTCGAGAGAGCCAAGTTTTTAAAAAATTTTGTAAATTTTGGATTAGGTCTGCTGCATTTGAATTTAAAAAAAAAATAAAAAAAATGAAGATTTGGATATTCTTAACTAATGAAGCAGATCGTGGGTTCAGATCCTAAAATGAAATTAGAATCAAATCCAATTAAATTTCACACTCATAGATTGATTAATGGTTTCTTGTATCTATGAATTGCAGAATTTGGAACCTGCGAGTACCCAACAGGATACTGAAGGGACCGGTTACCAGTGCATCAACAGATTATTCAGGATTTTCATTTTTATTAGATTTTTTTAGGGATATATTTATTATTATATATATAATGTATTCAGCCATTTTTTGTTGTGTGACAACTATCACTCATTATTATCGGTCGAGTGGGTGGAGGTGGGTTGCTGTCCGTTACCATTTTATATATTTTTGTGCAGAATTAGTTCATCTGCTTTTGGAGGGTCATTCAATTTGATTGCGTATGATTTACTCTTATGCTTGCTCTTATCCGCTAATGTTGTGGTGGTGGGTTGGAAGAGGACCCTCCTGTTATCTCTTCACCTGTTTTTTGGTCACCAAGCAATTGAAAATGTTTGCTGCCTTTTAAATCCTTCAATTCACTCCAAGATGGAACTTCTTTGGGTGAGAGAGAGAGAGAGAGAGAGAGCAAAATGGTACTATTATTTGTCTAACATCCTAATAACAAAAACTTTCGTATTATTTGGGTGAGGAGTGGAAAAGTTTAAAAAATTAGCAAATTTCACTGAACTATTACATTTATAAAAGAATTACTATATATGGCTATGGGCATGGACAACGGCAATCCCGTATCTCTATCTAGGTTGAATCTTTGAAGGCGGCTTTTACTCTTGACTCTAGAGGAGAAAACTTGTCATTGCCCCTCGATTTGTTGACTTAGAATCCACAAAAATACACCCCCCAAATAAAAATTCTAGACAAAATGATTGTATGCTTGAGAATCCATTCTTCTTAAATCACAGGAACTTTTGAATCTGACTCTGAGGCAGTGACGGAGAGACATAGAAATGTGGATAGATAATTATCCTATTAAATTAAAATAATTTTATTAATTTTTACATATCAAATAAATATTATCACTATTAAATCTAAGATATTACCCTACTAAGATCATCAATTGATTCAATAACGTGTCATTCTATTTTATAAAAATATTTTACCCTCGTCGTCATTGTGCTTTGAGGTATCAATAACCAGAATGATGCAAGATTAAATAGCCCAATCCCACCGAGTTATTTGGGCTTGGACTCAAGTTAGTACAAGACTCCCTATGAGTTTAACTCAAGTGAGTTAAAGAAATTGCTTCAGTGATCACAGCACTCAGCATATATTTATACATATGAAACAGAAGCATTCTGAACATAATAAATATGTAGTTCCTAAGACTTATATTCATATTCCCTATTCCCTATGGACTTTGTTAAGTTTTTCCTATTTCCAATACAACCTCTTAATTCTTTACTGCTATTTCCAACAAAAGTTGGCTTGTGCCCCGGTAGGCTTAGCTAAGGGATCACGTGGACTTTCTAAAGATTCGCTCTAAGACCAGTGATTGCAGTCTGACGGTGCCTGCCCTTGCCTTGCCTGATCTTGTAAGCGTCGAAGGTCTTGAACTGCATTTTTTCCATGATACTATGATAGGTTAGGATTTCAAATCTCCCTCTCTCCGTTGGGATGAAAAGGGGAATTAATTAACCTAAAAGAAGAGAAATTATTGAATATAAATTGTAATTTAAATCGTAACAAAAGTCGAATAGCACCGGTGTAGTACCTTCGTTTAGTCCCTTTCTGGAATTTGTTGTGATCTAGTTCTTGAGATCTTGAAAACCCATGATTTTGATTTTTGCAATCCCAATCCTTACAGGGCTAAAGAGAACCACTTTACCAGTGTAGGTTGGGCGCAATGAGAAAAGCATTATATTCTGTTCCTAAGTACTCGGGTTCAAATCCCTTTTGGCAAAGTAAAATAACCGCGGTGGGAGACCTTCCCCCGTTCTGGACCCAACAGAAAATCGATCCGGTTTAGTTGGGTCTCAATTCTGGATACCGGATGATGGCTATGATAGTATAAAAAAAAAAATAAAGAGAACCACTTTCGGATCACGATTTGTATGCTGTGGTTCCTTATTCTTATTGCTGGTTCCTTCCGATGAGCTTGACCTTTTCTAGTTCTACGTCAATGGCTTTCGACATCTTCAGAAACCCTGGGCACTCTCCGAAGATAGAAAGTGATCATCAAGCTCATGGACTATGTGCACCAAATTTATTTTCACTCTGCCCCTCCTTTTCTAGATCCCACTAACCCTTGCTCTCCTAGGTTTCCTCTTTGGTTGCGTTTGGACGCTGCAACATCCAGCCTCAACTTTCTAACCCTTCCATGCTACATTCTCCTCACCTTTCTTAGCCATTGCACCATAAATTTTCCTCTTAGGTTGTGTTTGGATGCTGCCCCTACAAGCCTCTCGGTAGATGTTGTAAGTATTAAAATTTAGAGACAATTATTTGTAAATTCTAAACTATACTCTCAATTCCCAAATTAATTCTTAAACTTTAAAACATATCGCTTGATAATCTAAATTTTAATATTCGTATCTTATCTGACCACTGACCAGTAAATGTTAACGTGTTGGTCTTATGTGCAAGATAATGGGGTGGGATCATTTCTGACTTGGTTGATGACGTGTTACCCAACACACAATGTTGCCACGTCAGCACGTTGGTTATTCTTTTTTTTTTTTTTTTTTTTTTTTTTTTTTTTTTTTTTTTTTGAGATTCTGGTTTTAAAAGAATTTAGAATTTAAAAAAAAATCGAAGAACATGATCGAACAATTTGAAGATGGTGGTGGCGAATCTGATCACGAATCGACACCAAACGACGACCGAACTGTCTGATCAACGACGGTAGAAAGTCGAGATGCTTGAATCGATGGCAATTGTGGATAAAAGGATGCAGAGAAGTCGAAGGCCACGATGGAATCTAATTGATTCAAACTGTGAAGGCGATGCAATAGCAACGATTGTTGCTGGTTAAAGCAGTCCCAGTCTCAGACGATACTTGAAAATCCTGCTTCCACGACATACTTCTTGCATTGGTTTTAATAGGAGGGTGGATCCTAAATGCACCACTTGGCATGCCTCTTGGGAATGGAACTCTGGCATGGCAAACCTGGCAGTAACAAAGGGTGAGAGAGAACCAAAACCCAATTCAAAACTAGGCCATGACCAACTTCTTCACCAAAATCAACTCTTAGTTGTAGCAAAACAAGTATAGCTTTCCTCCATATTAAAAGTGAGCTCATCAACTCCCACATTAGAACCACCACGATGATCCAAACCCAATTCAAAGCTAGGCGAATCATAATCAAGACAGAACCACCCAAAGCACCACTAACAACCCATTAAACAACTTACTCCTAACACCCAAATATTCATCTTTTTCACTTCTTGAAGAAACCCCAACACTGCTATTACACAAAACAGTGACCGAAAACACAGAAATGGGCGGGGCTTGAAGGATATGAGAAGAGGACCCCAAATCTTCTTCGCTGCCTATGAATCTGGTTGAGGGCGTCGCATGTCGAACCGAAGGAGATGAGAAAAGGCACATGAGCCCTCCGATTGACCACAAGATAGAGAGTGGACTGCTTTTTGTTTTTCGGTGAGAAGGAGAGGAAAGAGAGAAGGGGAGGCGAGAAGAGAGAGATGATTTTTTTTCCCCAACCCACTTGGGGAAGAAATATTTTTTTTAACCCATTTGAGGAGATAGAAGGAGGTTTTTTTTTTTTTTTTTTATTTATTTAATCAACGGGAGAGGATAGGAGTAAGAGAGAGGATCGACTTTTTTTTCCCAATTGATTTGGGGATTTTTTTGGTTGATGTGACACTGTCACATCAACAAATCAGTTATATGGTACTACCACGTCATAACAAGTCATACCACGTTAGCAAATTAATTACGTGATACTGTTACGTTAATACACGTGCTGCCATGACATGTGCTGACATGACATGTACGAAGTGTGTTGAGACGATGATGTGTAATTGAAATATCTCAGTCCAATTGGTTAGTCCGTAACGTTGATTAGTATTTAATAATAAAATTAAATCTGTTAATAATAGAGAGAGAATAAATTATGATCATCAGTTATTATATTTTAAAATTTTAAAATTAATAAATATAATGACAACTTTATACTCGTAAATAGAGAAATGAATTTTCAAAAAAGCAATATGTCAAAATTTTGTGTCCTCATTGTGAAAGGCTATTATTGAAACCAGATGAAATGTCACATCACACATAGATAGAGAGGAGGAAGAGGCTTCCCAAACATTATCCTAATTTGACTCCCATCCTCATCAACAAATCTAAACTCGACCTCGGCATGTTTTTTTCACCGCACGAAGGAGGAGATCCCAAGTCAAATCCTTGGGCCTCCGTAACGGTGGTGGTGGTATGATTGTGATATATTTTAAATAATTATTAGATTATATAAAATCGGTTAAAAAATAATAATTCTATTAACATTTCAATTTTTTAATTTTTTTAATATTTTTTTAGTTAATTTCTAGTTTTTATAATTTTATAATTTTTATAATTTTATAATTTTTTTAATTTTTAGCTTCCTAATTTTTCTAATTTTTGAATTTTTTATAGTTTCTTAATTTTTAAAATTTACATTCCCTGTAAGTACTTGTAATATTTTATTATTTAGGACACACATCATTAATGATATTTCTTTTAAAAAATTTTATCTTTTTATAAACCATATTATCTTCTTTTTATCTCTCCCGTGTTAGTTAGTATCAAAACCAAAACTTTTCGATTAAACAAAACGGTGAACATAGTATTTTTTCTGACGTGCTCAGAAAGTTGCAAGCCGTGACAGCTATAATCCAAACTGTCTGTTCGAATGGAGTTGGTAGAAATAAGACTGCAAATGTTACGGACAAACCAGGACAATATAAAAAGTGTAGGTGGCGCCAAGAGAATTGCTTACGAACCACACGTCAACCTTATGTTACCCCAATAATCTCGTAGGGTTCAAACCAATGAGGATGATTCTTTAGATAAGAAGGTTGCAGAGTTTTTTAATCATAACCCTAATTGTAGAACAACTCGTCAATATCGATAAGAAAAGTTTCAATTAAAAGTGGACATCCCTTCATTCAATGGAAATCTAAATACCAAAGATTTCCTATATTGGGTAGTAAATGTTGAGAGGTTTTTCGATTTCGTGGAGATTCCAAAGAATAAACAAGTCAAATTAGTGACATATCGATTAAAATGTGAACTTCTTCATGGTAGGAACAGACTCAGGTCCAACAATGGTGGTGTTTGGAAAAAATAGCTAATAAGGTTTTGGCCAAAAATGAAGAAGATATTCATAGTCAGATTTATTCCTCTAGATTATGATCAGTTTTATTTCATTAATATCAAACGTTGGTGCAAGGGCAAAAATCTGTAACTAAATATACTGTAAATTTCTTGCGATTATCAACACCGAATAATTTGATGGAGACTGAAGGTCAATATGTGGTGAGATATATTCATAGATTAAAATTTGTGATCCATGATAAAATTGATTGTCAGATCATTTTAATTTTCAGCGAAACCCAGAATATGGTCTAGAGAGCAGAGTCAATGGGGTTTAGGAGATATCATAGGGATGATGGTACCCGTAAACCCTTTGGTGAGGCATCTAAGGCAAGTCCGAGAATCAATACATGGTTTAGTTCTGAATCTGCAAAGAAAAAAATGGTAAAGAAGAGTATGCAAAGGAATCAACCAACAATAACCATTACTCAAAGTCGACAAGATATAAGTGTTATAGGTGCGGGCAAATTAGGCATAAGTCTAACAATTGCCCTAAATGCGGTCAATTTCATATGACCGGCTATTATAGAGAGGATGATGAAAGGTCTACTGATGAGGAAGAAGGGATCTGTGAGCTAGATAGAGAAGATGAAAATGTGCAGACTCTGGTTGTTAGAAAGGAACTACTGATCCCTAAGCGAGATAATACACAACGGAACGGACTCTTTCAAACCAGTAGGGGTGGTCTTATTGCATGTGCAGAATCAAGCTCATTGCGTGGCATGGAGGGTATTAACTCACCAAAACCATTGCAATCTGCAAATGCTGTTGCTTCATTAGAGATTGAGACAAAGAAGAAAGTTTTGGTGTTTGGAACAGGTTGGACATGAACAAACTTTTTGAAAAATCTAAAAAATTCGTTATATAAAGTTCTGGTGTTATCACCTCGTAACTACTTTGCATTCATCCCCTTACTATCAAGTGTTACATGTAACACAGTGGAAGTCCGCAATATTGTAGAACCAATTCGTAACATATTTATGAAGAATGTAGATATTTTTTATTCAGAATCTGAATGTTTTAAAATTGATCTCGCAATAAGAAAGTTTATTATCATTCTAATTCAAGCTAGTGGGTGAGATAGAAAAATTTGAAATTGACTATAATTATTTGGTTATAGTAATTGTTTTGATATTTGTCATGCTTAATATATGTTTTTGGACAAGAAAATTAAAGGAGAGAGTTGAAGATATGAATGTAGACATCTGAGGTATCATTCGAAGGCGAGTTCTTTTTAGATAGGGGGACTGATGTGAGACATATTTCAAATAATTATTGGGTTACGCAAGATCGGTTTAAGAAAATGAGGAGTTAGTTAATTTTTCAGTCTTTTAAGTTTTTTTAGTAATTTTTAGTTTGTTTTTAATTTCTATAATTTTTTAATTTTTTTCAATTTCTTAATTTTCTTAGTTTTCTAATTTTTCTAGTTTTTAGTTTTTTAATTTTTTCTAATTTCTAAATTTTTTTAATTTTCTAATTTTAATAGTTTTTTATTTTTTGAGATTTACCTTCATTGTAAATATTTATAATATTTCATTATTTTAAATACATATCATTAATAATATTTTTTTAAAATATTAATTCTCTTCTTACAGTTTTAAAATTTTTTCACTTTATAAACCCTATTATTTTCATTCCATATCTCCCATGTTATGGTGGCTCCCTCTTACTCCTCCTTAGTGACAGTGGCGGCGAGGGCCACTTCGTGCTACCCAATCCTGCTTTCCCATCATCTTCTAACTCAATTCGTCAATTTCCTCCTCAATCTCCTCCTCAAATACCATTTGACTAGAGGGTTTTGGCTCTGATTTCAAAATTGCGAACTCCAACAAATGACACTGCATGCTGTAACAATGGGGATGTAAAAAATTAGGGAGTGGATCATCTAGGATTGGTGTATTTTGTTAAAATCAACACCATATACCAATGCTTAGGTCTTGTGCATTGTAAATTTGATACAAATGGTTCAAACATATTCTCTGAATGAAATTTTTATTTTTGTTTTTTTTTTTAATTATATCGCAATTTGAACCGACAAGATTGTGATTACTAGACTATCTTCGCGTGTTTTGTTTTCCCAAATTCCAGCAACATTCCCCACTTTCTAATTCATTGTCCTAAATATATGTCTCATTTATTATTTCTTTTATTCAGGGATACGCACAACATATGACATTAGGCAAAATGGATTGAGAGGGTTTAGTGCTACAGGAGGTAACTCAAGGAGCCTGTTTGACATTTTTTGAACCACTGAGGTAAAGTGATTTTGGGCCAAAACATAAGGGGAGAAAGTGAAATTTTCCCAATTATGAGCGTTTTCTCTTACAAGAAACATACATATAATTTTGAGGTTAGAATAAAGGTAATTTAAATTTGAGGGTACTCTGTTAGGCCACCACACTAATTCATTGTTGGTGTAGGATCTGAAGATGTAATTCATTGTTGCTGGAAATCATTTTTAATTTGAACGATGCGTGACTTCTTGCTTATTTGTGCATTCCGCATGAACCCTTCTCTTTTCTGTATTCTAATCATCTGTTACAGCTTCCTTACTTTGTGCACCTCTACATTTCTGGTCTCTGTTTGTACTCTTTCATTTGCTTGTTGTGCTTCTCTGCAGTCCGGGCCTGACGAGAGAAGTATACCAAGGAACACAATTGCTATTCAAGCTGACAAGCCATTTGGCTGTCTGACAACATTTGAGTGTTCATAAATGCCACATCCTGTAAGCACTATTCTAAGACTCGCATTCGATTCAGATTACTCATGATGCATGTAGCACCCACAAGTTACTATTTCTTTTTCCTCTTTTTCCCTACATCATTCTGAAGCGCTCCAGGAGCACATCACATTTGTGGATACTTCAGGAGTATTATCACCAGAGAAACAGCGCACTCAATGTGCATATGATTTCACTGGTGTAACTTTATGGCTTGCTGCCAAGTGCGATCTTATTCTTCTTTTGTTTGATCCTCACAGACTTGATATATGTGACAAATTTAAGCGTGTGATCTCATCTCTTCATGATCATGACGACAAGATCCATGTGGTTCTCAATAAGGCAGACCAAGTTGATACGCAACAAGATCAAAACTCTTTGTGCCCTCTCTCTCTCTCTCTCTCTCTCTCTCATGGACTGTTAGCATCAACTGCTTGGCAATATACCCTGCTTATTGTGTGTCAAATTGTAGCCGATGAGGGTTTATGGAGCATTGATGTGGTCACTTGGAAAACTTCTCAACACCCCAGAGGTTATGAGATTTTATATTGGGTATGTTCTCTATAATCCCATTCAATTTCCATAGTTGCAAAGTAGCAGCAACATCTCAAATGCAAAGATCTGGTTTCCATTTTCTATAATGGAAATTGATGGGAATTGCATATGTGCTGCTCTTAGATACCATACAGAAGAGTCTCATTCTATCATAATCTTGTTGTGTCCAGCATCCACTTGTAATTCTTCAATAAAAATACATCTCATGTCAGTTGTACAATTTGCTAGCTCTGGATCCTCATTTGAGCTTAAGCTGATATGATTGTAATTGCTAATACAACTTTGAGTCACCGGCAGAAAGTCAACCCCTTTTAGTGCATGTTTATATAAAGAAGGATACAAACAACAATGAAATTTATAGTAAGAGGAAAATCCGTCGACTTTAGAAATCGTGAGGGTTCAAGTCCCTCTATCCCAAGCCCCTTTGATTTGACTCCCTAATTATTTATCCTATCCTCTTTGTTCGTTATCAATTCAAAATTAGTTATGTTTTTCATTTTCTCTACTCTTTTCTTTTACAAATGGACTTTTACAAATGGATCGGTAGATGTAAGAAAAGTGATACTTTTCATGTGGAGATATTATATTAACATGCCTTGTATCTTTGTGCCAAAGGCTTATTATCTGAAGTGTGGGTACTGGATTAACTTCCTACCTCTCCAAATATTTGAGTTAGGTCGTGCAAACATGTGCAGTCGAGGATATGTTTACATGGTCAAGGATCTGGTTTAAGCTATTCATAAGTGAGAAAGAATGCTTATGAATTTCATAATCTATTCTGTTTCCTTCATACACATCCACCCTCTCCTTACCCGACACTAAGCCGGCTGTTTCCCTCATATATATATATATATATATATATATATATATATATATATATTTCACTTTCTCGTGCATTTTGGGTGTTGTAGCTAGAAGCTTCTGCTTTTGGTCCAATTGGCAAAGAACTTTTTGAAAAAGAGCAGGAAGATCTGTTGGCTAATTTGAAGGATTTTCCAAAGATGGCCTGTGATCATAGAGTATGTTCATTGTTTTTGTTTCCTTTGGCTTGTGTAGACTAATGCATTAAGCATTCTCAAGGCGATGCCTGCAATGATATGAAAAGCCAAGACACAACAGAAGCTCATAGATAATCTTGAAGATGAATTTGCGAAGGTTTAAAGCTTCTACTTCTCTTTCTCATTACTGTTATTTTATTCTCATTCCGTTTCTTTGGGTCTCATCTCTCGATCATTTAAATACTTATTACAACCATTTTATACGTCTGTTTGTTCGCATTAGTCATTTAGATGTTACATTTTGATTGAAGTCTGTCTCTTACTATTAATTTGGGAGAACGTATCAAAAGATTTGATGCTGTTCCCACAAGACTTGCAAGTGAATGTATGGGCAGTTTCACTATTTTTACCAGACTTCGTAGTGCTGTTCTGAACATTCTTTTTATCATTACATGCATCTTCATTTATAGTCTGCAAAAATAGAACTATATTAGATGGAGTGCAGCTTCTAACCAATCAAAATTTTCTTGGACAAGAACAATATTTGAGTTTGATCAACATTAGCAACAAAGAAATGCTCCAAGCAAGAAAAATTCCATGAAAATTATGAAATCAAAGAATATCATAAATATAAAGTTAAAAATAAATAAAATTTGTGGCTATTAAAAGACAGAAGTAGAGTTTTGTAATATATGAAATAGCAAATAGGTCTAATAACTCAAATATAGTTCATGTCCCCGGTAGATAAAAAAAAGGCCAAAAGACGTGAAGCCAATAAGCCAAATATCTTTTTGTTGAATAGTAATTAGTGCAGTAAAGTATTGAACATTTTAACTCATAACCTACCCATTTTCATGGTAAGATCATTAGATGATGCAGAGGGAATCTGATGAAATAAATTCAAAACAAAAGGAAAACCATCTTCCAATTTAACATAATTTTCACAAAAAAGTTGGGGGTAGGTTTACTTCTTCCTTTTACTGAATTCTCACATTAGATAATGCTAAATGACATAGTTGAACTGTTATTGCATTCTTCGAAACTCTAAACATTTTTCACAAAAAGCAAAAAGGCTAAACAGACCAGCAAAGGACAAAGTGGTTTTGGTATTTCAAACTGTTCAGTTTGGTATTATAAACACATAAATATAGGCCAAACCAAAGCATAAACCTGCAGAAACCAACAATAAAAGAAATAAAAATGTAATATATAGAAAAAAAATAATAAAAAAGTAACGATAAACATGAATTGAAATTTGATAAATGGACCCAAAGACATGCGAGAAATAAGGGAGCAAGGTGAGAATACTCTTGAACCGGAAGAGAATCCCTACTCCATCAAATTCAGTTTCTTGGTGTTGGTAAGAGACAAGTGGAACAGAGTGAGAAGCAGCCTCACATCCCCTGCTACCACGCTCCTAGCTTATGTACTTGATTTTTTGACAATTAGATTAGGATTCAAAATTAATACTTGGTGAAAGATTTGCTATTGATTCAGACCGGAAGCCTCCGGGTTACCTCCTGGCATATATAAGTGTCAAAGTTTATGTTAGTCTAGGACGTAAAATTGAATGGAATCAGGAATGCAATATGGATAGAAGTTAGAGAGGGTTTAACTACCTTCGAACTTCCCAGATCACAAATTTTTCATCAAACAATGTGGTTACAGAAATCAGATAGGATGTGGAGGGTGTTCCACGTACCATCAAAAGTAAATCAAACAATTCTCCAGTTTTGGACTGAGAAGCAACGTTAAGGGTAGATTGTTCTCAAATGGAAAAGTTTTCAGCGGTTTTAGGAGCTACTTGGTTCCGATGGGTAGCTAGCTTGATTAGCTTTTGTGATGGGATATGATACATAAAAAAGATAAGGATCTGAATTTGACTGTTTTAAAAAGAAAAAAGTTATTATAATTTTATTGGCTTAGAAGTTGAATTTGAATTTAATAAATACTGCAAATGGAAAAATGGAGTATTATTGATTCGATAAGGCATTCAAAGCTATTTTCTGAAGATGATTCTTATGGCTTCAATAATTTAAACAAATTATTATGTTGGTGCTGTCATGATTATATTGTTGGTGGTGCATGAGAAAATTAAACAAAACTAAGATAAATTAAAAATAATAAAAAAAAGTAGTTTATTTTCATAACTAAATGTATGCAAGAGAGAAACATAAATATCAAGCCAATAATATTAGCATAATAAATCTTTTATTACATTCTCAAATGTTAATAATTCAAATTTGATTGTATGCTGTTTCTGACTTTTTTTTTACTACATTCAGACCATGATCATCATAATAATTTATTATTTCTCTATTTTCTTATGCAGTAAACGATGGAAGTAAGAGTACATACAAGAAATGAAGTGTTGCAACGTGGCTGTCTGTAATTGAACAGCAGTTTTGTTTTATTTCGGCATTTAATGAAGTCTATGAACATACTTTGGCATGTGATGAAGTGATAGTTTATTAAGAAACTGTTAAAATCTAAAAAATAAATAAACAAAAACTGAAAATAAGTTTTGTAAAATTGAAATCTGTTCCAATATCATTATTTTCCCCTCAATCTCTATACTTTCATTTGAACCCCTAATTATCTCTACTACCTAATTCTTAGAACTATATCCCTTTCTTTTAGTATATAAAAAATTAAAAATTAAATATTTTTTCAAACTAGTTACTACTGAATTCCTAAATTGTAGATTCAATTTCTAATTTTATTCAAAATATATTGCTTTATAGAAACATTCCAAAGCACGACCCTTTTCTTTCTCCTCATCCCACTTTTGTTCTGTTTCTTTCGGTTAACTCATTCTTATAAATTTTATTTTCATCACACTTTTCTTGTGTTTCTTATCACACTTTTCTTCAGTTTGTTATAATTTCTATTTTTTTTATATCACACTTTTCTTCTGTTTCACACTTTTCTGCTATTTCTCGTGACTTCTATTGTCTTCATCACACTTTTCTTCTGTTTCTCATAAATTCTTTTTTTTTTTTTAATCCTCTTTCAAATAACACAGTCTAAAAAAATCCAATCAAATAGACTACAACCGAGACCCAGAGAAAACCAAGAGAGTGTCCTCCATTATTAACACCCAACAAACCAATTAAAGATTTTGCAGATTCAATAATCAAAGTTTTCGCAAGAGTATTCCTGATCTGATATGTGGCTCATGACATGGCTGATTAGTATTACTCGATGAGTTCTTTTTTCTCTTCAACTTAGTATTACCCAACAAAATACACATCTAACGTAATCTATTGCAGATACAAATTCCAAAATTTTATTATTTATTACCAATAATGTGATAAACATCGGACCGAAAAGAACGAATTGGAAATTCTTTCGTGCTGCAAAGGTGTAAGATCTTTTATGTTGGTGTATGCGGTGGAAAAGTATCTGTGTATAGTAGAACACGTGAGTGTTATTAATTGAATTTGGTGAATCAAATCAACTAGTTTTAAAACTAAGTACTTTTTTTTGTGACCTTGACTTTGCCTACCGTCTAGTATTTGGAATTTCATCTCGACCAATCTAGACCGAGTCGCGATCGGGTTCTCATTCGGAGGGGACTAATTTTTTTTTATACCTATGCAGAGTTGAACTCATGATCATGAGCCGACCAATATTGGTTTTAAAACTAAGTATTTCTTATTCTCTTCATTGTCACACGCCGTGCACTTCCCCAATCTGGGTACTACCCAATATCAGTTATATGGTGAATATTATTCCTACCTGAGGAAGTGACTGCCTGGCCTTGTGGGAAAAGTGAAGCAGAAGAATAACTCTTGCTTTGGCTTCCTCTAGAAATTGTTGAATTGGTTTCCAAGCATCTAAATGCAATAGATTATATTCATTCCCGCTCCAAACTAGGCTGGAATCATTTTGAATGTGATTGATCCCGATAGATATGTCCAAGTTTTGGGATAGACAAGTGTGCTAGGGGAAAGATTTTTTTTATCATGTCTCACGACTTACATAGATATGGCATTCTATATGTACCCTGTGGTTTCAGCTTCTCTTTGTACTATAATATTTAAAACAATCAACGAAATTAAAGTGTTATGGGAAAGGTTGGGAAATGACCGGCACCAAGCTTGAAAAACCTCGTAAATCTATTCAAACTTGCCGGTGTTTGTGGGTAAGTTTGCTAAATGGATTAAAGTATTATGACTAAATTTTGTATCAATGGCTTGGGTTAGAGTTCAACATTTAGGAAAATAGCAATGCATCATAAAGAACAAGATATACTTTCTGTGTGACTCAGAACATGATATTTTACTCTCTTCAAACAGACAAATTTAGACAGTGAATCTGAATCAAATGGTTGTTTATCAAACTTTATTATATGTTCTTAGCATAACATAGAATGAGTATTATTTATAGAGATTATTATCACATTTTTTTTTTATATTATTTTATGTCTCGCAATTCTGTCTTGATTTAGCCTTCATTTCGTGCATGTGTCTCTTACGTTGTATGTCCCACATGAATTAAAGGTGAGCATGCACTATGGCACTATCACCATTGACAAAGGACGACAAGATAAAGGAAAACCTATTTATCGCATCTTATTTTGTGGAAAAATTGACATGAAGCCAAAAACAACTCTGACAAAACTCAAAATTATCTACAAGACAAGGAGTGGCACGAGAGGTTTTTTTTTTTTTTTTCCATAATTTAACTTCATTAGCTTTTTCCAAGGGATACAGAGGGACAAATAGCATAATTTGTACAAGAATATGCTTGCCCGGGGATGATATATCTTGAACAAATGAAAGTATGGCTACTCATGACACAAAGCAACATGCCAATTAATTATTAATTCCTTGACAGTAGTGATTTCATGAACTATAACATAACAGAGAAAATTTTGGAGAACCAGTATTTAAATGCTTTGGCAGAGCCAACCTTGATTTGGTTCTACAAAGCTACTCAGGGTAGCTCAAGGAGCTTGCATGTGGTCACATATACTAACACGCTCAACACAATGTTTCATCTAGTTCTCAAAGTAACTTTCAGGAACAAACTCGGGTTATCCAGATGTCGTAACATCTAAATCTTCGATTTGAGAACTTGTCGCAGTTCTAACTTTTGAATTTCCGTCCTTGCTTCAAAATGCTTGCCTTCGAGCTGTTTTTCTTGGGACCGAGAGGCCACTTGATGCACCTCATTTTTTTTTTTTTTTATTACACAGGGATTTAAACTTAAAATTTTTTAAATTAGGAAAGGGGTTGTAACCACTAAGTTATTCCCGTCGGGACACTTGATGCACCTTCACATTCCCCTAGCTGTGTGCAGGTCTCCAGAGTCAGTTGAGCTCCCCTGGCCCACCATGTCTGGAGGGTTAAGTCCACCTTTCTCTGAACCCTGGCCTAAGGACATCAAACTATGCTTAAGATATTCTTCCACTCGAAAGTAGGGGTGTGCAATTTTCGGTTATACTCGAATATCCGACCGAATTCAATTCAATCGAATTCGAATTTACAAATTCAAATTATATTTTCGAATTTCGAATCGAATTTCGGCCAGAACCGAATTTCGAATTCGGTTTTAGAATCGAGTTTCGAATTGAGAGTTTTCATTCGAATTCGAACCGAAAACCGAATTCAAATTCGAATTCGGTTTTCGAGTAATATCCGAACCGAATTCGAATTTGAATTCGGGTGTGGTATCCTTCTGTATCGGTGAAAGTACAAAAACACCCTTCAAAAAATAATTGATTTATTTAAATATCGAAGGGCATTAAAGTCATTTCATTATTTGATATTAAAAAAAAAAAAAAAACACTAATTAATACACCTTATTACATTACACTACACCACAGACAGGCACAGTCCCCACCGCCACCAGTAGTCGATCACTCGATCTCGATCGAATCGATCATTATCATCAAGCTAAGAAAAAACACTTTCCCAATTTCAAAATCAACCCAACAGCGACAAACCCTAACCCATTTTCCCTAATCTGCTCTTCATCTTCGACCTTCGATATCGATCTTCGTAGTTCCTTGCACTCTCATCTTCGACATCGAACTTCCATCTTTGTCTCTGCATCTGCTCTTCACGAATGCTTCTTCTTAGTCTTCGTCTCGTCTGCTCTTCATGAAGTTCACGAACCCTTTGTCTCACTCTCAGATTTCAACCTTCGACTTCTCTACCCTAATTGCTCTTCAGTATTGACTCTCTGCAAGTTTGCATCTGACCTAGACTCTGATCTTCGACCTTCAATCTTCACGAACCCTTCATGTTCGTCTGATTTCGATCTTCGATCTTTGTCTTCGCCTGCATCTTCTTTGTATCTGGTCTTCAATCTTTGTCTCAGTCTCACTCTCATCTTCACTCTCATCTGATTTCGACCATCGTCTCCTCTAACCCTAACCCTAATCCTCACGAACTCATGAACCCTAACCCTAATCAGTCTTCAGTCTTCATGAACTCACTTTTTCCCTTCACAAGCTCATGAACCCTAACCCTTTTTCCCTACACGAATTCACTTTAGTCTTCATCTGTCGTCTCCTCTTTGATTCAACCTTCGTCTGCAATTGAATCTGTTCTTCACTCTCTACATCTATCATCTTCGTCTCACTCTCATCTTCGACCTTCGTCTCCTATTTACTCTCTGCACTCTGTGCTCTTATATCAACTCAATTGTCAGCATCAGGTATGATTTCACTCTCTGCACTAACTCTGTATTTGTATGACAGATTCTAATAACACTTTTTCTCAGGTATTGTAGAGCTACAGGTGGTGGTCAAGATGTCTGAATCAAATGATGTCAATCCAATGCTTCAGACAAGCCAAGGCCGAAGTGGAAGCACTGAAGGTGAAAGCCAAGGGTCGATAGGAAGTAATGCTACTTTGAAGAGTCTTGGGAAAACGCAAAGAGTATAATAAGAGGTCGGTCGTTTAGCGCACATTTCCACCGAATTTGTAGATTCGAGTGTAGAAAAAAGTGCACATGTAATTATTGTGGTAGAGAGTATAATTGTGCATCCAAGTCATGTGGGACTTCCACTTTGTTGAATCACATGAGAAATTGCACCTCAAACCCTGCCAACCAATCTTCAAGCCAAACTCAATTGTCTCATAATACTTTCACAAATGAAGACACTGGGGAGACAAAAGTTAATTTAATGGCATGGAAATTTGATCAGCAAGTTGCTAGGAGGGCTATAGCTGAAATGATTATTGTTGATGAACTTTCATTTAAGTTTGTACAAAATGTAGGTTTTAGGCGTTGTATGAAAGCAATTCAGCTTGCATTTGTGGTTCCATCTAGGAGTACAATAACAAAGGATTGTTATCAGTTGTTTCTTGATGAAAAGGCAAAACTTAAGGCTCAAATCAAACGTACAGCCATCAGAGTTTGCTTAACGACTGATACTTGGACATCTTTGCAAAGAATTAATTATATGTGTCTCACTGCTCATTTTATTGATAGTGACTGGAATTTACAAAAGAAAGTGTTAAATTTTTGTCTTATTTCAAGTCATAAGGGTCAAGACATTGGAAAGGCTATTGAAATGTGTTTGGTTGATTGGGGTTTACAAAATGTTTTCACTGTTACAGTTGACAATGCAAGTTCTAATGATGTAGCACTTGAATATCTCAAAAAAAAAGTGTGTCAATTGGGGAGGACTATGTGTTTCACAGGGAAAATGGATGCACGTTAGATGTATTGCTCACATTATGAACTTAATTGTCCAAGATGGTTTAAGAGACCTTGGTAGGTCAGTTGAAAGTGTTAGGGCAGCTGTTAGGTATGTTAGGCAATCACTTGCCAGGATGAAAAAGTTCATGGGGTTTCTTTGATTTAGAAAAGTGTGATTGCAGCAAATCTTTGTGCTTGGATGTTGCAACAAGATGGAATTCTACTTATTTGATGTTGAATGTGGCCCCGGATGTATGAGAGGGCATTTGATAGATTAGATATGGAGGATCCTTCTTTTCGGGAGGATCTTGAAAATCATAGCTCTAAACCTGGGGTTCCAACTTCTTGGGATTGGGAGAATGTGAAAAGATTGGTTATTTTTCTTCGGCATTTTTATATTCTCACTTTAAGAGTTTCCGGTACAAAATATGTAACTGCAAACTCTTATTTAGATGACATTAGTTGCATTTATGGAATTTTGAAAGAATGTCTTTCAAGTGAAGATGATCATTTTAGAGACATGGTATTGCAAATGAAGAAAAAATTTGACAAGTATTGGGGCAATATTGAAAAGCTTAATTTGCTGGTTTTCATTGCTTGTATACTTGATCCTAGGAGCAAATTTGATTATTGTGATATTGTCCTTTGTAATATGTATGGTGATGAAGATGGGAGAAAATTGGCTGAAAAAGTGAAGCATGCATTGTATGAGTTGTTTAATGAGTACAAGAGAATTCATTCGGCTCATCCTTCTATGAGTGTTTCATTTTCATCTTCATCCTCATTGTCTTCCACTTCCTTGGGTCCAAGTTCAGGTTCAGTTGATACAAATTGGTGCACTAATGCTAGTGATAGTGATCCTATGCGAAGAATAAAAGAAAAGCACATGGCTGAATTGAAAAGGAGAAAGGCTGATTCTGGTGCTATGAGGGACTCTAAGTCAGAGTTGGATAGATATTTAACTGAGGATGATGAAGAAGATAAAGATAATCTTGAGAGTTCAACCTTTACTGTTTTGGGCTGGTGGAAGAAAAAGAGTCCAGCATTTCCTATATTATCTTTACTTGCTCGAGATGTTTTAGCCATTCCAATTTCCACAGTTGCTTCTGAATCTGTTTTTAGTACTGGGGGAAGAGTTCTTGATTTTTTTAGGAGTTCTTTAACTCCTAAAATTGTGCAAGCATTAATATGTACCCAAGATTGGCTTCGTTCAGGTGAATTTCCGATTAATGTGGAAGAAAACATTGAGGATCTTGAAAAGTTTGAACAAGGTAACCTCTTATTCTCTCTTATTTATTGCAGAAGTAAAACAATCAATGTATTGTAGAAGTAACACTTTTTTTTTCAATCTATTGCAGAAGTAAAACAATCAATGTCTGAATCAACCGTTGTTGATGTTTAGTACCAGCAGTGAGTAATCCAGATGTGAGATATTTTTTTGGTAACTCTCATGAACATGCTTCCTTTGTTATTTTGTCAATCAATGTCTGCAACTGCTGAATTTCTATTGTAGACTGAGATATAAAAATTCCAAGACTGCAAAGTGCAGAATCTATTGTAGGTGATAAAACTCTGATTGCTTACCTGGACTGCAGGCTGCACTATTCATGGGGGTTAAGGAAACATCACTTGCTTTGGATCATGAGCAAATTCTAGTAGTTGAAGCAGCAGCCAGCAGTCATTCTATGGTGTCAAATGACTATTTCGCCGGCATGCCACCGAAATGTTTCCTTGCTTTTTGTCATATTCTGGTACTGCATTGCATCATTGGGATTTCAGTCACTGCAGTTCCCCCATGAAAAATTTAGGTCCTTGTGTGGTGCAGGGTTGACCTTGGTTATGATTCTATGTTTGTTACATTGAGTATGTTGCTGGTGATTGTATATTTGTTACATTCAATATGGATTGTATGTTTGAGTATGTTTGTTACATTCAATATGGATTACTTTAAGTTCATGATACCCCTAACCCTACCCCTATCAATGTGGTTACTTTACTTGACAGCATTAGGTAAGAGAGCTTTGATGATGCTTGGTACAGGTACAGGTAATGCACTCTTTCAAAGAGGCTAATCTCAAGACTAATTAGTATCACCTCTGTTATTTTTCAGTACTCCCCAAGTGGTCACGGTCAATGTGGGAACTTTCAACTAATGATTCGAGTTTGACTACATTCTTGAATTGTTCCTTTTTAAAGTTTTCTGTACACTAGTTAAAACTCTACTGGAATCTGATTTTGAACTAAAAATTCTATAATTGATAGGCGGATTCAGTTGTTGTGGCACGATTACCTACCGATCCTTGTTTAAGCTCTACCCAAAATTGTCGGGGATGTAGGACGCACCAAAAGCGAAGTATGTATGCCTAAACTCCTGGAAAGTTCTAGTACATGAAATATTGTGCAAATTTATTTTTCATACAATTCTAAGGAAAAGACTCGTTTGTCTTGTTGGTGCAGGAGAAAGAGTTCATAAAAATGTTTCAAACACCAGTTATTGAAGTGCCCACAAATCTGCCAAACATCCGCAAAGATTTACCTATTCAAGCTTTTGCGATCTGATTTTCAAAAGTTTCTCATTGTATTAATTGATAGTTACAACTTCCTTCTATAAGATCTTTTCGTCCTTAAGATGAAATGTGCTCTTCATTTTTAATTATTGTCTTAGACTGCAAGAGGGAAATGGGAATATGTTCGTGAAGAAGTTGAATGCATGTTTGCCCAAGGACGTCCTGTTCTAGTTGGGACTACTAGGTAACCTCTTGTTTTAATTAGCTGTATGGACCTAACATGACTTGTGGCTGAGCACATTCTAATATTGCATTTTAGAAGGCAATCTGGATCATGGTACTGACTGTATTGTTTCCTGCATGACACTTTCTTCAATTAATTATTTATGATGCCATGCAAGCAGAGATATGCTGCAATTGATCCCTTGGTAGTTACTAAAATGCTTCTTCTTGTTGCTTTTACTACTGTCTTTTCACTTTCTCTCTACTTTTCATGAAGTTAACAGCTTCTTTATTGAATAACAAAACAAGCTTGAGTCTGGCCCCAGGGTCTTATTATGAAAAATTTAGAACAGGTCCAGAGAAGAGAATAGTGACTCGAGGTTAAAAATGATGAACAGAAGGGAAATGGGAAGTGGGTTTTAGAGAGTTCAATGTGGAGTTTGTGTATGACTCAAAAGAGTTAATGAGTTGTAAATATCAGGCCTGAGCTTGTTTGATGATAGTGTTTAGCGGTTGGGGGAGGCATTTATTTGGTTCTTGACTGATTCAATTTTCTCTTGCTCTTGCTGGAATATATGGAAAAAGATAGCCTTATGCTAGTTTCTTAGCTTTAGGTTTGTAAATACTTATGCTCTGATTCAGGAAAAGAAAAAAAGATGAAGGTTCGTCACTTTGCTCAACAGACCAGTAAACTAAGGAAAGCGTTTTTAAGAATATGATATCCAGCATATAAAATCTGAGCTTCTAATAAGTTCTATAGCAGCACCCAACTAAAGGATTTCTGAATTAGGGTACATCAGGATATGGGATGGAAATAAATATAAATAGATTATACAGGGCGAAAGGGTTATCCACCATTATCCCCATTTTCTTTATTTGAACTTTTTTTCTACATTTTCTCTTCTGACTTCCTTGAATTGGTTACTTTATTTATTTATTTATTTATTTTTTGCTGAAATGGCAAGCATTTTCTCAAAACCTAAATTTGGCTCCATATTTTGGATACTTCCACATTGAATGAGTTGAATTCAACTGCTTTCCGTGTTCAACTAATGACTAAATCATTTTGGGCATTGTCTCAGTTCAGTATTAGCAGTTCTCGTAAGTGTGATTTTGTCTCTTTGTTCTGCTCTAATTCTTTGATTCTCTTAATTAACACATACAGGTATATGCAAGCAGTTGTTGATGAAATTGTCTTCGCAAATGTTGATCCCCAGAAGGTTTGTATGATTTTCATATTTGATCAATAATGTAGTCAGTTTTAAATTTGATCACTGGCTTCTTTCTTTTTTGATAGCACCCAAGCAGTTGAAGCTTAGGGAAGTTCTTGAGTGAGTTTATTGGTATTTCAGGAAAAATTTTGGATGGTAAGCTGATTCTTTGTTTGGGAGTACTTGCACATATTTTTAGGAATTTAGTTAGAGAGATTGGCCCCAGATGTTTGGCATAAATACTCATGAAGTGAAACCTTTCCAAATTCCTTTCGAGGGATTACTGAGGAAAATTCTTTGGATTCCCTTGCACATCTTCATGAAGTAAACTCGGTGGATCTTGGATATTGTAAACTTTTACCCTCCCAGCTTGCCAACACCTCCAAATGCTTTCAGAGGAATCCGCTGTATGTAAGATCTCATCATTAAATCGTTGGCTGGCAATTTGTGCCGATGATTCAACCAAGTGAGGACAGTCTAGTAGTTAATGCATTAAGCTCTCTCGGACTTTTTTATGGATATTGTCATTGATGTTATTCATCCATGTCCTGATGTTAAATGTAGGCAAGGAAGGTACAGGTCTACCATTAATTTTCTCCGGAAATACCTAGGAGATTTTCTTATTGCCTGTTATGTAGTTCTTTGTACAAGAGTCTGGCTATGATGATGCGTATGTGAAGGAAATTGAGGTATGCTTCTTACTGTCTATTTTATTTGCTCCCGCAAATGCTGGTTTTCAAACTACAAAGCAAATTTCTAAACAGGAAAAAAAAAAAAGAAATAGAAGAAAAATCAGGTTTAGACTCATTTTTGTACTCCCATTTTGATGCCTTTGAAGCTTGGTGTTTATTATCTATCTTGTTCCTCCTCCATTTGAAAAGGTTTCCATCTTGCAGTGCACCCCATCCCCCCAACCCCCAAAACACTTGCTCGCAAAAAAAAGAAGTACAAATGTTTGTTTTTTCTTTAAAATCTCTCTCTTCCATTGGGAAAATAGGGATCTTTGTGGCTATCCTATCTGATCTTCCTTGTCTTAAAGATATTCAATTAAACCCAAGCAAGAATGTCATCCACTATGTTGATCATGAAATACAGGTTGATAAGGTTAGTGTTGGAGCTACATCATTAATTTCTGCCGCAATTGATGACTATCATAAGAATGTTTTTTTCAAGTGTTCCAACATAAATTTATGGACATGATGCTTCCCTAATGTATTCAACTCTTAATAATCTTGAAGAGAAGATTACCAATGATTATTGAAATTGTAGTAATCATTTTTTAATGTGCCTGTTTATTCTTTGTGGCTTTCAGAGAGCCGTTCTTGTGAAGACCCTTGACTGTTTCTGGAGGGATCATCTTATAAATATGAGCACGGCTTTTTCTTCGGTAATCTATCTATATGCCTCTGTTGTTTTGAATCTCCTCAGACTGAAGACAGTTAGTGACATTTTGTTGACTGTATGGCAGGCTAATGTGAGGAGTTTTGGACATCGGAATCCCCTTGAAGAGTACAAGATAGATGGCTGCCGATTTTTTATCTCCATGCTTAGTGCAACTCGAAGACTTACTGTTGAATCACTTTTGCGGTATTGGTCATCTCCAATGGAGACCCAAGAATTTTTTCTGTCATAGAACCAATATCTCAATTACTAAGTCTTTTTTGCATGGTTGTATTTTAAAGCTTTATCTTGTTAATTATATGACAATGTAGGAATTATCAAATGCATTATGATCAAATTTTACTTTTTAACAGGGATAATTTATAGAGTTAGAGATGTTCTGACAACTTGAAATCGAATTCGGCTTAATTCGAATTCGAATCAACAAAGTCGGTTTAATTAGAATTAATCGAATTCGGTTTAATTCAAATTCAAATTCAAATCGAATTTTGAATTCGGTTTAATTCGAATCCGAATTCGAATCAAAATCAAATTTTGAATTCGGTTCGGATTAAAATCGGTTTAATTCGAATTCAAACCGAAAACCGAATTCGAATTCAGTTCGGATTGAATTCGAATTTAATCGAATTCGGTTCGGTTCGGTTCGGTTTGAGTTTTACGAAATGTCTAAACCGAATTAACCGAACCGAAAGAATCGAAAAAACCGAAAACCGAACCGATAAACACCCCTACTCGAAAGCCTTCCACTAATCTCTTCCACCCAGATTGTCTTGTAGTTTTCACCATTTGTGGGGCATGATCTCCGAAGCCTAGAAATAAGTGAGACTTCCTTCAGTTGCTTCAACTGCACTGAACAGAATAGCAGGGTTCAATTTTCCTCCCAATGGTTTCACCAAAATTCATTTCTGCTAAAACTGCAAATATATCATCCAACTTTGGGGGCTCCTAAGAAAATTATTTAATATTGTGTATGTTGACCGAGCAGCAGCCTGCCGAAGTAATTCTGCTCCTCTCAGCACCTTCATGTCTGGGACTCCACTTCGTTCCCTTCAAAAGCTATCCAGATCTGCCACAAGCTTGTTCAAATGGGAATAAGTGCAACCTCGACAACAACTAACTTCATCTGCACATGCTCTTTAAGTGCCACCTTCTCTCAGAACTTTGCAGATTCCCTCTTCATTGCTTCAACCTCAACCTGATGTTCCCTAATCTCTTTGGCAAGCACATCACATACTTCCTCTATTAGCTCTCTGGCTTTTCTCTCGTTTTCATAGTCCTGCATGTATTGCTTAGCTAATTTCTTAGCATCAACAAGCACATTGACCAAATATGAGTCGTGGGCCACCATACTGTCTGCCATATTTACCTGACAGAAATGATTATTTTCATTTAATTTGCCGCATATAATTCATAAGTTTCAAAAAAAACACACACACACACACACACAAAAGAAGTGAGAGAAATGAAATCAATTTTTTTTTTCCTCCAAAAAGAAGGCTTTTTAAAATTTATACTAACGGGACAATTTTGACATTTAGAAATAGAGCGATGCAATCATTCAAAAGGTTCATTCGCCAAGAGCATTTTATTGCTGACATGGCTGATGTGCGACCGCAAGAGAACACAAGGACCAAGTCATACCACAGAAATTTCCAAAAGTTCCCATTATTTCACAATCCATAGTTGGCATAGATAAACTACTAGAACCGCTGACGAAAGTATTCCACAATGTATCCATTTAAACTCAAGCTCAAGTTGGGAGATCCACCAAGTATTACACATCCACAAAGCACCTATATGGCATTAAAAAAATTGGACTTTCACAAAAACAATTGCATAAACATGAGAAAAGGTAACATATTTTACAAAATCAATAGCATTCCAAGCTCATAAACACCTTGACAGAGAAGAACGATCCTATCCCGGTTGTTCAAAGTAATTGAAATCAACAACTCCAGACAAATAAAAAAAAAAAACACTAAAAAAAAATGTAGTATCCTCACCCTGTGGAGAACTATTCCCCTTCTGGGTTCATCCTGCAGCCCAATGAGCGGCCGTGCAAGTTGTAACAAAGAATCAGCTTGAAGAAACTTACTCTTTGTAAAGATGCTATCAATGCTGAAGAAACTTATTCTCTGTAAAGATGCTATCGATGTGACATTTCTGAATTGTTTGTAGAGTACCCTGATGAGCAGCAAGCTGCTGCTCTGTAGGTTGAGATTTTGGCTCTTCTGTGTCAAGGGATAAGGGCCAACTCAACCATCCCATCGATCCGGAGGATCTCTGAGGAGTACCCATGGCTGGCATGTAAACTGAAGACAGTTTGTAACAGGCTTCCCTTGCCCAGGGTCCGTAGAGAGCTTTGATTCATCAGCTGCATCACTGGCCACACGAGCAGGAAGAAGACCAAGCTTGTGCAACCTCAAGATGCAATCTAGGATATTCCTCTACCTTGTGCGTATATAACCACCATATCTCTGTGCAATCATCACTGATATATGCATCAGATCAATGCAGCAGTTTGGAGTCGTTTCTGGAATGGCAGCACCCTCTTCTGGAGTGCGGATTTTATTTGCAGACAGAATAGCTCGACAGAGACACCCTACAGGTAAATCATTGCCTCCATTTATTTGTCTATTATTTCAAATAAAATCTTCTTCCATTATCTTTTTCTTCACCTGCACATTGTGCCGATCTTTATTGACTATTGAGCATTAATAATTTAATAAGACAACAGGAGAGCAGCATCTTTGTTAGCTATGATCTGAGGAGTTTGCTCATGGTATCATTTGGAGAATGCCTCTTAAGTACTCTGTAACTTCTATTATTCTCCTGGCAGTCTTAAAAGAATCCAAAAATAAGCACAGAGTAGTATCCAAATTCATATATTGAAAATCAAAAGTCTCTGCAAATTCATGAAGAACTTGAACACAAAACTCATCATGATTACAAGGAAATCGCCATCAAGGTTCCTATCCAACAGTGCTCTGTACCTGAAAAAGAGAGCTACACTTTGTGGGTCTAGTTTATCGAGCAACAGATACGTTCCTTGGAGGAGTAATCTTAATCTTCGCTTGATGTACTTCTTTTGGCAGACAAATGAGACCCAGTGATTAGGATTACTATCATTGTCACACTTAACCATTCAAAATGGCAAATATTCTTCCAGATGAACAGGAGCCTGTTCAAAACCAGTGGTTTTCTGATTCTCTCTGCCATACCCTGAATCACAGCAATAAGACCGTCCAAATCGAGTAAATGCATTGCAGACAAAGGGCAATTTACAGGAATTGCACACTCTGACAGCAAATTACCAATGTCCTCAAACAAATTGCTACAGGTTTTATCACAGTCTAAGCTAGCATATTTCTCCACCATACAGAGATTTTCTGTCTGCAAAAGTCAACAAGAGACTCCATGGTAACCTCCTCCTGTTGGTATGAAGTTTCAAATCTGCTTTGTGAAAGCCTCAAGATTACAAAGCAGAACAAAGCATCAAGCTGCAATTTACGTTTGCAAATGTTGATATAAGTTCAGAATAATGCTACATACCACTGACAGAATAAGTGGAACCATAGACACGCCAAACTGAATCAAATGAGGGAATAGTTCATCTTGTATCAATTTTTAATAACCATGGATGCTGTTGAATTGATACCCCCCTCCGGGGGGCTTCAATGGCTGAATTTATCATTCCCAATGAAAAAAGATGCATATCCTCATTATTTCCAATAGAATTTGCTTTAGGACCCATACCCGGATGTCCCACAACATTCAACAAGGAACACAAGAAATGGAAAAACTCCACCATGTTGTGGATGCCATATGGCTCAGTCATAAGGTGCAAGTCATTTGGAAGAGTATCCTTCCCATTGCCAATCACGGTTGTGTTCTCATCTGAAGACAGGCTAGTAGAAGCATTTGAAGCATATTCCGCTGAGAATGGCTGACCATTGCTTTCAGGTCCACCATTGACATTCTCTGTTTCTTTAGAGCCAAAGGCATAATCTTTGTCAAAGGAATTAGCTGGTCATTCAAAACTATCAGATTCTATGGCTGATTTTATGACAAATTCTATGGCAGATTCTATGCCATCCTATGATTGATTCTTTAGCTGATTTTATACCCTATACACCTATAATTATTATCTTTATGATTGTAAGTCTCTATTTTTTCCTTATTTAGGATATATTAGCTGTAGATTTTTCTTTTAGACAGATCTATATATGGTAGTTTAACTATATTTTAGAACTAAATTTCAGATTGTATCCATTATATAATTGGCATTCTTGTCCAAGAAGAACAAATCGGTTTTGCTCAAAACTCTCTAAGATTATCACGATATCAGAGCCTCAATTCTGAATTCTCCTGTGTCTCTTCTTCTCAGTCCTAGTTCAGTTCTTTATTCTTAGTCATTTTGATCAAGTTATCTCAGCCTCATGTCTTTAGACAAGCATGATATCTTCTTGATTTGTTTCAATGGCAAAAACTACTCAGCCTAGGTATTTCACTTCAAGATATTTGTCAAAGGCAAAGATCTATGGGGTCATATTGATGACAGCAAACCTGCACCTGACAAAGACAAGGATGAGCACTCCAAGTGGGAAGTCAAGGATGCTCAAATCATGACATGGATTCTAGGATTTGTAGAATCCAACATCATCTTAAATCTTTGACCCTTTAAAACTGCAACAAAAATGTGGAATTATCTTAAAAAACTCTACAGTCAACACAACACTGCTCCTCGGTTTCAGCTTGAACATGAGCTAACAAGTCTCCAACATGGCAGTTTCTCAATCTCTGATTTTTATTCTAGTTTCATGAATCTTTGGACTGAATATACTGATATCGTCTATGCTACTTTACCTCCCGAATGTCTTAATTCTGTTCAATCTGTACATGAAACTACTAAGAGGGATCAATTTGTTATGAAATTGATATCTGAATTTGAAAGCATCAGGTCTAATCTTATGAATCAAGAAACTATCCCATCCTTGGATGCATGTCTCAATGATTTATTTCGTGAGGAGCAACGACTTCTTACTCAAGCCAATATGGAACAACTTAAATCCATTCCTGTTCCTATGGCTTATGCACCTCAAGGGAAGTCAAAAAGGTAGGGACATGAGTACTATTCAGTGTTATTGTTGTAAAAATTTGGGCCATTATGTTTTAAGTTGTTCAAAAAAATTCTGCAACTATTGTAAAAATGATGGACATATCATCAAGGAATGTCCTATTCGATCTCCCAAGAGATCTGGAACAGCATATACTGTCTCAGTTGGTTCTTCTAGTGCTGGTAGTTCTGAGAATACAGTACATCTGACACAAAGTGCTCACACTCCTGTTCAATCTGTGACACCTAAAATGATTCAACAAATGATCATTTCTGCATTTTTCATATTAGGACTCTCAGGTAAACCCTTCTCTAAACCTTCTCCTTGGTATTTTGATTCCGCGGCTTCCCATCACATGACAAACAATGCTAAATTCCCCACTGATGTAAGTAAATATCCTAGAATCTCAAGATTTATATAGCTGTTGACAACTCTTTGCCTATCACTGCCACTGGTGATGTTTCTTCATCCATAACCGATGTCTTTGTCTCTTCTAATCTTACCACTAATCTTGTTTCTGTTGGACAATTAGTTGAAAATGATTGTAAAGTGGAATTTTCTAAATCTGGTTGTGTTGTGTAGGATCAACAATCGGGGAAGATGATTGCAAGGGGGCCTAAAGTAGGACGTCTTTTTCTTCTTCAATTTCTTATGTCTCTATACTCCTCTTTACTTATTATCACTTGTAATTCTGCTTATCTTGATTACCGAGCATGGCATAAATGCCTTGGACACCCAAACTCTAATGTACTTTATACTTTGCTAAATTCTGGTTTACTCGGCAATAAAGGGTCACCATCTATTAGTACTGTTCAATTTGATTGCAATTCTTGTAGGTTTGGAAAAAGTAAAGTTCTGCCATTTCCCACACACACACCTAAGATAGTCCAGCCTTTTGATTTGATACATAGTGATGTGTGGGGGATGACGCCAGTTACTTTCCATGCTAATTACAAATATTTTGTCACTTTTATTGATGACTATAGTCGCTTCACATGGATTTATTATAACATCGACTCTCGGTGTATTATTACTCTCATCATATTTATATATATGATATTGCATCCATTTTGAGACAAATAATTTGAAATTTCTAAAACTTTGCCATTAAAATCGATAAAATTGAAAATTTTATTGGTAAATCGAAAATTTTCTCGAAAAGTGTCGGCAAGCCCTAAAATCACAAAAAATGACTAACGAAAGTCAAAACACTTAAGTATAAGTATAAAGAAGTGAATTTGAAAATTTTAAAAAAATTCATATTAAAAATCGCATAGGGTCAAATTTACAATTTTGAAAAGTTCAGGGACTAAAGTATAAATATGAGAACTTGAGGGACTAAATTATAAAACCAGCCATTGAATGACAATTGGAGATCAACCATTGGCCAATAGCATATTTAGTGGCCACATAAGACATTCCACTACCAAAATTTGAAGAAAGTTGCTTGTAAAGAACAAAATGATGTATGAAATGTGATTGAAATGTTTTTTTTAGTGGTTTATTGTGTCTTCTTTTCTCTTGGCCGAATTTGACACTTCCTTTGTATGCATGGTGGTTACTTGCTGCCATTTCAAGTATATAGAGGAGTCTTGACAAGTGTAGGATGAGATAAATCATGCAAAATAAATCAAAGGTCAAGATATGTTGATTTGGTTTATATAAATATCAAAACCAACTATTTTATTCATTTTCTCTTCCATTCACCTCACTTGAACAAAATTTTTAGAAAGAAAAGAGAGGATTTCTTGTGTTCATCCAAGCACTTGAGGTGTTGAAGAAGTAAAAAAAATCTTTGGTTAATAAAATTTTAATTGTTTAGATAGCATTAGCATGATGTAGAGATTTTTTTTTTATGTTGATGTATATGCATTGCAAGATGTGGTGATCAAGTGCTAAAGAATGGTATTAGTGATGAATATTTGAATTTCAAGATCTTATTAAAGAGATAATACATTCTTCTTTAAGTATACATTGGATTAAATTGATCCCATAAAGTAGGTTTGTTCAAATAAACTAGCATGGTCAATGAGCTGTAGTGATTTTATGATATCTTATCCTATGATAATCAAAATTTATATTGGTTTAATTTTGGTAAAACTAGACTCCCTAAACTTTAAAATAAGCTATGGTGTAAAATTTTTCATTAAAAAATGAAATTATGGTGATTTTTAGAAGAAAAGATAAAAATCGATGTTATATTCACTGTCCTGTGCACGACTAATAAATTAATTTAAATATTAAGATAACTTTTGGATAGAATTAGGGAAAACTCAAAACATAAAACTTTAAGATCGCTGTCTTATCTTTAAAATAAGATAAAATTCACTTGCATCGGAGTAGTATGCTAAAAGTTATGATATTTTTACTAAAACTGTGCAGAAGTAGTCTTAAAATCGAAACTGAGATGAAAATAGAATTTTATAAAATTATATGTTTAAAATCTGAGAATGGTCTAAACTATAAAGTTTTATATCTATGTCTTATCTTCAATTTGAGATAAGAATCAATTAAATTGGAAAAGTAAATAGGGAGATATGGAAATTCTCCAAAAACTGTGCAGAATTGATTTTAGGAACTTAGACTGAAAAGTTATAAAAATTCTATAAATTCGTGCAATGGGAATTTGGAGATGTATTGAACATGAAAAATGTAGATATATGTCTTAGTTTTAATTAAAAATTTGAATCACTCAATTCTGAGTTATATCGAGAAAGTTATGTCATTTTTCCTAAGACTACGCAAGAGTAAAACTTGAAAAAAAATGACTTATAGATGTATGGGTTTAAACAAATTAGGGTAAATTAGAATCGGACTAAATCAAATTTGGATGAAATTATTGAAAGAAATATGAGGGATTAACATATATATGTTGTTGTCTTAGGAGTAGACGATTAAACTACACTCGAGGGGTGACTCAGCTGAGTAACAAGGTTTTAGGGAAGTGGTGTACCCTTCCCGTACATGTGAGTGGGTTTTACTGTTGTCATATAGTTAATAAGCAAAACCATATTTTATCATTTTCAAAACATGATTTGTGAAATAAATTATGAAATGACTTGTTAAATAGTTTGGTATCGATTTTGTGATAAATGGAGTATCCCAAAAATTTATTTTAAATATGCATCCATGAATTTTGATGAAAAATATATGTGTCGTGTTTGAACCATGAAATATACTTTGATGATATTTATATGAAAATACATGAGGTATCGGATTTTATAATTTTTCTCAACTTATATGGCACGATTGTTTGATTGATGATTTTGATACGAGACTAGGTTCTCGGGCATTAGTACCTGAATCCCCTTGATCATAGATCGGGGATAGTACTTATAGCCATGATATTATGATACAATAGGCGTTGTTCCGCGTAGACTCACCTCGTATGCTATAGCAGACCCGTCTCGTTTTATAGATAGTCGTACAGTTGCGATATCATCGAGATGCAGACACTCCACATGGTTAAGTGGCGTGTATACGATACTAGATTTTCGGACTAGCCAAGTTGAACAGAAAGGGGAGGACTAAATGACGTTTCAGTCTAGCACTTGGGGAGATCCGATGCCAATGCCAAGATTAGGGTCGTTTATCCGTTTAAAAGAAAAACCCTTGGTAGCTCATCATTGGTCGAGACAGACCTTTGCCGAGAGTTTGTTTTGGCATGACTCTACGATTTATGATAGAAATTTTGGATGCATATGTTTTATGGATGATGATGCTAGAGAAATGTGTTTAAAATTACCATACATACTTGAAATATGGTATAAAGTATATTTATATATATATATGGTTTTAATACTCCATTTTCACACCACTTATTAACTACATATTATGACTATTCATTCACTGAGTAAATAATTTTACTCACCCCTCACTCCCTTAAATTTTACAGAGATAGTGTTTAGAGGGACACGTTGATAGACATCGACGTACATAAATTTCAGAGACTATCGTTAGAGACGTATCACGGTATGAAACTTCTGCTGTATCTTTGAGAATATTAGTTGATCATGTTAGAATGACTGTACGAAACAAAGGAACTTTCTTTTGCAGTATATATATATTTGAGGACTTTTGTATTTAAATACTAATAAAATATTTGTAACTGAAATTTTTGATTAGCCTTGCGTTACCTTGAGGATACGTGGCAGGGTTGGGCCAGTGTATGAGATAACTGACGATTGTTCACGGCCTCTGGATCACGGATGGGGGTGTGATATTTATTTTCTGCATTCTAAAGATGAATTGTTTTCTGTCTTTAAGATTTTTCATGCATATATTCAGACCTAATTTTCTGTCAGTATCAAAATTCTTCGTTCTGATAATGGGAGTGAGTACATGTCTCATTTATTTCAAGAATTTTTACAAACCAATGGCATAATTTCTCAAAGGTCTTGTCATTCAACCCCTCAACAGAATGGGGTGGCTGAAAAAAAGAACCGACACCTTCTAAATGTTGTTCGCACCCTTCTATTAGAGTCATTTGTACCCTCTCATTTTTGGTGTGAAGCTCTCTCCACTGTTGTTTATCTCATTAATAGGTTACCTTCTCCCTCTTTGAACCATGTTTCCCCTTTTTTTCGGTTATTTGGTCATACCCCAAATCACTCTAATCTTCGTACCTTTGGTTGTGTGTGCTATGTTCATCTTCCTACACACGAACAAAAAATTAATAGCTCAAGCTATTCAATATGCTTTTCTAGGCTATTCGGTGCACCAAAAAGGTTTTCTTTGTTATGATCCCAACTAACGACGTATTCGGGTTTCTCGAAATGTGATATTTTTTGAAAATCAGTATTTTTTTTCCACACCCAAAGATGACCTTTCTCCTTCATTCTCTGTTTTGCCAATATTTCTTAACTCCTCTACCGATTCTGTGCTGTCTAAGCCTCTCATAGTCTACCAATGATGCAAGATTTCAGCACCTCTCGGGTCCCCTCCAGCTCATTCCCTTAATGTTGATCCTGTTCCAACACCTCTTATACGAAGTATTCAAGTTCGTAGACCACCAGATAGGTATGGTTTCATCTCTCCTTTATCTTTGACAGCCACCGTATCTTCTATTCCTATTCCTTCATCCTATAAGCAGGTTATGGAGCATGAATGTTGGTAGAAAGCTATTGAAACAGAACTTCTTGCACTTGAAGAAAACCAAACCTGGGATGTTGTTCCGTGTCCACCATCTGTGAAACATTTTGGTAGTAAGTTCGTGTTTTCTGTCAAGCTCCGTTCTGATGGATCCATAGAACGTTACAATGCTCGATTGGTGGTTCTTAGCAACAAATAAGAGTATGGCCTAGACTATGAGGAAACCTTCGCACCGGTAGCCAAAATGACCACTGTACGAACAATACTCACCCTTGTAGCATCACAATCTTGGTCTTTACATCAAATGGATGTAAAGAATGGTTTCTTACATGATGATCTCAAGGTGGAAGTTTACATAAAACTTCTCTATGGTATGCCTACTTCTTCCACGAATGATGTTTGCAAACTAAAACACTCTTTGTATGGATTGAAGCAGACACCGCGAGTATGGTTTGAAAAGTTTCGATCAACTCTTATTGGCTTTTCATTTACATAAAACCAGTATGGCTCCTCACTTTTTCTCTAACGAACATCCAAGGGCATAGTTGTTCTCATTGTTTATGTGGATAACATTGTCATCACCGGTTCTGATATGGAGGCTATTTCTAAACTTCAGAATTTGTTGCACTCTACTTTCCACATGAAAGATCTCGGCTCACTCACCTATTTTTTGGGGTTAAAGGTGCATCATCGGCCTCAAGGTATCTTCTTGAATCAGCACAAGTATATTATGGATTTGGTTCAATTAGCAAAACTCACCGACACTAATTCTGTTGACACTCCAATGGAAATTAATGTAAAATATCATTGTGATGAAGGGGAACTTCTTGAAGACCCTACTTTATATCGAAAGCTGGTTGGAAGTCTTATCTATCTAACTATCACCCACCCGGATATCTCTTATGCTGTCCATATTGTCAGCAAGTTCATACAAGCCCCTCGGCATCTCCACCTATCTACAGTTCGTCGTATCATTAGATATATCCTGGGCACACCTAGTCGTGGCTTATTCTTCCCTACTGGTTCTTCCCTCAAACTACAAGTCTATAGTGATGCAGATTGGGCTAGTTGTCATGACACAAGAAAATCAACTATAGGATGATGTATGTTTCTTGGTGATGCTCTTATCTCTTGGAAATGCAAGAAGCAAGACTCGATCTCCAAATCATCCACTGAGACGGAATACCGTGTCATGTCTACTGCATACTCCGAGATCATTTGGTTGCGTGGTCTTTTAACAGTGCTTGGTTTCTTCCAAGGTCAACCTACTCCATTACATGCTGATAACACTAGTGTCATCCAAATTGCTGTCAATCCTGTTTACCATGAACGTACAAAACATATCGAGATTGACTGCCACTCTATCCGGGAGGCCTATGATCGCCAAGTTATCACTCTCCCTCATATCTCTACTACTCTACAGATTGCAGATATTTTCACCAAATCCATGACACATCAGCGACATAACTTTCTTGTTAGCAAATTGATACTTGTTGACTTACCAGCGTCAATTTGAGGGGGATGTCAAAGGAATTAGCTGATTATTTAAAACTACCAGATTTTATGGTAAATTCTATGTCATTCTATGGCATGCTAAAGGAATTAACTGGTCATTCAAAACTACCAGATTCTATGGCTGATTTTATAGCAGATTCTATGTCATTCTATTGCAGATTCTATGTCATATTATGATTGATTCTGTGGATGATTTTATATCCTGTACACCTGTAATTATTATCTTTATGATTGTAAAGTCTCTATCTTTTCCTTATTTAGGATATATTAGCTGTAGACTTTTCTTTTAGACAGATCTGTATGTAGTAGTTTAACTATATTTTAAAACTACATTTCAGATTGTATCTATTATATAATGGGCATTCTTCTCCAAGAAAAACAGATCAATTTTGCTCAAAACTCTCTAAGATTATCAATCTTTACGCAGCCCGACAACGTGCAGCTCACAATATTTATCTTAAGATGGCCCTAAAAAATATTCAAGTTCTGGCTGTAAACATTGGTTTCGGTATCCATCAGCAGTTACTCCTAGAGATAAAGCTTCAGATGTGCATCTTCTACCCTGGACTAATTTTGTGTAGTTGAAAAATCTCTATTAAGAGCTGAGGTTGTTAAGTTATAATTAAATTTCATTTAGAGTAAAACAAACTCAATTTTGATGCCAATTGAAGGCATGTCAACTGATATTTGTCTAATAACAGTTGCAAGCCGGTGGCTGCATCTAATGCACAGTGCGTCAACAAACTCCTTGTAAAAGCTTAAAATATGCATCTCTCATTCTCGTCTTCCATTATATGAATGTCCACTATTGTTGTATGGTTGAACAATCTCTACCAACAAAAACCGAGATTCTTAAATTATGCTTGAACTTCATTTAAGTCAGACTCAGTTTTGAAGCCCATTTAAGGTGACCTTTATCTAATGACAATTGGAAGTCACTGGCTTCATGCAACATTCAGCCTTTGTTTCCCTCAAAACTCACGTTTTGAAATTTTAAGAGCTGGAAGAAAAAGAATTTTTTAGAACACTATTAGCCAAGAATATTGACCGAAAAATCCGCTGTTGGCCTTTAAGTCCTAATCTTATGAATAGGGAGGGCATGAACAATAGAAATCAAGTCACATAGCACCTGAAGTTTCCATTCATGTTAGAATTCAGAATCTATAATGCAACGTCTGTAAGTAATTCATTCCGAAGAGAAAGAATGAATCATTACCTCTTCTTTGACAACACTGCCTCCATTAACCAATGTATAATCTGTGCTATCAACATCTGCAGGATGAGAAAAGATACATCTCACAAGCTCATGAATCATATGCCTGCAATCCCCCGCAGCAACTCACCCTTGCTTGCTGCTTGATAAACAACTTAATAGCAAATATCAACAATAGTACAAACATGATGATTACTCAACATCACCGACACCTTATGCTTCATACAAGCCAAAAGCACCTAAAGTATCTTCATCAAATACCACCTCCTTCCAAATAGGATCGATCACCTCAAATCTATAACTAGTATCCACATCAGCCACCTAATGCATTGTATCCTCAATATTCAATGTATCCAAATCAATCACACCAAGAATCAAAATCCCATACAAGGATGACAATGCCAACCCAGTTATAGGTGGTCCAGTCTCATCTCAGACCGCATAACATCCAAAAATGGCTGTAAATACAAGGCGGGTTAATCCACTGCCACTAATTCGGCCACCAAAACACCTATTTTCTTAAGCCCTTTATGGACTGAACCAATGTATGCTCTAATTGGTCATTAGTAGACACACATCACCCTTCCAGTAGCAGCCAACACAGTCTACTTCTGAATTTATCATACATATTAAGGCATTAGCTTTCCTATAAGAGGGACGAGATTCAGTCTTCGGGCTCTTCTTCTATGGCTTTTAATTCCACATTGTAACTTGAAGCTCTTTATTTTAATAATTCAAATCAATTCAAAACCTCAAAGCCCAAAAATTCATAAACTTGTACACTGATCTAAGTATCATTTATAAATTCCATGTAATTCTGCAAAACAAGAATGCATTATTACCAACCTGGGAAGACAAATCGAAGTTGAATAAACTTCAATGGTCTGCAAAAGTCAAAGAGAGGTTGTGGAAAAGAAGGAAATGGTAGAGAGATTGGGTATGGCTCACTGAACTTCCGTAATATCTAACAAAGTTGGGTACGTGGATAGAGACGATGGTCTTCCCCTGATGTCTCAAAGCCAGCCTGCCATAATAGAATAGATAGGCTAAGCAAGCAGCTCATATCCCCAGTTGTGTTGGGGAGCAAAGGACGAAATCCAATACGTCCATTTGGCCCTGGAATGGTCCTCTGGTCCACATGCACCAAGATGCTTGATCCATGCAGTATTATTTCTTCAATATATAAAATGGACTCGTTCACTCCACCTGGAGTCTCATAGTAACAAAATATTCAATATAATCATTTACATTAAAATATTTAATTTTAAAATTTAGAATCAGAGGATTTTTTCAAAAAATTTTCTACTAAACCAGTGACAAGATTTAACAACACGGACGGTTAAATCTTTTCCGGTCTCTACAAAACAATCTCTATAACAAAACAGACAATGTCTGTAGACATTCAACAATCTTTACAAAACAGACATGGTTAAATCTTGTAAGGTTAAAATTTTCAACTAAGTTAATTTTTGTCTCTGTTTTGTAATAAACATTCTCCAAAAAATCTTCTACTAAACCAGTGACAAGATTTAACCTAATTTTTCATTCCTGCAAGAGACGGTGAAAGATTTTTAGTAAAAGATTTAACCTAATTTTTATGTCATATTAATGTTATATGGGTGTTGATTGTTTAATGAGACATCAGCTTTGATGTTAATTCCCAAGTGATGATTTTCAACTTCAAGCTTTAAATGTTGTATATATCAGTATCACTTAATGGCCTCTTTTCTTGGTAGAGTGGGAAGATGACATCAGTCATATCACTGATTAATTGCTTTTATTTTTTGATATGCTGATTACTGTTTCCATTTATGCAAAAGTAATTTATTATTTATGGAAGTATTACAAATAATGACAGATTTTGAAAAAATAATACATGCTATAAATAGTTTAGAACCCATTATAGAAACTCAGCAAGACTCGTCTTGACAAGATGACTGGCAATAATGGCATAGGTTTTCTCAGATGGATGGAAGGAATCCCAGAAAACATATTTGTTGGCATCTGTGCATGTGAAATGGCTAAATTTGTTGCATAGATAGCCTAGCTCGAGCAATCTTGTTGCACAACATGCCACTACTGCACTCTCAAATCCCACATGAAAAGGGGTGAATTGCGCTTAGATTGTAAGAAAAAATGTGTGCAAATTTAATACAAGGAGTTCAGATTTAGTAAAGGGTCTGTTATGGTAGAGAAGCTTGTGATGAATGGCTTGGTTTGTTTATTAGGAGGTTAGCTACTCTTTTCAAAACTGGGCTACCTACCCTAAATAAGTTTTTGACAATGCTTTAGGATTATAAGGACATATACAAATGTGGTGTTATAGATGTATGAACTGGCATTAGCATCACAGTGGCAATTGGAAGCACATCACTTATGTTCTGTAGGGTTTGCATAAATTATGCACCTTCCCTCTTATCCATAACCATAAGGTCAAGGATTTGAGACCTTTCTCCTTCCAAAGGCCTTTAGTCTCTTGTAAAACCTAAAAAAGAAATAAATTATATGCCAAATAATTTATCTTTGGATGAGACCAATACATGTGGTGGTGGCTTAGTAGTAGGTAGGTAGCCGAAAACATCACCTCGTGGGATCAAGGTTGTGGTTTAAACCCTGGTTGTACAATGATATGAATTATTACCAGGGTCTGACTCATCCATTTCCCCTTAGAAAAACGAAATAGTACATAGTAAACATAAATTAAATGCCATTATTAACCACCGTAGTCAATCCTTAAAGATGAATGATCAGTTGGCAGTTACCAAGGGTCTGCTTTTTTCAGACTTTTGCTGATCTTAGTAATATATCAATAATGGCCATTAAAACACCTTACCTTAACTCTAGCTAACCCTGTTGAAGAAACTTACCAAAAGACTCTGGCTTCTGAATCATTTCCAGGAGAATATCATATATGTTTGAAAGTACCAATCTGATTCCAGAAGCTGTTTATTCAACTGCTCTACCTGTGTCTTCAGCTTTTCATTGAAGTCATGAGTAACATCATTGTATTTTCCTACGCAAACACTTCCAAAAAAGATTTCTGTGGTTCTCTCCAGTGGTACGCATCCCATTGGAGGAAGGCCACCTAAAGAAATCTTTCGAGCGCCAAGCTTGTAAAGCTCCGTCACAAAATTAGAAGCAATTCCTATAAGGAAATTTCCGTATTCTTCCTCAGAAAATTCATATTTTCTTTGTGGAAGTAGGTAATAATTTTCGAGAAAATCATTTGTTCCTATGCTTATCAAGTATAAGGCTTCTCCCAGAACTTCATTGGCTTTCGCATTCCCTAGATACCCTCTTAGCCGCTCCTGGTATTCCTTGAAGTACTCCACTTCCTTCCATAGAGGTATAACATTCTACAAATTTGAGTAAACATAAATCTTAAAATACAATGCATATTTAGCTCTTGTCATTAAAGTTTGGTATGCTATTGTTGTTTAACCTTGAAAAAAAACTATTCACCAAAAAATTAATCAAATTTTCCGTAGGAAGAACTAGATGAAAACTTAGTTTGTCTTTGAATGAGGTTGTGACTTGACAGACAACGCAATGTTTACTAGAGTTCTTATGTGCCTGAGATTGGGAAGAACTGAATTAAAGTCAAGTTTTGCAGAAGCAACTGGAGTCTTCATCTAATTTAGCAATGATGCATGTAGGTGGTAAAGGACTTACTAGCACATCAGAAGTGGCATTGTCATAACTAGTTCCAGCAGAAGCAAAGCAAACTCTGTTGGCAAAGTCTATGATATTATGATCTGGATCCAGATAAGCAGGTACAATTTTCTTCAGCTCGAAAGCTTCAGAAATGAAGTCTGTTGCGAGGCGACCATTGCAGAATCGACCTGTAGGCTTCTTACCAATAAAATCATGACCATAAGGCTCAAAGTCACTCTTTAAGATTATAGGAATGTGATTGTTGTTTCCTAAATCTACAGAAGAGTCTCCAAACACGATAACAGCTGGCACGTATGCGTGGACAGTGAAGAAAAAAGTAAGAACTTGAGCTAAAGTGAGCCAAGGTATGACCTTAAATTCCATACTCATTTATGTTTATCACTCCGTCTCCCTTTAGTCTTATAAACATTACAAACACAAGCTTGGAGGAGGTTGGTAGTATTTGGCTGTCAGGAAGAGGATTTTAATGTGAGTTAGAGGAAGTTAGTTGAGGGTTTTAATTGTTGCTCCTCTAGAATATGTGAAGAGAATGGCTTTACATTTTGTTGTTTGGAGGAAGAGGAGTTGGTCAGAGAACGCCACAGTCTTATTAAATTGGGTTGGATTGGATGTGAAACTAGTTTATCATGATATTGCCAGTGTTATCAGAGGACAAGGGGTTACCTTGAATGGGAAAATCCAAAAGGTGTTACTTCCCTAGAATCAAAAGTTGTTGCACGCCCAAATGTGTGTCCTCTTGTTGGTCACACACACACATGATGAAAAGAGTAAGAGAGACCGAGAAGCACCAGTGCCCACAAAAAAGGTGATTAGTAACCTTTTAGCTCAACCACCTTGAGAGACATTAATTATTAGGGCATCAGTGGGACTTGTAACTTATTGAATTACGAAGCAGCAGCTTACGTATTCAGATGAAGTGATTTTCCCTCCATTGTATGCTCATATATTTTGGGTTTTTTACTGGTTTTTCTTATATCTATGGCTTTCTGGTACTAATTTAAGTAGTTGAAACTCAATGGTCTATTCTTTTGACATTCCTGGGTCATTTGGATCGGGAGAACGTGTATACATATATTTTTTTTACCAACTGTTATCCGAATTTTGTTAAACTAATCCGGTCCAAACATTGTCAAACCCATTAAAGAGTTAATTCTCCCAAATCTTATTTCTTTATTCTTATGACTCGAATTCGAGATCTATGATTAAGGGAGTGTAATGTACTACTGTTATGTCTATAGAAGTTTGGTGGAGAATGCTTATTTTGAATAGCTTTTTCTTTTTCTTTTTCTTTTTTTTTTCTTTTTCCTCAAATTGTTATGAATAGCTTAGCTCTTATAAATGGGAATGTTGCACCTTATTATCTCATTTAACATGTTTGTCCAATTAATTTTATGGCAAATTTGGCTCCACTTTTATGTTGTTGGACTCAAATTTAATTAGGATGATATGTAAATCGTGTGATTTATCACCTATTGTGTTAATATGTCTTTTAGATTATGGAGTGTGAGTTTAGGAGTTATTGTAATATATTTTTGAACCACATAATACTTCACCTGAATTCAAATTTAGTATTGAATCCAAGGTTTCTAATTTTATTAATAGATAGTCTTTTCTAAAGAAAATAACTCACTTGCTTCACTTTACATTGCTTCACTTTACATTAATAGCAACACTGAAGAAAAGCCTCGCAAATAAATGACAACTTAACTCAAATCTCTCTCTCTCTCTCTCTCTCTCTCTCTCTCTCTCTCTCTCTCTCTCTCTCGGTATAGGAGCATCTATCACCAATCATTATATGGATTTTGTCAGATTTATAAAATTTCATTAAAAAATTGATTCTCTTAAATTTTATTTTTTTATTTTCGTGAATCAAATCTGAAACTTATAATTAAGAGAACGTGAAATTCAATGACTACACATAAAGAGTTTGATTACTTTTAACACCTCTCTCTCTCTCTCTCTCAACCATCTCTATATAAAAAATATAAATTACTCATCATTGTAACATTAATAAATGAAATTTGAGCCACATCAACTATCAATAACCCTTTTTTTGGGTTATAGTCAACCATCAATTACATTGTAACATCAATTTTTTGACATCTCAACCGTCTCTATATAAATGAATTTTGACCCATATCAACTTTGATAAATTAGATCATAAACAATTTTTGGTATATATAACATCTATATTGCTCATTATTGTAACTCTCTCTCTCTCTCTCAGTTGATAAAAAGAAGGCGAGGGGTTGGAACTTTGCAACTATTGAATGCGTCCACAATTCTGTAGCAACCTGACCCGTCTCTTACTCAATAACAGACGTTAAAGTTTTAAAATGCACAAGGAATAGAAAACAGAGCTTCACAAAAGCAGGGCAATGGAAACAGGGGGTGAGTTGTGCTTCTAAACTCGTGATGGATGGATGGTGTTGATGATGAATAGTTACTACAAAGTTGTTAGAAATGAAGAAGGGAGGTAGAGAAACATAATTCAGAGAGAGAAGGATAGGAAGAGAGAGAGGAAACAATCTAGAGAGACAGGAAACAAACCCTTTTTTTTTGTTACAAGAGAATAACAAACGGGAGGCACCCTAAGCACTAAACCCAGTAGAGCCCCTGTAGTCAGTCAGGAGCAACAAGGAAAGCTCAGCAGGAGGGGACTCTTGAGGAAGGACAACCTGAGGACCTGAGAAGCCTAACTTGACAAGACAATCCGCACACTGATTCGAGTTTCTGCGGATGTGGTTAACCTCTGAAACTTTTAAATCACATATAATCTGACGACAATCCCTAACTAGGTTAGACGTCTTGAGACCTTGCATGGGGTCGTCAGCTAGAAGCTTAGCCAATTCTGGGGAATCAGATTCCACTTCAATCCCTTGCTTGTTAAGATTCTTGGCTAGGATGAGACCCTCACGAGCTGCCCAGAGTTCAGCCATGAGAGCATTGTAGGTACCTAACTTGACATAGAAACCTCTGATCCAGTTACCCTCATGAGCTACGGATGTGGTTAACCGGATTAGGCCTCCTGCTCCTGCAGCATTGGAGCTCCTGCACATTGTGTCATCAATGTTTAACTTGAACATGCCCTGATTCGGGGGGCAATAGCTCCAGGATCCTTGAATCTGCTCCACTCTCCTTCTAGCTAAGGAAGCAGATTTGCAGTCCCTAGCCAAGTTGTGAATGTGAGCCACTATTTGATGGATATTAAGATCTAAACCCTGGAAGACATTTCCAAACCATCCACAAGGTCACAATCCCTTCGATGGACATTTTCCTAATAATCTCTTTAATCCACTTAAAACCTTGGGGAGAGGATTGGACTTGAATCAATGAAGGTCTCTGCCAAGCTAAATGCCAAACCTCGGAAGCGAAGGGATAGCCCCTGAGCACATGGAAAATTGTTTCCTCCTCCCGATTACAAATAGGGCAGGTAGAGCTCTCTGATAACATTCTCTTCTTCTTTTCAGCATTCGTTAGGAGCTTGCCTTTGCTAGCCAACCACAGAAACATCTTCATTCTTTCTGGACAATGAAGTCTCCAAATCCATCCCCAGTCTTGATAGGTAGCGGAGGAGAATAAAGAAAGGCAATGAAGACAGATTTCATGGGTTTGTTGTAACATGTGTCTTATCTTTTATCATGCCTTAAAATAAGAGATGTAATCGGGCCAGTTTTGACCCTAAAATCGACCCAGCCAATTTGAAAAAAGCTCGGCTCAGGGCTCGGATTGAGTAAACAATAACCTATAAACGGACCGGCCCGTTACAGTAACCGATGCCAGTCGATTCCTTTTTTTCTTGAACCGGCCCGGCATGAAATCGGCCAGACCCGATTCCAATAATAGTTTTTTTTTTTTTTTTAATTTTCATTTGAAAACCATTGAATTGGACTCGATCGACGTGTATTGATTCAGCAGGTCTGGTTCATCAGGTCAGGTCAATTCCAAACAATTTTTTTTTTGAAACCAGCCCGACCTGGACTAGGAATGTCTTGAAATCGCGGCCGAACCGACCCATGATTCTTGGGCCAATCCCGAAACTAACAAGAATCGGTCCAAATCAAACCGGTCTCATCTCTACCTAAAACTAGAAAAGTATTAGTTCCACTACCCCGCCTATTTTATCAAGAATTAAACGTTTCAACTTTATTTCCTTTTTTTTTTTTCTTTTCCTTTTTTTTCAAATTATAAAAAAATGTTATCAAATCAAAATTAGTTCATTTGAATTTGAGAAAATTCTTTCCTTAAATTTAGCCACCGAAAAATGCAAGACTTTTGCAATATCTCATTAATATTTATATTCCTCAAATTGTTGGAAAATGTTAGTAATCAGATAAAATATAATATTCAAACAAAAAGGTAAATAAAAAGCATAAGCGAGTTGTTTATCATATATAAATATATAAATATAAATAAATATATATATTGTTGCTACATTCATCAACATTGTGTAGGAAGAAAACATGTTCAGAGAGATTTGTTACCTTTTAAAAGTTTAATTTAACTAGATTATATTTAATTAAATTTAATATTAGGTAGTTGTAATTGGTAAAAAAGAGAGAAAAAAAAATAACAAAAACAAATGGATTTATTTGAGGACAACTTGGGCTCTATTCACTGGCCTTCCCAAATTGAATAGGCCCAACGTCTACTGCGTGGGATAGCTGCGCCTGTTCCCCCCCCCCCCCCTTTTAATATAAAAAAAATATAATCAAATTAAATTGGATTAAAAAAGATAAGATAAAAGAAGGGATAGCTGTTCTTGCTTACATAAACTTTTGGGTCTTGAGTTTTATTTAGACATGTCAAGACTCAAAATGTATTTTTTTTATTACATCAAAATTTGAATTCAAAATAATCGAATTAGAAAAGAAAAATTAAAATCATTGATTTATCTTCTAGGAGAACAAGACTCAAAATGTTGTGCACTACTAGCCATACGCTTTATATTTTATTTGAGAAATGTTTTATATATACATTTGTTTATTTTTTTTATACACAATTGATATCTGAATTTATACTCTGATTAATTCAGTTCGAAACTTACAGTGATCTATTTTGAATACTACTTTTTTAGTATAGTTTTTTTCATTTTTAAAACTTAAATACGAGATCTTAATTAAGAGATTTAATATTACATTCTATTAATCCAACTATTCGTTGGTTATATATTTACTTATTAAGATCATGATAATAATTTTATACTGCATTTGGTATATGTTGCTTGATCTGTACAACTCTATAAATTGAATACAAATTTTAGGAGTTTTATAAGAATATTTGATACTAACCATGAACCTATCATTTGGTTTATTATAATTAATCAATGATCTATGGGTTTAATAGAATAACATTAATTTTTTTTAATTAAAATTTTAAATTCAAGTTTTAAAAATGAAAAAACAGTCACATGAATTAGTCCCTAAATGGGATTTTACAACTATTTGAATCAGAGTAATCAAGTTTTCATATATAAAAAATCAAATACAAAAAATAAATAATTAACTTTTAATTTGTATTTGAATTGAATTTTATAAACGTTATTACTTGTTTTGTGTTATAATACTTCTTTGAATTCAGAAACTTATATTTGGATATTATTTTATATTTTATTCACTCTAAAAGTTTAAATTAGTAAAAAAAGATATCTTATTAATTATTTTATAATTTGACACGAGAAATTGAATTTCTTTTATGCAATTCCATAGATGATCATATGTATGTAACTACTTGCTCTTTCGTGCACGTTATTGATATTGGATTTTGCATATGTTTTTCTTCCTTTAGATATACGCCATGTTTGACTGCCACCCATTGGATGTATTTATTAAAAGAAAGAATAACATTTTTAATGCTTAAATCTTTTGGTGTAAGAAATTTTTTACACTTACTTATAGAAGAATTTTATAATTTTTTTAAAGTTCCATGTTATATATATATATATATATATGTATGAATGTATGTATGTATGTATGTATGTATGTGATAGGGCATAAATTAGTGCAATATTTACAATTGATTTTGTTTTATTTTTATATAAATATTGCACTAATTAGTATATTTTATTATATTTTATGTGCTAGGAATAATGGAGGAGTCATGAAGAAAAAAAGGAAGGAAAAGAAGACAAATTTGGAAGCATTGAAGATTTGCCAATATTCCTGAATATTTGGGAATAAGAATTTTGGGAAATTCAAAACTCTTGCAATTTATCATTTAGTAGTTACCTAAAATTTAGGAGAGTTTTCTCTCTAAAAATTAGGTTAACTACTCCAATATATAGAGAGTTATGAAAGCTAAAAAAAAAGCCCAAGAAGGGGGCAGCCGCCCCTTCACCCTCTTTCCACCATTTTGTCACGTCCTATAGCTTCTCAAGGTCACATTCTTCATTGTCCAGCAACTTTTCAACATTAATGAAATAGTTTTGTTAGTTTTATTCTTTTTCTCCTCTTATGTTTTCTCTTTAATTTTATTTTCTAGTTGAAGGTTAGTTGAAACTTTGATTCATGATATTGTGAGATCTAAATGTGTTTATTCATTCATCGATCATAAATATTTATTTAATTCTCGTACTTCATGGATCATGATTTTCTAGGGGTTATTGAATAGATGACCAATGTTTAATAGACCTAGATTAATCTACAACTAATTAAAACGGCAAATCCGTAATTGTTTGTTAGTTTTAATGAAGTGGTAATTGGCATTCATGTCATGGGAATGACATTCGTGTCATGGGATTAAATAATCTAATTTAAATGAACCCGATGTGTGTTTGTTAATTAGAATTGGGTCTCTCTAAATTTTAATGCTGTTGAGACTTTCAATCCTAAGAGCTTCTCTAGGGTTGACTCTCGATTAGGGAAATAATTAACGAGCGTCTCTTAATTATCGACGAAGTAAGGAGAGATTGGTCGTTGGGCGATTGTCGGCGACTATAACCAATTTATTTATGCATTGTTGAATTATCCTTGAATCAATGATCAATCGATTGAATCAAAGTGGAACGAACCCTTCAACTAGGTCAATTTATCTTGATTTTTGCCTGATTTTATTTTATCGTTTTGCTGTTTCGATTTTAATTCTTCGTTTATTTAGATTTAGAAGTTAATTTAGTCAATTCAAAACTCCCCCCAAATTTTATTTTTATTTTTATTTTCCTTAAAAGAAATAAATCCACCGTTCCCTGTGGATTCGACCCTGCTTACCCTAGACTCGTCTTTCGTAAAGTAGGTAATTTATTTTTGGTTGTTTGACACACATCAAATTTTGGCGCCGTTGCCGGGGAACGGTATTAAGTGATTTATTTCTTTTAATTTCTATTTTCTTTTTATTTTTGAAGACTAACCTTTGCAGTGAACTTATTGAGATTTGACGGTGACATAGAGGAGAAGGATTTGACGAAAATATGGCTGATCAAAAGACTTTGAGGGAGTTGTTATTTCCTGATGCACATACTTTTTACAGTGATTTTCCTAATATTGAGACTCCTCAACAATTTGGAATATGGCAAGATGTTCCAAAGAGAGACAATGAGGTAAGTGATTTTTCCATTCGTCAAGAATTGAGAGAACTAATTTCTCTTATGCGTAATTTTATTGTAGGAAAAACACTGCCGATACAAACTTGTGGAATTTGTTCAGAGATGGATCATCCAACCAATAAGTGTCCTATTCTTTATGGTGACCCATATTCAAACATCTATAATCAAGGATGGTATAATGAACCATATTTCAATTATGGAAATTGGCAACAAGGATTTCAACGACAACCACAAGTTCAATCTCAATTTCAGTCTCAACAAACTTTTTCGAACCAAGGTACGTCTCTAGAAGAGATTGTTAAGAGTTTGGCTAACAGTACTTTGAGATTTCAACAGGAGACAAGAGTCAACATCCAAAATTTGAAAAATCAAGTGTCAGAATTGATGGCAACCATGAGTCGATCGGAAAATTCATCAAAAGAAATAGAAGACAATTCATCAAAAGCCGAAGAAGATATGAAAATTGAGCAAATAGAGAAATCATCAACAATGAATGAATCCACCGAGGAGGTAAATAACGAGTCCAATACTTTCAAAACAAAAATTTTGATTTTACTACATTTTCTGGTAGGTTGGCACAACCGAAAGAGGATGAAGAAAAAGAGATTTTGGAAACTTCTCCAAAAAAAGGAACCAGCATTCCTCTCCTAGAAGTAATAAAGCAAGTGCCAAGACCATTCATGAAAAGAGTTAAGACAAAAATTGATACGGATTTGGGTACTCTAACTCTTGAGTTTGATGGTAAAGTTGATACTTTTAATATTGTTAATGTTATGAAGTATCCAAATGATTTTAAGTTTATTTTTCATGATAGCATGGTGGAATTTATTGTTTATGATAATTTTGTGCAAGATGAATTGGATTTTGTTTTTAAGGAAAAAGTGACAAACAAGGTTGCACAATTGGACAAATTTCTTGAAAACAAACTCCCTCATTGGAAACAATCATTGGTGGGCCATAAAATCCTTCACTTCAATTCAAAATTGAAGTTCACGCCAGGTATGTTGAAATCTAAATGGATCGGACCCGTCTTTGAACGAGGTTGAAACGAGGAGGTAATGTCGAGCCAAAGACATTAAACAAAAGCGTTTGTTGGGAGGCAACCCAATGTTTTCTTTTATGTTTTTTATTTCATATTTATTTAGTTTGATTTAGATTTGTTTGATTTAGATTTGTTTTTAATTTTTTAGGTGAATAAATGTTGAAAAATTCGGTGACCAGAAGTGCTCTGTCATTAAGGCGTGCCCACGCCTTAACAAGCCTCCAATGCTGTCCAGTTTTACAAATGCTCTCAAATGACCAGAATTGCACATGAGTTAGGGCGTGCCCACGCCCTAAGAAGGGGTTCATTGCTACCACCAAAACTTTTTCTTCAAAACTTGTTGGATTTGACCCTCCATTCACCACTCCACCCTAGGGAAGTTTTGTTCTCACTTTATTTTTTTTTTTTATTTTTGCTTTTAATGTTATTTATTTTTATTTTTATTTTTTTTTCTCTCTCATTTGGCATACATTGGGGACAATGTATGATTTAGGTGTGGGGGGATATTTCATATTTTTGTTTGTTTGTTTTCCTAGGTTTAGTTTTGTTTCATTTTATTTATTAAAAAAAAAAAATTTGAATTTTCTAAATTGATATGTGTTATTTAATTGGCTAGAAATTTATGAAAAATAGCTCGTATCAATGGTCTTTGTACTTGTAATGACATGCATATCTTTACTAGTTTTCTTTGAAGGATAAATATGCAAGATTTGACACAACCCCATTTAAAAGTGAGGTTTTGAGCCTATAACGAGCAAATTCATTCTTTGTGCTCGAAATTTCTTTTCTTCATGAGTGATTATCGCACTTGGGTTGATCATTCTAGAACTTGCAATGTTATGCATTTCGAGATCACATCTAGGGTTTCATGCATTGAAATGATAAAGGCACTTAGGTTTTACCTCATTTTGGCTTTCGTAAAAATCTCTTCCCTGAATTTTATTCCCTTTAGTGAACCAAGTTGAGCCTGAAACCCTTTCTTTCTTCAAAACCCTCAATACAACACCACAATCTTATTTTGGCTTGCGTTTCAACCCTTGTACCAAGAATTTATGTAATTGATTGCATAATTTTAGTTATGTTTTTTGTCTCATTGGGAAAGTGTTGACTTGAATGTTGAGTTTGATCCTTTCATTGATGTGAAATGAAAATGGAATTCATGATTATGAAAGGAAGAAAGAATTTGAGTTTTGTTCACTATTTGTATTGAGATACTCAATAAAAAAAAAAAAGAAGAAAATAAAAAAAAAAGGAAAAAGAAAAGAAAAAGCAGCAGCAAAAAAAAAAAAAAAAAAAAAAAAAACGCTGCATCTCTGAAAATTTCATTTCAGTCATGGATCATTGATCGAAAAAGTTTGATATTTTTATGTATTCGTGATTGTGAGCTATTATGAGCACATGTGGATAGCGAGATCATTTATTTTTGGTGAGTTATGTGTGAGGCGAAAGTTTTCATTATTCAAGAAATTGTGTAGTTAATTGCATATTATCCTCGGTACATTTTAAACCCTTGTTATATCTCTTTTATCCTACCCTTAACCCTAACCACGTTACAACCAAATGGAAGACCTTTAGATTGATGCATGAAATTCGAATTTATAAGTGGTGGAGATTTGATATATTTGCAAGCATATGGTAATGTCAATTCCAATGTGTTGATTTGAGTGTTATTGATATATTCTCTACCCTCATTTTGAGTGAATTTGAGTGAACCTTTGGAGAGGATGTTGAATCTTGCCGTTTTGACTTCATTGGGAGCTGTTGGGATTTGTAATAGTTGTTCTTGTACGAAATACTGTGAAGTACTTTTTGTTTTGATTATTTTTCCGGTTCAATTCTTATAGCACATGTTGGTTTAGTAGTTCAAAAGAAAAATAGGTTGGTTAGAGTAGTTTTAATTTTATTTGAGTTAGAAATGCTTGAGGACAAGCATTATCTAGGTGTGGGGGAATTTGATAGGGCATAAATTAGTGCAATATTTACAATTGATTTTGTTTTATTTTTATATAAATATTGCACTAATTAGTATATTTTATTATATTTTATGTGCTAGGAATAATGGAGGAGTCATGAAGAAAAAAAAGGAAGGAAAAGAAGACAAATTTGGAAGCATTGAAGATTTGCCAATATTCCTGAATATTTGGGAATAAGAATTTTGGGAAATTCAAAACTCTTGCAATTTATCATTTAGTAGTTACCTAAAATTTAGGAGAGTTTTCTCTCTAAAAATTAGGTTAACTACTCCAATATATAGAGAGTTATGAAAGCTAAAAGAAGAGCCGAAGAAGGGGGCAGCCGCCCCTTCACCCTCTTTCCACCATTTTGTCACGTCCTATAGCTTCTCAAGGTCACATTCTTCATTGTCCAGCAACTTTTCAACATTAATGAAATAGTTTTGTGAGTTTTATTCTTTTTCTCCTCTTATGTTTTCTCTTTAATTTTATTTTCTAGTTGAAGGTTAGTTGAAACTTTGATTCATGATATTGTGAGATCTAAATGTGTTTATTCATTCATCGATCATAAATATTTATTTAATTATCGTACTTCATGGATCATGATTTTCTAGGGGTTATTGAATAGATGACCAATGTTTAATAGACCTAGATTAATCTACAACTAATTAAAACGGCAAATCCGTAATTGTTTGTTAGTTTTAATGAAGTGGTAATTGGCATTCATGTCATGGGAATGACATTCGTGTCATGGGATTAAATAATCTAATTTAAATGAACCCGATGTGTGTTTGTTAATTAGAATTGGGTCTCTCTAAATTTTAATCTTTGTTGAGACTTTCAATCCTAAGAGCTTCTCTAGGGTTGACTCTCGATTAGGGAAATAATTAACGAGCGTCTCTTAATTATCGACGAAGTAAGGAGAGATTGGTCGTTGGGCGATTGTCGGCGACTATAACCAATTTATTTATGCATTGTTGAATTATCCTTGAATCAATGATCAATCGATTGAATCAAAGTGGAACGAACCCTTCAACTAGGTCAATTTATCTTGATTTTTGCCTGATTTTATTTTGTCGTTTTGCTGTTTCGATTTTAATTCTTCGTTTATTTAGATTTAGAAGTTAATTTAGTCAATTCAAAACTCCCCCCAAATTTTATTTTTATTTTTATTTTCCTTAAAAGAAATAAATCCACCGTTCCCTGTGGATTCGACCCTGCTTACCCTAGACTCGTCTTTCGTAAAGTAGGTAATTTATTTTTGGTTGTTTGACACACATCAGTATGTATAGAGATAGAGAGAGAGAGTCCTACCAAAAAAAACAGAGAGAGAGAGAGAGAGCATCCAAACTCTCTGCTAGTCCAACTTTTAACTAATTTATTATCATATTAACTTGATATAAATTATCTTATTTTGTTTCCATTTTATTTTATATTTTATAACATTTTGACCTTAAATAATGTTTTTCATAGAAAATATAAAGTTTGAAAATAAATGCAAAATTTTTTCTTAAATAAAATTATTTTTTATATTTTAATTAAGTTTAATGTTTTAGCTGTAGGGTCTTTGTCGGTCTGTCCCATTAGAGTGCCTAAAAACTTGACCGAGTATATGAATTATTTTATGGTTGATTTTTTAATTAAGATTTTGATTTTAAATTTTAAAAATAAAAAAATATTATATTAAGTGAGTAATTCTTAATTAAAATATGATTATAAATATATATATATATACACGCTCTTCGAACGTGACGAACCTGACACTGAGAGAAGGAGGAACAATTCCGGAACAATTCCCAAATTAGAGTGATTTTGCGCTCAAATCTCGGAAATATAACGCTTTTTTATTTTATTTCCAAAATAGAGAAAGTGTGATTTTGGATCGCGCTTTTACAAGAGAAAGCGTGATTCTGGATCGTGCTTTTTCTAAAAATGCGATCCAGAATCGCGCTTTTATTCCCGAAAGGATCGATCCCGGATTGCGCTTTATTCGCGGAAGGCGTGATCCCGGATCGCGCCTTCTCAATTTTTTTTTAAATTTAATTATGTGAAATTAAATATTAATAGGGGTAAAAATTTAATTGTATGAAATTAGTTTAAAATTTTTTTAAATAAATAATAAAAGTGACCATTAATAAAATAAATTTGAAAATAAGTAATAAAAGTGATCTATAAGTATGTATTTCACAATAATAAAACAAATTAAATATTTAGTTAAATTAGGAAAAATTTAATGAGAAAAAATCTACTTAATATTTTAAAAAGTGTAAAAGAATTAAAGATCAGAACAATCTTTGAAAAAATTGTTCTAAAATAAATTTAAATTAGTAATTGTTAATTAAATAGGGGTAAAATTTTAAAATTTAGTAAGAAAGGTAAAATAAGTTGTTTTTTTGTGTTTTTTTTTTTTTTTGTGAGGAAAAAATAGTTATGAAACATTATAATTTTAATTAATATAAATAAGGGAAAAAGAAATATGAATCAATAATATTTAAAAATATAAGATATAATAATATTAAAAATAATGAAAAGGAAAATATGGAAAACTTAAAAAGTAATTAAAGAAGTGAAAATAAAGTGTTAATTTAAAAGGAAAATATATAAGTAATAAAAAACTATTTGAAAATTTATAAATAAAGAAGAAAATACAATGGAAAAATATTTTAAAAAAAAGTTAATAAATAATTTAAAAAATAAAGAATGTTAAGAAATAATGAAGAAACTTGTGAATAAGAAGAAAGTAAATATTAATCAAGAATTAATAAAAATATTTATTTAATGTTTCGATAATTTTTCGGAAGGAAATATAGAAACAATTAATTGAAAAATTATTAATAAAATAAGAAAAATTGACTCAAAAAATCAAAAGTGAAAAAAATGATTAATTAAAAATTAAAATATATAATAAATAAAAAGTAATGATGTAGGATGGTCATGAAAAATAGTTTTTAATATTAAATTTGTAACAATAAATATCGCTTGATACATAAATTTGTAATATTATTGGTTAAATTAAAAAAAATGTTTAAAATAAATCAAAAATATAAATTTTAATATGAAAAAGGAAGAGAAATAATAAATTAAGATGAATTAAGCGTCTTAGTTCTGAAAATTAAATATTATTTGTTAAACGTCTCATATATTTATACAGTTGCAGTGTATAAAATTTTGAGTTTATTTTGTTCTCTCTATAATGTGCGAATTTTGTAAAAAATTTAAGAGTATTGTAAATCTGGTAGTTGATAAATGAAATGATCTTTATACCACTGTCGCAAATGGAAAGGATAAATATTTGTAATTATGTTATAAGTAGCCAACTTTGACCGGTCATGACTAATTCATATTGTTGATATCAAATGTAATAAAGAATGGGGGTTGAATTGATTGTATCCAATATCAACGCCAATTTCACAAGTGGGCACATCATTACTACCAAACATATTTCGCAGGTCAAGAAATGTTCAATTATACAATGACAAATTGCATAACATGCTTCTACTCGATTTATTCAGGTGAACAAGTTTCAAGACAGCGTGGGCATTCAATTGTGAGCAATATTTTACATTTAATAAACTAATTAGATCAAATACGCAATCTTCAAAATGATAACTAAGTACCACAGGGAGGATGGCCAGCATTTCTAGGTGGCTGACGTCTAGTGGGAACACGACCAGGCCTACGACCTGGAGGTGGGGGTGGAGCTAGACTGTACGATGGACCCTCATCGGTGCTGCCGAATACAACACCTACGGGGCCAATATCCTGCGAATAAGTACGACGACGTCGTTTATGAATACTACGTCGTGGTGGTTCAGTCAGAGGAACATCATCATGATCTGCATAAACTGGAGTATATACAGGAGTGGGAAACGAAAAAGAAGATGCTATCGGTGTCTCACACGCGCCTTCGTTGTCCCCTCCATGACCTGATCTTGACGACATTGCCTCTTCATAATGAGCCGCATGACCAGATGTGGATGCGATATCTGGCCTTGGCCGATAACTCTCTGACTGTATAGATGTGTCAGGATAATAACCCTCAGGTGGAGCACTACCAAACATCTGGATATAATCTGTTGCTAAATCTCTAATGTAGCGAGTTCTGTAATCACACCCCTCGACAGCAAGCATGTCGGACGATACGAGGTGGATGTAACTTTGATTTTGACACTACATATGATATGGATGTAAGAAACTAATTATTGAAAATACATTAAATGACGTGTAGTTCAAATTGTAGATAAGATGTTACTTACGAGTGATTCTATATGTGTTCCCATCGGGTGATAACCCTGCCGAGGGCGATGTTCAGGATTGGAAATATATAGACGTGTTATTCGACGAAACCATGTCATGTAGTCTACTGTGGTCGTCGAAGAACCATAGCACTCATACCCCTGGACCACATGATATCGCCGATTTTGCCACAAATCCAAATAAACCCTATGCGCAATCCTCCAGTCTCTACGACTTCTCCCACGTCGATCAATACAATGGAGATCCCGATTGGTATCGACGGGTGAAGGAATACCCTGCTGTAAACCGAACTGTCTTATTACCCTTTGAGGGTAATGAAACTCAACAATCTCGAAACATATCAGCGGTACGGAGGCACGCCATATTTCAGATCTGTTGAGACAATATGGAGGCAATGATTGGATATCAGAATCGGAATACGGCATCCATACAAACTAGAGAAGAAAACTGATGCGTTACTTATATATATCATAGCCGAAAAAATTATAACTAAGAATAGGATAGTGAACTTTACATCAGAAGATCTCATATGATCAAGTTGGTCACGATATGTGCGAAGAACATATCGTCCTGTGATAACAAAACTTCGAGGAACATCCCATCTATGCACGAAAATATAACGAAGTTATAGTTATGAAAGCAAAGGTAAGGAAAACGGTAAAGTAAATTGATTAAGGTAGTGATTATAACAAACTGAGATCCACGTGGTCCGGCCGACATATTGAAATCAGTGGGCGTGGGATCGACAGCTTGCCGTCGAATCGGAGTAAACATAGGTATTCTCTCCCATGCCCAAAGCTGGTAAAAACAAATAAATAGTTAACATTGCTCAATATAGGTTTTCAAATTTGAAACGTACTATTATTAACAAAACTATCTGAAGCAGTAATAATGGATCAGAAATCTGATTGACTCCTTCGACAGAGGCTCGACACATAGTTCTGTACAGCGTAGCAAGTACAGCACTACCCCAACTATATGTACCAACACAGTCAAGATTTTGCAGTAGCTCCAAATACAATAGTTTAACCTTCGATCCAGACTTATCCCCCAATAATGTACCAAAAAGCTTCATAACCCGTCCTTGTACATGATACTCAACCCAAATCTGTTCTGAATTATCATTCAATGGATATGAGTTTAGAAACTGCGTTATAGCATTTAATTTGAGTCGATCACCATCGAAATCATTCGGACTAGGGATGAAACCCAGGAGATCATGACAAACATCCTGCCAGTCAGCGATTGGAAGTGTCAAGTCTATTCCTGTTACTGGCTCTCCATCGACTGGCAAACCGAAGAGAATAGAGACATCCTGAAGGGTAATCGTTGCCTCACCAACAGGTAGATGAAAGGAGTGGGTCTCCTGTCTCCATCGCTCCACCAATGTTGTTATGAGTGCGTGGTCGTACACTATGTGGCCACATCTATAAATGCCATAAAAACCGATGCGTAACAGGATCAACTGAACCCTTAAATCCATAGGTTTCGCACTCCAAAATCCATTATCGGCACGTCGGATCATCAATGGGGTGTCCGAAGCTGAGTTCCAAATAGTCTCAGATCGGTGTGTCGATTGCAATGTCAGTACTGTAGGGTCACGAGGTCCAGGGACAAACTCTGGGATTGGATAAGCCATATCGCAAACGAAAATCTGTTACATTAAAAACATCATAAGAGAAAACTAGCAATATACTTTAAAATGTACAATGTAGGAAACAAACATAATACATAACATTTTCCTATCTGCCACGTCACGCCCTCTCTTCCAAATGAGCCATATTTGGGCAATGATTACGGTTATGCCCGTATTCGCCACATGCCTCACAACGCTGCGTTCTTCTTCTATCCATTTCATTGCGGATTCGCGTGCTACGTGGCCTTCCTGCTTGATGATTTAAACGTGAATTATTTGCCGAGAGAGAGAATGAACTAGGGGGCCAATAGTCATAGTGACCAAATGGATAAAACTGAGAAGCGTAGGTCAAAAACATGACTTCACATGTGTGCAATTTGTCAACAAGAGTCAGCAACTGAATTCCCATGTCTTCACATACTCTCCACATGTGTGAGCACGGAAGCTTGTATATTGTATACTTTCCACAACTACATGATGGACCATCCATACGCACTGTACAAATTAGGTCTAAGTACAAATTCACCAAAAATTTTTAATATTACTTTTAATATTAATTTACATTTTATTAAATACTTTTTTATATTTTCCAATTATTTTCAAATTATCTATATTCCGAAAAAATTTTATCGCATTATGGAATTATAAGTTACTAATTTCATTTACCAACATATATGATTTTTTTTAACCATTTTCAAAAATTAAACATATGTATCTATTTATTTTTTTATATATTTTTATTTACTAACATATATTTAATTTACCAATGTATATGTATATATATATATTTTAACCATTTCCAAAAATTAATAATATAAATTATTAAATTAATTTACTACATTATACAATATAGGAAAGTGTGTTACTAATTTTTTTAACCATGTTATAATTATTATTATAAAATTTATTATTATTATTATTATTATTATTATTATTATTATATATCTATACGATTTTATTTTTTGTTAAATATTAAATAAATTTTATATTATATATTTCTCATGCTTATAAAAATATATACCTTAAAAGCTAATATTAACTAATTTTTATATTAAATATTTTTCATACTTATAATAATATAAATCTTAATAAACAATTTTAACCAATTTTAATATGAAAAATTTTTCATACTTTTAAAATTATATATCTTAAAAAACACTATTTAACCATCTTAAAAAACTCTATTTAACCAATTCTTATATTAACAATATTAACACATTTTAAATATATATAAATTATATATATCTATACAAATTTATTTCTTATAAATTAATTTTAATATTATTATATTTCATTTTATTAATTTCTTTTATTTTAGTTTTTATTATTTCATTTTAGGCATGTTTTACAAATATCTTTTCTCCGATATTTTAAATATCAAAAAAATTTTATTCTTATACAATATATATCTTAACAAATTTTAATATTTAATACTTATTTTTAACATTATTACAAAATATTTGTTACTACTTTACTTTAAAAGCATTAAACATGTTTTTCTATTTAATATTTTTAATAATATTTTTATTTATTTATTTCAAATTCACCTAATGTTTACACTAAATATATATATTTATTACAATCTTTGTTTAAACTAAGTTATTTATTTTTTAATTCAAAATATTATCTAATATTAATAACTTGAAATATATTTGTAATTATTTTAATTATTTTTTCTTTTTAATTAATAATTTTAATTATTTTAACATAATTTTGCATTACATTTTTTTAATAAATATTTACACTTACTCTAAATTATTAATTACCTTAACCTAATATTATATTTATCATTACATTAATTTAACCATATGACCTAATTTGATATTACATATTAGATTAAATTAACATCGCAAACAAACACACAAAAACGCAGGGAGTTCAATTACCTAAGTTTGTTAAAAAAAAAATTTTTTTTCACAACCCAAAAAACCATTACTTACAGAAAAAAAAAAATGGACAAGAGAGCAAACAGCAAAGGAGAAAAGAGCAGACCTTCGGAAGTGACGAAGCCTTCGGAAGTGACGAAGCCTTCACTCCCGCCGCGCTCGCTGCCTGTCCGCCACCCCCGCCACCAGATCCGCGATCGCCGTGAAGCGCCGACGCCTAAAACCTCGCTGCAGTTGCTGCCTCGGTGACGGAAAGAGAGACTGAGGGAAAGGCAGACAGAGCAAGACTGAGAGAGTGAGGGAAAGAGAGAGACAGTGCGACTGAGAGAAGAGAGAGATCGCACCTGAGAGAGTGAGGCAGAGAAGACTGAGTGCGCGCCTGAGACTGAGCGATACAGAGAGAGAGACTGCCACCGGGAAGAGAGAGAGAGACCGCCGTTGAGAGAGAGTGAGGCAGAGAGAGAGAGAGCGACCGGCGCAAATGAAAGACAGAGACACCTTACGATATAAAGGGTGTGATGGCTTCACGGATCAACAGTCCACCCAATCCCCGTGACCGATAAAAGCTCAACCAGACAGAGCGGTACAGCTTTAGCAGTCTTGAAAGTGCGATCCGAGATCGCACTTTTATAAGTCATGAACCCCAATCGCGATATCTCTATTCTTGAAATCGCTCCAAAATTCACCCTATTTCAAAGAATTTGTTTCAAATTAACCCTAATTTTGGAATTAACCCTCGATTCAACTCTGCAGTGCTTCGAAGATTGTACCTTTTGGACTCTTTATTTATCCAGACTCCTACTTTTCAGTCTTCAAATTTACCAAAGGAGAGAGAAAACGAAACAAGAGAGAGGGAGAGAGAGAAAACCCAGATTTGGTAATTTCACCCTTTTCTATTTTCCGCCGGGAGGGAGAGAATCTTGCGGTTATGGCGAATTCAAAGCTTCAAGCGTTCTTGAACCATCCAGCCGGTCCTAAAACCAGTTTGTTCTCTCTCTCTCTCTCTCTCTCACTCTCAATTCTGTTAGTCCTTCATTTAAGGTTTTTGATCAAGGTTTGATTTTTTTTTGAGTATTCGTTTCATCTGATTGCTTCACTTTCGTGATTTTTTTTTTTTTGCTGAAATCTGGATTGGTTTTTATCAGATATTAAGATTCTTATTATAAATATCGAGATAGGGAACGGTGTTTCACCGATCTTTGCAAGGCTTCTGTGCGATTTCCTTGTGGGGACCACTCCACTTTTATAGTATTTTGCTGACCCATGACGGATAGGATCCCAATGGTAAACGAAAGCACGTCTCTCGCCTTTCCTCTTTCTACATTCCTTGATAATTTGGGTTTTGACTTTTGAGAGAGAGAGAGAGAGTGGTGAAATTGAAATAGAGAGACAATGCAGGATTGAGTTCAGAATAAAGAGGGAGTGAATGCGAGAGTGTGTAAAGATGAGGGTTATTGAGGGAGAAGAAACAGAAACAGGGGAAAGAAAGAGGAATGAGAAGAGGGGCAAAAACAGAAGAAGAAGAAGAAGAAGAAGAAGAAGAAGAAGAAGGAGAAAGAGTTGCTCTGGTCTAGAGTGAGGAACAAACGGTTGAGGGAGGGTTAAGAGGGAAAGTAACAGACAAAGAGAGGAATGTGAAAGAGAAAAAGAAGGACCCATTTGGGGATTTACATTCCGTTTGGATGGACGGGGACGGGAAGAAGAGAAGAGATCATATGAGAAAGTTGTTGTATTCCTTTCGCTTGGAGTTTTATGCGGAGAGAGAGAAAATGAGATTATTTTTTTCCTTAAAAATATTATAAAAAAAAAAATTAAAGTGGAAAGAGAAATTGGGGGGGAGAGAGAGAGATGTAATTGAAATAAAAATGATTGGGATTGGGTTTAGAAACAGAGAAAGAGGAGGGATGATAAAGAGAGAAAGACCCATTTGGAGTTTAGAGAGAGAAAGAAATGGATGAGGGTGAGAGATCAAAAGGTCCAAAACAGAGGAAGGAATGGGAGGGCAGAGAGAGATGTGATCGGAAAGAGGACGGATTGGGTTTAGAGAGAGAGACAGAGAGACAGAGAGACAAAGATGAGAGAGAGACCAAGAGAGAAGAATTAATCGGGGGAGAAGCAGATATGTAATCGAAATAGAAAGGAAAACATATGCCGCGGTGAAACATGGGCACATCAACTAATTAATCACTAATTCTTTCAAATGAGGGGTTTTTTGTGGTGAGCAACGAACAAAAATTAGAATCATCATCGATCAAGACAAGATTTATGTATGAAATAGAGGAACTAACTCTTCGATTAAGACCATCAATAATGTAATTTGATGATAGCATAAGTTATGCTCACGGGAATGCCTTTAGAGTAGTCTATTCAGTGAAACGAAATAGAAATATATTCACATCTTCCAGTTTTGGGGATATAATTTGAAATATGATTCTGAGAATATTATCATGTTCAGAATGTTAGGGTTCTAGAAATTGGTTTTTTTTCCACGTTACTCAGTTTGGGTGTCCTATAAATTCCCGTTCATCTAACTTGAAGCGTTAGGTTATTAGGATTTGTTATATGCTGCTTTCTTGCTAAATTCTGAGAGTTTCCTATCTTACCTAGGCCCTCAAATTTTGGTACTTTAAATCTACTGTTTGATTATAGTTCATGTAATTTTGTTAATGACAGGTCGATAAGATGCTAACCATTGGATTACTAGAAAATGGAAGAGAGAAGAATTGTGCTTTTTAGCCAAATAGAAGAATTACATGTATAAATGGCTTCAAAAAAAAAATTCCTTGGTGGTGCAGTGATTGTAAATCTAAAATGGGCCTGGCGCTTTAGACAATGACTTACAGGATCAATGATATCTATCTTTTTTCAACCAATGTCTTGTAAATTTAGTGGTAAATTTAGCGGTAGGATACTAAATTTTCTGAACAAAAATAGTTTGAATTTTAGAAATTAAAAAACAGGCGCAGGAAGTGTAGCCCCCTAAATTAGGCCCATGGACCCTACTCGAAACAGATTAGTCTGGTAACCTAGATACTACCAAAAAAAATGATACCTTTTTCTGTGAATCTGGTTGTCATTCGTCTAGCCATATATCCTCTTGTCCTTGATTCACATACATAAAATGGAAACCTAATCATATATCCTCTTGTCCTTAACTCACCTATTACTTGAATTAAATCAACTTAGTAAGCATACAATCGTCATGAAGGTCCTTTATGTTGTCCTTGAATTGAGCTGCACCTAATACATGTGAAATTCATTTATTTATTTCTTTATGTGTTTTTGTAAACCTATTGCACACTCATTTTGTTCCTTCATGGTTTGTGGTATATTCTAACCTTCTAGATATCCTCATTTTAGACTGTGTTGGACAATAAATTTTGATTGAAATTTTCCCTCATCTGTATAAGACCATACAATATTTGAAAACCTCCTGTCCTTTCATCTAGTCTGTGGCTTAAGTGCACCTTTGAGGGCTCAACAATTTACTGAATGCATGAGGGTTAACCGAATTTCATGGAAAGCACTTGACCGCAAAATAATGACCAACAAGAACCACGGGCACTTGTGAACTCAACTTCTAGTTTACAAGATATTAGCACTGTTACAGACCATTGACGTTTGCCTATGGAATCTTTATGGAAAGGGGCACAATTGAAAATATCGTCCCCTCTCTCTCTCTGTCATGTACCCATTTATTAGTTTGGCCATTCAATATTTTCTCATTTGGTACTCTTTATTGGTAGAAAGCCCAAAGAAAGTGAATATTGTTAATAAACTTGAAGGGCGTACCAGTGCCAAATCTCCCATGTTGTGGGGTCTGGGGAAGCAAAGGCTAAACATGGACTTCAGATGCCTTTCAGTTGAAGTTAATCCTATTAGAAATGGCAGTACTTCCTTTCAGTGGAAAATCTCAAAATATTATGGTATGTTTTAAGATTCATGTCACACCAATGCTTGGCAACCAGTCTGAGTTCTAGCGGGTAGATGTTTTGTACTCTTTCAGAGATTTCTGATTCTTTGTCCATGTAGACAAAATGCTGTTTCTCGGGTATCAGCTGCTGGTTCTTTTTGATGTTACGTGTTGTTACCTTTTAGGAAAAATATTTTGCGCATTTCGAACGCCACTGCCTTTATTTAGACCGTTAAAAAACATTTTTCATCTTGTGCTAGCACCTCAAGACTACTACATTTTACTTGCAGTTCACTTTTGGGCGCCGGCTTTTAAATGGGGCCTAGCTATGGCCAATGCTGCTGACTTTTCGAAGCCACCTGAAAAGCTCTCATATCCTCAGCAGACAGGTGTGTGTCCTTGAGATCAAATTGAATTTTGAGCCTTCTTAATCTTTTCTATTTTGGAGCTTTGCCCCTATAGAATAATCTTTCCAAGTCTTGTTTAATTAGTATTGAATGAATGTGCATCAATTTCCTGCAGCTGTTGCAATTACTGGACTCATTTGGGCACGCTACAGTACACAGATTATCCCGGTAGGTTTATGTATGGCACAAGAGAAAAATTAAAAGGTTTAGTTTTACATCCAATAAATTTTTCTCTATTCATGTTTCTTTGTGTGATGGTTATTTTTTCTATTTTTCCTTTCTTGTGTGTTTGTTTCTGGACTCTTGATTATCTTTGCTTTTTAATTTGAGAGTAGAGAGGTTTCCTCTGTGTTGATTGAGATTATGCACAGTGGATTTAGTGGCTGCAGAAAATTGGGTTTGTGGCTTCCGTGTGAATATGTTCTAGATAGCAGGTTCTCATGCTGTCCTCTAAAGCCCTCTGGTGACGTTTTCATGATATTTGATGGTGAAGAAAGAAGTCCCTTGAGTAATAAAGCTTGCTCAATGGTTATTTCATAAACGAAATTGAAACCAAAGGTTTTGAGCAGAAATTCTAACACCAGAATTAGAGTGATTATGTTCTGAAGGAGGTTGAACATTTTATATAGGATGTATGTTAATAAGAAAAGTTTTCATGTCTGCTTCATGTCGATCAATTACAAAATGGTCAAGGTTTGACCTGCTGGAGATTAGTAAACTATGGTTCTGTTGTCGTGAAATTGCAGAAAAACTGGAACCTGGTAGGCGTTAATCTTACAATGGCTGGAACTGGGATATATCAATTATCAAGAAAGATCCGGTGAGTGGGGATTTTGTTTTTCATTACAATTCCTGCATGTTATTTGAAGTTATTTTCACATGCCAATGACACGAGGAGTGGGGAGACCCCTTAGACACCAATGAGGGTTGCCTCCATGCCAGGCTGCAATTCTGCAACCTTTACCATTACAATTTATGCTGTGTTTCCTCAACTCATTGACCTCCTACTGAATCTAGGGCAGCCATACCTCTTCCCGGCGTCCTCAGACTTTTGAGGTCCATATGTGCCAATGTAGCCCAAATCATCATTAATACATCATCCTTTGTAGCGTGGACATGCACAATAGACATGAGACATAACGCTCACAAGACGGGCAAGGCAACACATTAGGATTAGGCTATTATAAGTTAAAAGGCAGTGTCATATCGTGTAGGACGTGTATATGCGTTAACAAGTGATGTTTTGGTTGGAATTTAGAGATCCTGGTAATGGCTGCATCAGTAAGATGAAGCATGGTAAACTGATTTTTGCTTCTTTGTGTCCGAACCAGGCAAGATTACTTTTCGGAGCCAGAAGCAGCTGTGGCACAAGAGTGACATGAGAAATCTTCAGACTTCAAATTCGGATGACAATGATTTTTTTTTTTTTTTCCCTCAAATACATCTGCAGAGATGGTTGGCACTAAAACTACTGTTCAGAATAACTATTTCAACATCTATAAGAAGAACAATTTAAGAACCTATGTTTTAATTAGGTTGGAGAGATTCTGATGTATGATGTTTGAACATGGTATTTCCCAAAAGACTTGGACTTAAATTACGGTATTTTGTTTTCCAAAATGATTTGAAGTTGATAATTTTATTTTTTTATTTTGGAAAAAAGGGATACATTTATTATTTAGTTCAAAATTTCCAATGATTTTTTTTTTTTTAATAATTCACATTAACTGAATATATATTAAAATAATTTCATAAAATTGTTTCAATTAAAATTATTTCTCATTTTCTTTCCATTTTTTACGATCAATTCAAACACTCCCAGCGTCACTCCACGTGGACTCAGCGAACCCACCAACCTTATGGGTGCTTTTGAAGATTGTTCTTTTGACTCCTATCTTTTTGGTACTTGAAGAAGTACATTTCAAATTTTTTTAGACTTAAATATTTTAATTTTTTAATTTTTGGTTATTACAAAAATATAAGTTTAATATTTATATATTAAAGAAAATTATGTTATAATATTAATTACATGTAACTCTATTTTATCATATATATATATATATTGTTTTTTCAAAATTAATATATTTAAAAATATTTACTTTGCTTTTTTTATAAATAAAATTTATTCATTTTCTTACATGTATTATAAAATTGTCAGAAGATATGATAAAATCCAACTTAAACATTATCTGCTCACACAATTTAATCATTTTTTTGTGCTGAGAAATTTAATTATTGAGATGATTTAATTTGGAGGGCTTTTTAAATTAGATCCATAGTCTAAATAAATTTTGAAGAAAATTAAAAAAAAAAAAAATCATTATATTGCATATAATGTAATAGGAACTATGATGTTTGAGATTGCAGAAGTAATGAGTTGGGTAGAATTTTTAATATAAAAAATCTTTATATGGTGACAATCTTGTTATTTTCATTAAAAGGATTTAATTTTTATTTTAAATAATAAATAGTAGATTAGAGAAAAGGGACAAAAGGCCATCTCAAGTGCGGCTTAGGGCTCGCCAACCGCGAGGTTTTGTGTAGTAGTAGACAGTAGGATTCAAGTGCAACAGCTATTTCCAACAAGTCTCAACAGCTTCAACTGTTAGATGGCTCATTTCCAACTGATCAAAATAAATAGTTATAATGGGAAGTTAAGCAGTTGATAGATGGTTGTAGTTAGTTAGAACCTAATTTTGAAATGTATAAATACCTGTAAGTTGGATAGTAGGAAGAAAAGGAAATGAAAAAGTCTTCTTCTTAGTCTACTATCTTCTCTCTCTCTCTCTCTAATTCTCTCTTTCTTCCTTTATTTGCATTACAAACCCCGTGGTTTCACCGTTTCTCCACGATTCCACGGTTGACACTCACAAACTCATAACAAAGGCATTGCACACCTCACTTTTTCACTGCCTCATCCCTACGGTTCCACCGTTGACACTCACAAGCCATAACAATTTTAGTATCAGAGCTTCCCAATCCTTGGAAGAGGTATCAATGGCAGAAGAGAGTTGCCAGTAGGTGATAGACAAGCAATTTAGAAAATATGAAGCCAAAATACAAGAGTGGGCACTCGAAACTAAGGAACATCGTTTTCAGGTCAATAAACAATTGGAGGAGTTTCACCAAAGACTAAACGAACATAACCAGAGATGGGAAACAATCTTGTCCAGTATTGATGCGTGATTAAATTCTATGAACAAGAAATAGCAGAGATAAGGAATTTGAAGAAAAAAGAATGATGAAAATACCAATCTTGCCTACTCCTAATGAAGGAAGGAACAAAGGGGAAATGGGGTCTGCATTGCCCAAGAAAGACTCAAATCGAAAAGGATCTTAGCCAAATCATCCTAGAATTGAGCTTCCCATGTTTGCAGGAGACAATCCGTGATTGTGGTTGAGGAAATACAGTAAGTTCTTTGTTGTATATCAAATTTCCAGCTATACATGGTTGGAGACTGTTGAGATGTATTTGGATAGAAAGGCAGAGGTGTGGTTTCAAGGTTTGAAGCTGCTCAAGAAAGACATCAGTTGGGATGAGTTTGCTAAGCTTTTATGCTATAGATTTGAAGAAAAAGGTACCAGAGATGGGGTGGATGAATTTAATAAATTGAACCAAGATGGATTAATGGCAGAATACCAAGAAAAGTTTGTAGAACTGTGGTCTATCATATTTCGAAAGAACCCAACTCTAAATGAAGCTTACTTCATATCTAGCTTCATTAGTGGGGTTAAGGAGGAAAAAAACCTATGCTACAGATGCTCAAACCCACTTCATTACTTCAAACCTTTGAAATAGCAACTCTACAGGAGCAGTCATTGGAATTGGCTAAACAAAAAATAGGGAGTTGGGGCAAGAACTGGGACTCAAATGAAACAAGGACAGGATAAAGAAGCCTAGTGGGCAGTAGCACAACTCACAAGAGCATCATGACCAAAGAAAAAGGAGTAGTCAGTGGAGCAGTAACTGAGGATAGAACCACCAGAATTTCAACACAAGAAATGCATCGTAGGAGAGTCAATTACTTTTGCTATAGGTGTGGAGAAAAGTATATACCAGGGCACCAATGTAAGTTTAGGGGTCTGAACTTGATTATAGCTGCAAATGTAATACCGAGATTTAAAAAAAAAAAGAAAAAAGAAATGAAAGAAAGAAAAAAAAAAAGGGCGGGTCTCACCACCATTCACATTTTTCTCTCATTTTCTTTTTCTTTCTTTTCCTTCTTCTTTTCTTTTTCTCTTCTCCTCCCCTGCTCCCAACTTTCTCTCTTCGTGCTTCTGTGTTTGTCTCCTTCTCCCTCTCTTGTTCAACCTCCCACCAAGCTTTAGTAATTCTCAATTTAATTGCACCCACCAACCATAAATACTTCAAATAACTTTTGGAATAGATGATTGAAGGGAGAAAACCTAGGAATTTGCTTGAATGGAGAAAAAACTAGGGTCTTGAAACCCAAACCCAAAACGCAATTCGACTCCAAAATCAGGGTAATTTCTTACCTTAAATCTTGGATTTTACTTCTTTATTATTATATTAAAATGTATTGTAGAGATTTGATGGGAATCTATTATGAAAGACAAACCTTAGGAATTCTGTGAACTGTGAAAACCCTAGGTAAGAGAATTTCTAATCCCTTCAATATTCGAACAATTTTTTACTGAATTTAGGATGAAAAGACTTGTATATGTGCAGAAAATATGTTGAATTTGAAGGAAATGCATCTTCCTAAAATTTTTGTATGAAAATGTTAGGATTGTACAAAATTAGGAAAAATTGATAAACCCTAAAAATAACTGAAAATTTGATGATAAAATTATGATTATGGATTTAGGAAAATCAATTGAGAATCAAAGTAAGATTTTATTGGACTGAATTATGAAAATAGGGAGTGAATACCCTCCCTATAGGTGAGTGGATGGTTATGTATCGTATAAATGAGTAAATGATTTTATATGATTTGCAAATTTGATTTTGAAATGAATTTTGAAAGGAATTTATAATGTTTTGTGATTGTGGTGAGTTTGAAATGAATTTTGAGACAAATCCATAACTCGTGAGTTGAATGATGATTTATTTGCACCATGTTACGATTGAATACTTATATGAATTGTGAAATGTTGCTCTATTTTGCACATTGAGCATGAATTGATTTTGAAATTGAATGTTGTAACGTGGTGCTAGAAAATGAAACGACTATAGTCAAGTCTTGTCACGGATCGGGCCATCGGGGCGACATGGTTAAGACTGGTTAAATTAGCTTGGGGGAGGTGAGTTGGAGAGCCTCCACAGGCTGCCGGATAACGTGGTAGCACCCCATGGAGTTTCGGGCTAACACCAAGGAAAAATGGGATTTTATAAAAAAAAATTGTTGTGAAAAAAACCCCTTGGCGGATCCTGCTAACAGCCATTGGTAAGATAATATTTTCGGCATACCCCAAAATTATGAAAAAAATAAATTTGAACCGTTTGATTTGATTATATGAGTCATGGTGGTTTGATATAAATGATTTTAATGTGAATGAATCTCTTTATTGCATTAAATTATTTTTGATACATGTATTTGGCATCACCACCCTTACCCCTTATTTATATGCTGCATACTATTACACTCCACTCACTGGGTATTTAAAATACTCACTCCCCTCATTTTAAATCCTTTTTAGAGGACGTGTAGGGAGATGACGTCCACTCTTGTGGATTGGAAGATTATTTTTATTGATTTTGGGTAGGTATGGATTATGTATTTATTTTGGGAGTTTGTAGGTCGTGGACCATGGAAAGTAAGTTCTATACATCTCATACTTTGCAGATTTTACTGATACTGGTTGAGTTATTTGGCAAGTATTGGAAAAATCCGACGATTATGATTTGAGACTTCATTATTTTGATTGATCTATTTTGGAAAAATGTTTTATCTGTACTGGGACATTTGGATTGTAATTCTGAATTTCGATACTTCCTTTTGGATTTGTGAAATTCTGTACATCTCATACCGTTTGGACTTTACTGATGCTGGCTTGTTTTCTTCAGACAAGTATTAGTAAAATCTTGCGACTATGATTTGGGACTTCTTTTATGATGAAATGTTTGAGGACTCTGGATTGGCTGGGATGATCACACTGCATGCATTGCATGTACAGGAACCCCTCTCCCGATTGTGTGCCGACGCATGCTTGTGTGTACAGGGATAGACCAGATGAGTCCTTTGCATGCGAATTGTTATATGATTTTCTTATTTTGTGAGTTTTATGTTTTGAAATATTTATTGTAAAATTGGAATGTCTTGCGCTATCCCGGTATATGGGGAGGTTGTACCCGTATGCTGATATAACGCGACGGTTATTACGTACTCGACGGGAGAGTCGAGACGTGACAATTCTATTGGTACCAAAGCCATGTTTACGATTTTAAATGTTTAAAGGTTTGAAACGTCTCCAAATGTCCCAAAGGTTTTCTAAAGGTTTTAAAAGCATTTTTCTTTAGAAAATTTCGATTTTTAAAGATTTACTTTTAAAAAATGTACAAAACTTTTCATAGATCTTTATGGATTAGGTTTAATTTTTAATTTTAGGGGGTTAAACGATTAGTGCGATACCTAATCTAGTAAGCTCAAGACAGTGTTTTTTCTTGTAGGGACCATGTCGCCTAGACGAAGGACGGGGAACATTAATGAGATTCCTCCTCCTGAGCACGAGGATGAATCATCATCACATGTTTCAACTTCTTTTCCAGCTGTCACAAGCACACACCTAGCTCCTTCAACTGGGGTTCCTCCACCTCCTATAGTCGCCTTCCAGCAAGTGATGGAGTGGTGGAGTTCTTTCGGGGCACAGTATCAGACTTCGCCCCAATCTTCTATTCCTCCGTCGGTTCCTCCTTCTACACAAACTGTGGCGCCTAATATTCCCATAGCATCTGCTCCACTAGTTGTTACATCAACCGAACATCCTACAGTCGAGTTGTCAAAGTTGCTTAAAGAGGCAAGACAGCTCGGATGCGACACTTTTTCCGGCACTTGTGATGCCTCAGTGGTCAAGGAATGGATTGGTCGAGTTCATGAGACCGTCACCGATATGAGATTAAGTGATAAGATGAAGTTGTGAGTGGTGGTGAAATTACTGGATAAGGGAGCCAGAACCTGGTGGGAGAATGAGAAGGTCAGGGCAACCACACCTCTCTCTTGGGCAGATTTTCTGAGAGCTTTTGAATAAAAATATTATACTCAGTTCTATAGGGACCAGAAGAGAGAGGAGTTCTTCAAGCTTGTTCAGGGAAACAAGACGGTGTCTGATTACGAAGCAGAATTAAGGGAACTTGCTACTTATGTTCCGGAGTTTGTGAACTCTGAGGAGTCCCTATGTGCGAAATTCGAATCGGGACTGAATCTGAGCATAAGGGAGAAGATGTCAATCACAAAAAGGGCACACATTCCAAAAAGAGACTCACGTCGGCTCCTATACTCGCTCTACCCACTGCTGGTGGTGATTATATTGTTTACAGCAATGCTTGCAAACAAGGGTTAGGATATATTCTAATACATGGTGATAAAGTTATCGCCTACGCTTCTCGACAGTTAAAGAAGCATGAGCTGAATTATCCTACCCATGATTTAGAACTTGCTGCTATTGTTTTTGTTATGAAGATTTGGCGACATTATTTATACGGAGCTACATGCAAAATTTTCACCGATCACAAGAGTCTCAAGTATTTGCTTACCCAAAAAGAGCTCAACTTGAGGCAAAAGAGATGGTTAGAGCTGATTAAAGACTATGATTTGGTGATTGACTATCACCTGGGTAAGGCGAATGTAGTTGCGATGCTCTGAGCCACAAGTCATCATCTTCTCCATCCCATGCGAGTTCTTATCTCTCATGCCTAGTTGGACTTCGTACTTTTGGAGCCAAATTAGCCTGTGATGACAATGGTGCACTCTTGGCAAAATTCAAAGTTCGACCAACCTTGGTGGATTGTATTAAAGAGCTCCAGGCAACTGATGAGGAGCTAAGGGAGATAGTAGAAAAGGTTGACAAGGGGGAAACTGGTGATTTCCATATTCGGGAGGATGACATGGTGATGTATGGGAAGCGGATTTGTGTTCCCAAAAATGATAAGATTCGAAAGGTCATTCTTGAGGAAGCACACTCTTCGGCTTATGCTATGCATCCCGGAAGCACTAAAATGTACCGAACCATCAAACAAACTTATTAGTGGTAGGGATTGAAGTCGGAAATAACCAAATTTGTAGCAAGGTGTCTAGTGTGTTAACAAATCAAGACTAAATATCAGAAACCAGCCGGGACACTTCATTCATTGCCTATACTTGAATGAAAATGGGAGCACATCACTATGGATTTCGTGGGAAGATTACCACGTACTCCGAGTCGTCACGATGCTATTTGGTTGATAGTTGATAGACTCACAAAGTCGGTATATTTTTTTCTGATTCAGAATACTTGCTCTTTGGAGAGATTGGCAAAACTGTATCTAACTGAGATTGTCCGACTCTACGGGGTTCCAGTGTTGATTGTATCAGATCGTGACCCTCGATTTACTTCCCGATTCTGGTCCAAGTTACAAGAGGCTTTGGGAACCAAATTGAAATTCAGCACGACATTTCATCCTCAGACGAATGGGCAATCTGAACGTACAATCCAGACATTGGAAGATATGTTAAGAGCGTGCGTTATGGATTTCCAAGGGAGTTGGGATAGGCACCTCCCATTAGTCGAATTTGCATACAACAACAGCTATCAATCTAATATTAGGATGCCTCCCTATGAATCTCTCTACGGAAGGAAATGCCGAACTCCACTTTGTTAGGATGAAGTTGGAGAGCGAAAAATTAAAAGTATAGAACTAATAGAAGCAACGCTAGAAAAGGTGAAGGTGATTTGGGCGAGAATGAAAGCAACTCAAGACATACAGAAGAGCTATGCCGATAAAAGGAGAAGACCTTTGGAATTCGAAGTCGGAGATATGGTTTTTCTGAAGGTTTTACCTTAGAAGGGAGTGATTCGATTCCAACAACGAGGCAAATTGAATCCAAGGTATATTGGGTCATTCAAGATCCTTAAGAGGGTTGGAAATGTGGCTTATCGATTGAAATTACCTCCGGATTTAGAGAAGATTTATAATGTGTTTCATGTGTTAATGTTAAAGAATTCTCATGTGATTGAAGCTCCTCCAATAGAAATAAATCTAGATTTGAGTTTTAGAGTACAGCCAGTGCAAATCATTGATCGACACATCAAACAATTGAGACACAAACAAATCCCCATGGTCAAGGTACTGTGGAGAAATAATCAAGTAGAAGAGAAGACTTGGAAGACTGAAGAGTTGATGCGAAAATAGCACCCTCACCTTTTTGAGGTATGAATTTTAATTCAAATTTCGAGAACGAAATTTCTTTTTAGGGGATTAAGTGTTGTAATACCGAGATTTAAAAAAAAAGCATAAAAGAAATGAAAAAAAGAGGAAAAAAAAGAGTGGGTCCCACCACCACTCACATTTCTCTCTCCTTTTCTTTTTCTTCTTCTTTTCTTTTTCTCTTCTCCTCCCCTGCTCCCAACTTTCTCTCTTCGTGCTTCTGTGTTTGTCTCCTTCTCCCTCTCTTGTTCAACCTCCCACCAAGCTTTAGTAATTCTCAATTTAATTGCACCCACCAACCATAAATACTTCAAATAACTTTTGGAATAGATGATTGAAGGGAGAAAACCTAGGAATTTGCTTGAATGGAGAAAAAACTAGGGTCTTGAAACCCAAACCCAAAACGCAATTCGACTCCAAAATCAGGGTAATTTCTTACCTTAAATCTTGGATTTTACTTCTTTATTATTATATTAAAATGTATTGTAGAGATTTGATGGGAATCTATTATGAAAGACAAACCTTAGGAATTCTGTGAACTGTGAAAACCCTAGGTGAGGGAATTTATAATCCCTTCAATATTCGAACAATTTTTTACTGAATTTAGGATGAAAAGACTTGTATATGTGCGGAAAATATGTTGAATTTGAAGGAAATGCATCTTCCTAAAATTTTTGTATGAAAATGTTAGGGTTATACAAAATTAGGGAAAATTGATAAACCCTAAAAATAACAGAAAAATTGATGATAAAATTGTGATTGTGGATTTATGAAAATCAATTGAGAATAGGAGTAAGATTTTATTGGACTAAATTATGAAAATAGAGAGTGAATACCCTCCCTATAGGTGAGTGGATGGTTATGTATCGTATAAATGAGTAAATGATTTTATATGATTTGCAAATTTGATTTTGAAATGAATTTTGAATGGAATTTATAATGTTTTGTGATTGTGGTGAGTCTGAAATGAATTTTGTGACATCCATGACTCGTGAATTGAATGATGATTTATTTGCACTATGTTATGATTGAATACTCGTATGAATTGTGAAATGTTGCTCTATTCTGCACATTGAGCATGAATTGATTTTGAAATTGAACGTTGTAATGTGGTGCTGGAAAATGAAACAACTATAGTATAAGTCTTGTCACGGACCGGGCCATCGGGGCGGCGTGGTTAAGGCTGGTTAAATTAGCTTGGGGAAGGTGGGTTGGAGAGCCTCCACAGGCTACCAGATAACGTGATAGCACCCTCCGAAGTTTCGGGCTAATGCCAAAGAAAAATGGGATTTTATAAAAAAAAAAATGTTGTGAAAAAAATCCCTTGGCGGATCCTGCCAACGACCATTGGTAGGATAATATTTTTGGCATACCCCAAAATTGTGAAAAAAATAAATTTGGACTGTTTGATTTGATTATATGAGTCATGGTTGTTTGATATGAATGATTCTAATGTGAATGAATCTCTTTATTGCATTAAATTATTTTTGATACATGTATTTTGCATCACCACCCTCACCCCTTATTTATATATTGCATATCATTGCACTCCACTCACTGGGTATTTAAAATACTCACTCCCCCCATTTTAAATCCTTTTCAGAGGACGTGTAGAGAGACGACATCCACTCTTGTAGATTGAAAGATTATTTTTGTTGATTTTAGGTAGGTATGGATTATGTATTTATTTTGAGAGTTTGTAGGCCGTGGACCATGGAAAGGAAGTTCTGTACATCTCATTCCGTGCAGATTTTACTGATACTGGTTGAGTTCTTTGACAAGTATTGATAAAATACGATGATTATAATTTGGAACTTTATTCTTTTGATTGATCTATTTTGGAAAAATACTTTATCTGTACTGGGACATTTGGATTGTAATTCTGAATTTCAATACTTTCTTTTGGATTTGTGAAGTTCTGTATATCTCATACCGTTTGGACTTTACTGATGCTGACTTGTTTTCTTCAGGCAAGTATTAATAAAATCCTGCGACTATGATTTGAGATTTCTTTTATGATGAAATGTTTAAGGACTCTGGATTGGCTAGGATGGTCACACTGCATGCATTGCATGTACAAGAACCTCTCCCCCGATTGTGTGTCGACGCATGCTTGTGTATACAAGGATGGACCGGATGGGTCCTTTGCATGCGAGTTATTATATGATTTCTTTATTTTGATGGGTTTTATGTTTTGAAAATTTTATTATAAAATTGGAATGTCTCGCGCTATCCCGATATATAGGGAGATTGTGCCCGTATATTGAGATAACGCGGTAGTTGTTACGTGCTCAACGGGAGAGTCGGGACATGACAGCAGAAGAGGAGAAAGATCCAAGGTTAGAAAATGTAGTAGAAATTGAAGAAATAATAGGTGACACTTATGATGCCTCCTTATGTATCCTGTCCAGTTCATTAAAAAGAAAAACCATAACACTACAAGTTTTTTAAAAGGGTTAGTGATAGCCATATTAGTGTACATCGGAAGCACAAATAGCTATCTCAACCACAGAATAGCAGAAGAACTTAAAATGAACCAAGAGGAAGATGAGCCCTCACATGCTATACTAGCTAATGGGAGTAAGGTAAGCAGCTATACACAAGTTAAGGGGGTTAAGTAGAGTGTATAAGGATATAATTTTTCATTTGATCTAAGGGTTATCCAGTTGGGAAGTTGGGATATCATACTAAGAGTTGATTGGATGTTCAATTGCAGCCCTATTACTTTTGATTTCAAACTGTTACAAGTTAAGTTGGCTAGTGAAGAATGAGAGGTAGTATTGATGGGGGTGGTGGAAAACTCTCGGATGAAGCTAATCAGAGGCAAAACTACAGGGAAATTTAGAAGCAGCAACCACAATGCTATGCCACATTCACTATGACAGAAGGGGGACAGCAACAGCCAATACAGCAAGACATTTATGAACTTTTGAAATAATTTGAGGATGTATTTTCAATTCCTAGTACATTATCGCCCAAAAGGTTACATGATCATGCCATACCCCTCAGGCTAGATCTCAACCTTTCAAACTCCATCCTTATAGGAACTCCCACTCACAGAAAGCTGAAATTGAAAAACAGGTTCAGGAGATGTTGAGTAGTGATATAGTTAGACATAGCAACAACTCATTTGCTTCTCCTGTGCTCTTGGTCAAGAAGAAGGACAATTCATGGAGGTTTTGTGTGGACTATAGGCAACTCAACAACCTTATTATAAAATATAGGTATCTCATTCCCAATACTGATGAGTTACTCGATGAACTTTATGGATCAAAACTCTTTTCTAAGATCGACCTAAGATCAGGATATCACCAAATCAGAGTTAAACCAAAGGATGTGCCAAAAACTGCTTTCTAAACACACCATGCGCATTTCAAATTCTTAGTTATGCCTTTTGAATTGACTAATGTACCAGTTATATTCCAATCACTGATGAACCAAATATTTCAACACTATCTAAGAAAATTCGTGTTTGTTTTCTTTGATGACATTATGGTGTATAGCTCAGATCTGCAATTATGTGCAGAACTTTAAATGTGTCCTCTTAACTCTTAGGAGGCATCAATTGTATGCCAAACTTTCTAAATGTATGTTTACATAGTCATAAGTGGAGTATTTGGGGCATATAATGTCAGAAAAAGAAGTCATGATGGACCCTCATAAGGTGGAGTGTATTCTGAACTGGCCTGAACTTACTAATATCAAGCATTAAGAAGCTTTCTTAGCCTCACAGGATATTATAGGAGGTTTATTAAAAACTATGGTCTAATAACTAAGTCTCTTAATAATCTATTAAAGAAGGAGAGTTTTACTTGGAATGAATAAACCGGTAAAGCTTTCAAACATCTTTAAGCAGCAATCAGTTTGACACCTGTCATGTGGCTACCAGACTTCTCAAAACCATTTGTATTGGAAATAGATGCTTGTGCCAAAGGGTGGGGAGCTGTTCTAATGCAAGAGGGTTAACCTATTGCATTTCTAAGCAAAGCTCTAGGTCCTAGAGGCCATGGACTATCTATCTATGAGAAGGAATTATTGGCAGTAGTGATGGCTATGAAGAAATGGAAACATTACCTAGTGGGCTATCATTTTATAATTAGGACAGACCATCAGAGCTTGAAGTACTTCTTGGAGCAGAAGTTAACCAATACTCTGCAACATAAATGGTTAACTGAGTTGCTTGGGTTGGATTATGAAATTCAGTACAAAAATGGAGTAAAAAATAAAGTAACAGATATATTATCTAGGAGAGAGCTTCTTGCAAAAGAGCAATAGGAAGGCGTGTTAACGGCAATCACTATGGTTTAACCTTAGTGGATAAATGAAGTCATTCAAAGTTACAATGGAGATGAAGAGTATCAAACAATCATGGCACAGTTGGTTTTGCAACCTGGGGAAGATAAGAAGTATCAATTATATGATGTGATTCTCAGATATAAGAAAAAGATCTACATAGGCACCGGGACTTAGCTCAAAACAAAGGTGATCCAACAGATGCACAACTCTGCAATAGGAGGTCATTCAAGCCAGAAAGGAATATTACAGAGAATCAAAACTCTCTTTTATTGGCCAAACATGAAAGAAGCTGTGATTAGATTTGTAAATGAATGTGAGGTGAGCTAGAAAAACAAGTATAAGAACCTTCCTTATCCCGGTTTATTGTAACCTCTACCCATTCCTACACAGGCTTGGTCTCAAATCAGCATGGATTGGTGGAAGAACTGCCTGAATCACAAGGGTATGACACAATAATGGTGGTCATTGATAGATTGACCAAATTTGGCCATTTTTTGGCTCTTAAACATCCTTACTCTGTATTAGAGGTGGCCCAATTGCTTGCGGATTTTATCTATAAATTACATGGGCTCCCAGACTCCATAGTGACAGATAGAGACAGAATATTCACTAGTCTATTTTGACAGGAATTATTCAAGTTGGTGGGGACTCAACTCAAAATGAGTAGTGCATACCATCTTCAAATCGATAAGCAGCGTGAAAGGCTTATGGTCGGGTTGTCGAAACTCTCAAATTAAAAATTGATTCCCCCAATGCAACAAACTGTAGCAGTAGTGGTTACCAGATCGAATCCCAAGGGAACTAATTAATTTAATCTCTTAATTGATGTTAAAGTAAATTTGGGGGTTTTTAATAATTTGCTAAAATAAAAATTAATAATTTAAAATTAAGAAACAAATCAATAATATAAAATACTAAAATTTAAGGAAGAAAATCAATTTACCAATTACTGATCCAATGGTTCATATATTCGATTGTCTTATTGATCATTGGTTAAAAATATTATTATTGTGATTCAAGCATTTAACCTTAGATCTATTAGGATAGCCGTAATAAATTTTACGTTTTCCTAATTTAATCGACCAAACCCAGTATCCAATCGAAACTTATCATTAACCGACTGGGCATGATAGCTTTTCGTATCAATATAATGATAGCATTACGTTTTGTGAAAACAGTTAAATCAAAATATAAACAATTGGGATAGTCGCAATTACTCAATTTTGTTCCATTGATTTCCTAAATCAATTGAATACCGGTAAAAGACACATAAACAAAATAACCCAGTTGCTACTAGTACCATTCATTCATGACAATTACGGATCACTGAATTTCTGGATAACAATAGAAAAACTAATATTGAATTAAATTGTCAGATTAACCAATATTAGGTTTCCCTAAAATTAAATCAAAAATCAACGAATACTTGAATAAAGAGCAATAAATTAGATTTAGAACATAATCTCACAATAAAGAACAATCAATTAAAATTCCTCTTGAATCAGAATAAAAGAACTACTCACTCATGGTAGTGAGTATTCAACAAAATAAAAAGTAAAACAAAAGAAAAAGAAAACAAAAAAATATATATATTCTAAGGGAGGAAAAGAGGAAGAATGAATATGTCCACAGCAGTCGGCAGCCCTCTTATATATATGTTGCGAATAATGTTGTCCTTGTTTGAAATTGTGGAATGGGTAGCAGCCTTCGTAGGTGGAATTGTTGAGAATAGTTACATGCAGCAATCTCACACTTTGCACTTTCCTTATGCAGTAGCCGACCTTTCCTAAATGCACAGGAGACTTGAATGTAGCCTTGATTTCTTGTGAAAGGATTGAATAAAAAGAAAGAATGACCGCCCGCCTGTTCTTTTTGGAAAGAAAATAATACTAGCCGGTATCTTCGTGGAATTGTGAAAAATATATCTCCTCCTTTGGTTCCCTTTAAGAATATAGGTAGCCTCCAACTGCAACATGAACCTTTAGTAAAACTTTCCTTTCCTCTAGACTTCTAAATCAACTAGGAGATCTAAAATTAGGTAAATTACAAAACTTTTCTCCCACTAAAAATAACTTTTATTAAAAATAAAAATACTACTAAAATGCTGAAATTAGAATTCAAACTCATTTTCTTCGAAACCCAATAAGATGTCTTGACCCAATTAGCTCTAAATTTGTCTCATTAAGCCCAATTTACTCCAAGTTTTCAATTTCAATCTCCTAAAAATAAAAACCAATAAAACCAACCATTAGGACATTAAACAATTCAAATTCAAACCATGATAACAATAATAAATTCAATAAATTGCATGTTATCAGCTTAACCAGTGCTTGGAGTGTTATCTTAAGTTTATTACCTCAGATAGGCCTTGACTGTGGTATAAGTGGCTCAGTTTGGCAGAATGATGGTATAACTCTTCCACTTAATTATTAAGATGTCTCCTTTTGAAACACTTTATGGTTACAAGCCTAGGTCTATTCCATAAGGGCCTTATATGGATTCTAATACACCAACACCAACCAATTTTAGTCAGAACAGGCAAGCTATGATTCGGATTTTGCGTGAGCATTTGAGTAAAGCTCTAAATAGGATGAAAATTCAAGCTGATCATAACAAATCAGATAGGGAATTTGAGGTGAGAGATCTAGTTTACCTCAAATTGCAACCTTACAGATAGCATTCTATAGAAGTAAGGAAGCAACTGAAGTTGTCCTCAAAGTATTATGGGCCTTTTCCAGTAATAGCTAGAATAGGAAAAGTAGCCTATCGACTGCAGTTACCTCCAGGATCAAAGATCCATCCTGCATTCCATGTTTCCCTTCTCAAAAAGAAGATAGGTCCTAGTCAGACTACTATGCCTATTCTACCCTTGGTGGGAGCTGACAAATAGATTATGGTGGAACTTGAAGCAATCTTAAGAAGAAGAGTCATCATGCGGGACAACAAGCCTGTGACTCAATGGTTGGTCAGATGGATAAACCTAAGTCCAGAAGAATCTACATGGGAGAACATGAGCTTCATCAAAGCACAATTTCCAAATTTTCAACCTTAAGGGCAATGATCCTTTTCAAAGAGAGGGGAAAATTGTAGCAGTAGGCAGTAGGATTCAAATGCAACGGCTTTCCTAACAGGTCTCAACAGCTTCAATCGTTAAGAGGCTCATTTCCAACTGATTAAGATAAGTAGTTGTAATGGGAAGTTAAGTAGTTGATAGATGGTTGCAGTTATTAGGAACTAATTTTAGAATATATAAATACTTGTAAGCTGGATAGCAGGGGAAAAGAGAATGAATAAGTTTTCTTCTCAGTCTACTATCTTCTCTCTCTCTATAACTCTCTCTTTTTTCCTTCAGCTACATTACAAACCCCGCTGTTCCACCGTCTTCTCCACGGTTCCACCATTGACACTAATAAAGTCATAACAAAGGCATTGCAAACCTCACGGTTCCACTGCATCATCCCCACGGTTCCATCGTTGACACTCAAAAGCCATAACATTTTGTCTTGCGCCTAATAGGTGCTAGTATGGTAGGTTGTATGGAAATGATATGAAATGACCAATTTGTAAGAATATAAAAAAAATAAAAATATAGGTAAATTAATAAATATAAAAAAATATATAAAAATTCTGATGTAAATATTAATTATTTTATAAAAAAATATAATAATATTATTTTATAATAAAAATTTTAAATAATAAAATATATAATTATTAATCATAATATAAATAATATAAAAAAATAAAAATTATAATTAAATTAATAAATAATTTCTTAAATATATATAAAAATAAAAATATAAAAGTTTTTGTGCCGAAAGTTTGAGGAAAGTTAGTGTGGACAAGTTTCTATCATGGTATGACAACCACATGTATTATGATAAAAATTGTTAATTTTTTTATTAAAATTAGTTAATAATTAATAGATTAGTTAGTAGTTAAAAAATTAGTTAGCAATCAGTAGAAATAGTATAAATAGTAATTTCAAAACATATAATAACATTTAATGTAATTGTATTGAAATCCCTCTTTTTCCTTCTTTGTATTCTCCCTCCGTCTCTTTCTTTCTCTATCTTTCCCTCTTTAGCTCTTTCTCTCTTAATTCTCTCTCTACTATTCTTTCTTTTTTTCTATCTCATTTCTTTCTCTTTCTTTTTACTACTTTCTAAAGTGAGATTGTTATAAATTGATATTAGAGTTTACGTTTCTCGATAAATCTTGAGAAAATGACAGAAAAAATCGGATATGAAACCATCAGAGAACGACTGCAAGAATTGGCCATGGAAATCAAAGAAAATTGTCTTTGATAGGGACAGAAAATGGATGAACAAGACTGAAAATTAGAAACTTTTATGGCTGAAATAAAAGCAGGAATTGACACATTCTTGAAGATGATGAATAAGACAAGCATGAAAAGTAAGATATTGAAATATTTTTTAAATTTTCTATTCTATCTACTCCTAGTGTAGAAAAGTTCAGAGCAGAAAGAGGATCGCAGATGCTCAAGAAAAAACCTATTAATGGTGATTTTTGTTAGACTCTCCAAAAATTGAATTTTCAGTAATCAGTAGAAAAAATCCTTCATCAGAAATTAATTTAAAAATGATTTCTCTCAAACTCCCTCATTTCCATTTTTCTCTCACTACTTTTCCAGCAACTCAAGTCACATCCGTTGATCGTTTCCATCACCTATCTCTCAACCGGTGTCTTTAAATTCGGACCGAATTGGCCGGTCCGACTGATTAAATTGGGAACCGGACAGGTTGCTGGTCCGAGTTAATGTGCAAAAACGATTTTTGAAAATACCGGTTAAAACCCCGATTGGATCAGAAAAAACCTGGTTGAATTGGCGCGGTTCAACCCGAGTTTTCCTTATTATATCTAAAAATATGAGAAAATAGCTTCTTCCCGGAAGCGAACCTAGATCCTCTTATAAAAATCAAAGAGATTTCACCACTATGCTATCATATGTTGTTATTCTCTAGTACTATATTCATATTTATTTATAATTTTATGATGATGTCATTCGAGTATTTCATTCGGTCCAACCAGTTTGACCCAGTAACCCATTGACTCATTGACGCAACTGGTTCGTACTCTGGTTCGGGTTTCAAAATACTGCTCTCAATACAAATATAAATCTTGATTCACGATTTATGGATGATTTATAGATTTCATAAAATTTTAATTTTTGATTTTTCTATCATTGAGGACAAATAAATTTTCAAAAGGAAAATATTGTTACAAACACAAATATGGTAATAGTTAGAAAATTATTAAAAATTTTGTTAGATTAATTAGTAATTAGTATAAATAATATAAATAATAATTTCAGAGCAATGATTGAATGATGTTATATTGAAATTTCTATTTCTTTTTCTTTATATTTTCTGTCCTCGCTTTTTTTCTCAATCTTTCCTCTTTCTCTCTCAATTCTGTCGACTATTCTTTCTCTTCTTTCTGACTCTTTTCTCTCTATTTTTTTTAACCACTCTCTGAAGGGAAATTGTTACACAGTTGGCATGTTCCATGAACCGGGTAAGGCTTCGAGATAAATATTTTCTAAACCCGATTTGGCTTGGGAAACCGGATGAAGGTCGCCCAATGCTAACGTCCAGGTACAACCCTCTACTTCAGGGTATCGCATTGCGGGGAAAGTGGTACTCTTTCGATAATCGATTTGTCTAATCGTTTGACCAAAAAAAAAAAAGACACAGCAACAACAACCAGAGAGAGAGAGAGAGAGCAGAAATCAGACGAGAGAGGGGACGAGTTATCTTACGTTAATGGCGACTTCAAAGCTTCAGGCTCTCTGGAACCACCCAGCCGGTCCAAAAACCAGTTCGTTCTCTCTCTCTCTCTCTCTCTCAATTCTACTAAACCCGCCATTTTAGGGTTTTTGATTAAGCTTTGATTTATTAATCAAGTACTCGTTTCATCTGATTTGCTTTACTTTCATGAAAGTATGCTGCTGAAATCTGGATTGTTCCCTTTCCTCATTGATAATGATCGATCTTATGTAATTTGAGAACCGTGTTAGAGATTTAGATTCGTATATTTTTTTTTCTGTGGTGAGTGATGAATAACAATCACAATCATCATCATCATCAAGAGTAGATTTATGTATAAAATACAGGAATGGGAACTTTGAGAAGGACCATCAATAATGTTATTTGATGATAGCATGAGTTACGCTCATGGTGGGTTCTCTTTAGAGTAATCTATTTAATGAAAATGAAATATAAATATATCCAGCATCTCGGTATTTTTTGGGTATAATCTGAAATATGATTCTGTGTATTGTTAGGGTTCTGAAAGTCTCTATGTTGTTATGTATATATATTTTTTTATTTCCATGTTAATCACATTAGACATCCTTTAAATTCGGATTTATTATATCTTGCTTTCTTGCTGAGTGCTGGGATTTACTAATCTCACGTAGGAGCTTAAATTTTGGTACTTTGAATTTGGTGTGTGATTATTGTTCATGTAATTTTGTTAAGTACCCAACAATATGATATTAACCATTAAATCAAGAGAAAATGGAAGGGGAACTTTTGGGCCAAAGCATTACTTGTGTAACGGACTTCCAAGGGGGAGGGAAAGAACTGGCAGTGCAATCATTATAAATTTAAAATGGACTTGGGTTGACCCTCACAGTCCCATTAATCACTTTGGTCACCGAACGCAGTAGTAGTGTAACATTTTCTTCGATTCTGGTTATTGTTAGTCTAGCAGTTCATACAATGGAAATGTAAGTGATCATATAACCTTTTGTCCTTTACTCACCTGTAACTCACTTAAATCACCTTATTCTGTTATTTGGTTAATTTTTCTGCAGCGTGCAATCACTATGAAGGTCCTTTATGTTTTCAAAAAATTGTGCTACACCTAGTTCCTGTGAAATGGATTCATTTGATACTTTATGTTTTCTTGTATAACCAATTGCACACTCATTTTGTTCCTCTTAGTTTTCTTGTATGATCTAACTATCCAGATATCCTCATTCTGTTTTGTTTTAGTTTTAATTATGTTATATCTTGCGGTTATGCAGTTTTAATAGAAGTTGGAGAAAAAAAAAATTGTTGATATTTCCTGTGAACTGTATAAGACTCAGAGAAATTTTGGAAGCCTCCTGTCATTTCATCTAGTCTGTAGCTCAAGTGCACCTTTCAAGGGCTCAACAAAATTACTGAATGTTGGGGGATTAACTGAATTTCCTGACTCCAGCTTCTTGATAGAATAGAAATTTGGTGGATGTTTAGATGAATTAACAGTGAGTTGAATACAGGGTTTTAATTAAATCTTTGCATCCCCTTACTTTGGAAAGCTCTTGAGGGAAAAATAATGGCAAAGAAGGATCACGTGCGATTGTGATCTTACCTTTTAGCTTCCAGGATGTTAGTACTGATACAGGCCATTGATGTTGGCCCATGAAATCTTTATGGAGAGGGTCACTATTGAAGATATTGCCCGTTAAAAATAGCAATCATCAAACGCATCAAGTTAGCACTCAAGTCTTGGCTCCTCAACAAGCACTAAAAGCTATTAAGGATCTTCTATCAACTATCAAAGAAAACTGGCTCAATTTGGACCAGAATTCTTCCTAGATTGGGGTCCATTTATGACTCTGTTCTGGGCCTAAAATATGAGCATGGGAAACAACTAAAAGCTGTCCATTGAGGCCCAACAAAGGCCAATTAAATAGGCTCCAATGGCTATTACAATCCAGCCGTTGGGACCTGCCAACAGCTAGAAGAAACTGGCCGTTGGGCATCAGCCCAATGGCTAGTTTCCTGTCCTTTGGAAGAAGGAACCTGAAGGCTCCTTCACTCTCCTTTTCTCCTTATATTTTTCTTTCTTCCCTCATCTATAAATAGGAGATCTTGCTGAGAAAATGAGTATGAACAATTGTTGAAGCTTTCTTGTAAAATTCATAAGGCAAATGTGGCCTACTATAAGTAAACACTCTTGAGCAATAAAATTCAGTAGTTAATCATCATTCAAGTCCTGCTTTCAACTCTTTCTTCATGGTATCAGAGCAGGTACCAATTTCTTCTTCTTCCATAATGGGTGAATTTCAATCTCATCCATTTTCCTCCATCCTTCTAAACTCCAACAATTATTTTCAATGGTCAAATGGAATCAAAAAGTCTTTAAATCTGAGAAGACTGCTCCATCACATTACCAAAGAGCCCATTGAAGAATCCGATCCTCAATACGAAGAATGGAAGCAACGGGACGATCAAGTCTTCATCCTCCTATCAAACTCCATGGATTCTACTCACTGAATGATGGTTTCAAGTGCTCCAACTGCCATGGCCTTATGGGATCAAATACATTGTCTCTATGGGCTAGAATCCAATCTTGGAAGGGTATTCGAACTCAGAGGGCTTATTACTGACATCAAGAAAGAAGGAAAGAACCTCTCACAACTCTTTAGGGAGTATGGAGATCTTTGTAATGAGCTAAGAACTTTAAGGCCTTTCACTACCGATCCGAAAATCCTCTAAAAAAGGGAAAATGAAGGTATGATTTTTGGCCTGCTGAGCTCTTTAGGAGAAAATTTTCTTCATGTTCGTCAAGAAATTCTTCGAATGAAGGATTCTCCATCCTACCAAGAAGTGCAATCTATGATTCAACGAGCGGAAGCTAGTATGAGATTAGAAGAAGCCTCCAAAGTCAAAATTGAAGCTCACAATTTCAATACAACATCAGAGGATCATGCTGCTAACAAAACACAAACTTCTAGCAAAAAGAAGTTTGTACTTACTGCAAAAAGCCAGGGCACTGGGGGGAGAAATGCTGGTTTTCCATCCACATTTAAAACCAAAATTCAAGAAAAGGAACCAGAACAGCCAGTACTAGCTCAGCATGCAACTATATAACATCCACTTATGGCGAAAAATACAGCTCTTGAAAGCAAAGTAGGTGAACTCAACAAGCTATTAAAGCAAGTATCTCTCCCTTTAGGTACTAACCCTAACTCTTGACTTATAGACTCTGGATGTGACTTCCATATGGTTAAGGATAAAAATAAAGTTAAAAAGTTTTTTCCTCTCCTTAATCATAAAGTTGTCAAGGTTGCAAATGGACAAAATTTGAAAGTAAAAGAAATAGGTGAAGTTGAACTTTTAGGAAAAACTACAAAAGTTTTATATGCTCTAAAATTCAACTCCAACCTTACGTCCATTAGCCAAAATCACCAAAGATCAAGATTGCAATGTTGTCTTTAATCCTAACAAAGTTGTTTTTCAGGATCTCAAGTCAAATCGCATCATTGGCAAGGAATCTAGGAGAAGTAACCTATATTTTTTGGATGAAGACAATGTTGCTTATGTAGCACACCACCAAGGTCTCAATCCTTTGTGGCATGTCCGTCTTGGTCACCCTGGAAAGCAAGTTTTAAAATGTCTATTTTCAAACCAACATATTGAAGATGGTATTGTAAAATTTGTATTTTTATTATCCTATTTCAAAAACAACGTATGAGAATGCTTTTGAATTAGTACATTCTGATTTGTAGACTTCTCTAATAACATCCAATCGTGGCTTTAAGTATTTCATAATATTTATTGATCATATGACTAGGTATACTTGGGTGTACATGCTAACAAACAAGTCAGAAGCATTTGAAGCATTTCAAAGCTATTATCGATATGTCACTAAACAATTCAATGCAAACCTAAAAATACTTAGAACAGATCATGAGGGAGAATAAACTAGTCATAAGTTTGAAAGTTTCTTAGAAGAAAAATGTATAATACATAAAAAATCATGTGTATATATCCCTCAACAAAATGGGGTGGTTAAGAGAAAGAATAGACATCTTGTAGAAATAGTTAGAACTATCATGTTTCATACTAATGTGCCCAAAATATACTAGTGTGAAGTAGTTAGTACTGCTACAAACTTAATAAACCTCATGCCTATTGAAGTCCTCAAGGGAAAATCTCCCTTGGAACTACTTTTAAACAAAAAAACAAACATTTCTTACCTTAGAGTATTTGGATGCATTTGCTACATTCACATTCCAAACAATTCAGAGATAAGTTGGATAAAAAAGGGAGAAAATGTGTATTCTTAGGGTATGCATCATTCGAAAAGGGTATAAATGTTTTGATCATGTTACCAAAAAAACATGTATACATCTAAATATGTGATATTCTTGAAAAGTGAATTTTATTTTGTAGAAAACAAAAGTGAAGTTTCAAGCAAGAAAAATACTCAAGATCTTTGGTATATTGAAGCTACCTCTACGCATTCTCCCCCAGTGAATGAGCAAGATATCACAAATCAAGAGGGAAATGATCAAAATGCATCCCAACAAGAAGAAGGAATCAGCTCTACCCCTTCAGAAGGAGAGGAGGAAAGAGGATCAAGGGGAGAAAATAAAACTAAGAATACCGATGAAGAATTAGTTGAACTTCCTCCTTCTTTTGCACGATTGATCAGGTTGAGACGACCTCCTTCAGAATGGAAATTTTACTATAACCCCATTTTTACGGATCATCCTCTTTCTCATGTTTGTTCTATCATTAACGTCTCTTTTAGTCACCAAGCTTTCTTGAGTGGCATTGATTACTTTTAGGAGCCAAGAAATTTTAATGAGGTGAATGAACATCCAGAATGGAGGAAAGCTATGAAAGAGGAACTTGAAGCACAAGAAAGGAATGAAACTTGGGAGATCACATCACTTTCCAAAGGAAAGAAAGCTGTGGAATCCAAATGGATCTATAGAATTAAACACAAAAGTGATAATTCCATAGACCGATTCAAAGCCAGACTTGTAGCAAAGGGATTCACTCAAACTTATGGTATAGACTACAAAGAAACCTTTGTAGCGGTGGCCAAGCTAAACATTGTTCGAGTCCTTATGTCTCTAGCTGCTAATAAGTTATGGGAGATGCTCCATATGGATGTAACAAATGCTTTCTTGCAAGGAGATCTACAAGAAGAAGTATACATGGAATTGCCTCAAGGATATGACCAACAAAAGGGCAAGGTGTGCAGGCTCAAGAAGGCAATATATGGATTAAAACAAAACAATCTCCAAGGGTCTGGAACGCTAAACTTACCTTAGCTCTTTTAAGTGATGGATTCAAAAAATGCAATAGTTGCTCATCACTTTTTGTGAGAAACCAAAACGGAAAGTTCATTATTATACTCCTATATGTAAATGATATAATCATCATCGGAAGTGATTTGAGCCAAGTTGATCAAGTCAAAAATTTTCTTAAATCCAAGTTTGAAATTAAAGACATAGGAAAGCTAAACTACTTTCTAGGTACAGAATTTGCCTATTGCCCTAATGGGTTTGTTTTATCCCAAAGGAAGTACACTATCTCTTGCAGGATACAAGAAAACTAGAAGCTAAACCAGTCAGCAGTCCCATCTCCACATCAGTTGAAATGAAGGATGATAAAGTATTTGAAGATGTGCAGAGATACCAAAGGCTTATGGGAAAGCTCATCTACTTGATTATAACCAGACCTAACATATCTTTTGCCATATGTCTAGTTAGCTAGCATTTGCATGCTCAAAAAATAAAGCTAGCACATGCATGCTCAAAAAATGAAGCACCGGAAGACAGCAGTGAGAATTCTACTATACTTGAAGGGTTCTCTAGGAAAAGATATCTAGATGAAGAACAACCACAACTCATAAATTCAGGGCTTTTGCGATGTTGATTGGGCAAGAGATTCAAAGAACAGAAGATCAATAACCAGGTACTGCATGTTTGTTGGTGGAAATCTTGTGTCATGGAAAAGCAAGAAACAGAATGTAGTATCCAGGTCAAGTGCGGAGGCAAAGTATAGAGCTATGGCTGCAACAATAAGTGAAATTGTGTGGTTAAAGGTATTAACAGAAGAGATAAAATTCAAAATCACTACTCCAATCAAGCTTTCTGTGACAAGCAATCAACCTTTCATATTGCCTCAAATCCAGTATTCCATGAGAGGACCAAGCATATAGAAGTGAATTGTCACTTTGTGCGTCAGAAAGTGGAAGAAAACTTGATAGTTACTCCTCACATCAAAAGTGAGGATCAGCTTGCGGGCATCTTCACCAAGGGAGGAACAGCTCATCATCTTTAGAGAATTATGAGCAAGTTGGGCACTATAGACATTTATGCACTCAACTTGAGGGGGAGTGTTAAAAATAGCAATCATCAAATGCATCAAGTTAGCACTCAAGTCTTGGATCCTCAATAAGCACTAAAAGCTATTAAGGATCTTCTATTAACTATCAAAGAAAACTGGCTCAATTTGGACCAGAATTCTTCCTAGATGAAGGTCCATTTATGACTGTGTTTTGAGCCTAAAGTATGAGCATGGGAAGCAACTAAAAGCTGTCCATTAAGGCCCAACAAGGGGCCAGTTAAATAGGCCCCAATGCCTATTACAATCTAGCTATTGGGACCTGCCAACAGCTAGAAGAACTAGAAGTTGGGCATCAGCCCAACTGCCCAACGGCTAGTTCCTGTCATTTGGAAGGAGGAGCCTGAAGGTTCCTTCACTCTCTTTTTCTCCTCATATTTTTCTTTCTTCCCTCATCTATAAATAGGATATCTTGCTGAGAAAACAAGTATGAACAATTGTTGAAGCTTTCTTGTAAAATTCATGAGGCAAATGTGGCCTACTTTATGTAAACACTCTTGAGCAATAAAATTCAGTAGTTAAATCATCATTCAAGTCCTGCTCTCAACTCTTTCTTCATTGCCTTCTTCCCTCCCCCCTCTCTCCATGCACCCATTTATTGGTTGAGTCATTCTATACTTTCACATTTGGGACTTCTCCTTTGTAACGATCCTCGTATAAAGTGAATATTTTAATAAAATTGATGAGAAAGCTAAACAGGGATTTCAGATGCCTTTCAGTCTCAAATAGTCCTATTAAAATTGGCAGTTTTTCTCTTCAATTGAAAATCTGATAATATTGTGGTATGTTTTAAGATTCATGTCACACTAATGATCGGCTACTGTGGCTGAATTCTTGATGTAGTGTAGTACCTCACTTCGTGTTTTCTTTAATTGTAATTTTCAAAGCAGAATCAGCTCTTTTTTATTTTGAAAGGCCTAAATATCTATGAGAGAAAATCTGATCTGTTGATTTTCAGTGGATACATGTTTGTACTCTTTCAGAAATTTCTGATTCTTTGTCATGTAGAAAATTTTTGTTTCTCAGGTAGAAGCTGTAGGTTCTTTTGATGTTACATGTTGTTACCTTTCAGGAAAACTAAGAGTTCCTTATGCATTCAAATGCCAATATTTTTATTAGATAGTTAAAAATAGTCGCCATTTTCTGCTGACATATTAAGACCATAACATATTGATTGCAGTTCACTTTTGGGCCCCAACTTTCAAATGGGGCATCAGTATAGCTAATATTGCTGACTTTTCAAAGCCACCTGAAAAGCTTTCATATCCTCAGCAGATAGGTGTGTTCCCTCAAGATCAAATTGAATTTTAAGTCTTCTTAATCTTTTCTATTTCTGAGTATTTTTAGCCTCCGTTAGAATCTTTATGAGTCTTCTTTAATTAGTATTGAATGAATGTGTATGGATTTCCTGCAGCTGTCACATGCACTGGACTTATTTGGTCACGCTACAGTACAGTGATTACCCCGGTAAGGTTTATGTTGGGAAAAAGAGAACTACTAAGAGATTTAGTTTTGTTACTACTAGTCTTTTCTTTATTCATGTTTCATTAGATGATAGAAATAGCATGTTCTTTTTCCTTTAAAATTCATTCCCTTGTTTGTGTGTTGTTTCCTGACTCATTGATCATGCTCACTTCTTAATTTGGGAGTAGAGTGGTTTCTTATAGGTTTGTTGAGATCATACATAGTGGATTTAGCAGCTGCTGGAAATTGGATTTATGGCCTCTGTGTTATGAAACTTTTATTTTTTGTGGATAGAATCTGTGTCATCAAACTTCTGATGGTCTGGAATTTAAGATCTAGATAATGGGTTATCATGCTGTCTCGTGAAGCCCTCTAGTGACATTTTCATGATATTTGATGGTGAAGAAAGAGTTCTCAAGTAATGAAGCTCGCTTATTGGTTATTTCATAAACAATATTGAACCAAATAGTTGGAGCAGAATTTTAATACAAGGATAAGAGTCGTTTTGTTCCAAAGGAGGTTGGACATTTTATATAGGATGTATTTAATAAGAGAAGTGGTTAAAGAATGTCGCTAGTTTATCATGGAAAATGCTTTCATAGAAAGTTAGAAAAATATTTGAACCAATCAGTCAACAGTTTAGTTTATGAGGCTTCCGAAACACAATTTTTGATATGGGTCCTCACTTCTCCATTTTTGGTTAAAAATTTTGGGGTGTTTGCTTATGCCATCCCTTCTTATCCTTATTTTCTTTCTATATTTGCTACCCATCCCTTTTTGATTAAGAAATTGTAGTGCACAGATGCTTCTATATTTGGTCAAAACTATATCCTTCACAACACCATGGAAACAGATCATAAGTAGTTTCACGCTGTAGTTCACTGTTCAGTTATTAGTGTTACCTTAACTATGTTTTAACTGTAAAGGTTACAGCCGGACCTCTTTGTTGTCTCAAATTAGCTTGCTAGCGTCTTAGGAGCTGCTATGAATTGCAATTAAAGTTATATCTAGGGGGATACATTTTTTTTTTTTTTTTGAGTCTTTTATGTAGAGGCGTACTGTTGCAATTGAGGTTTATGAAGGTTTGCCTTTTCTCGTATGGATTGGATTTACTTGTAGTTCACTTTATTTGAAAGTCTTCACATCTGCTTCTTTTCAATTGATTATAAATTTCTCAGTGTTTGACCTACCGGAGATTAGTGAACTGTGATTGTATTGTTGTGGAATTACAGAAAAACTGGAATCTGTTCAGCGTTAATGTTGCAATGGCTGGGACTGGGTTATATCAATTATCAAGAAAGATCCGGTGAGTGGATTTTGATTCTCATTACATTTGCATGACATGTTAACTTATTTTCAAATGCCAAGGCATGAGGATCAAGGAGAACACTTAGATATCAATGAGCTGCCTCTTTGCCAGGCTGCAAATGTGCAACCTGTGCCATTGTAGTTTATGATGTGTTACCTCAACTCGTTGACCACCTACTGAATCTAGATCAGCCCAATCTCTGCCAGGTACCCTGTGGACTTTTGACTTGCGTAGTCTAAACCATCATCAATACATCCTCCTATGCAGCATGGACATGCACTCTAGTCCTGATACATAAGACAGACACAACAACACGTTAAAATCTTTACATTATTATAAGTAAAAAAGTGATGTCTTATTGTATTGTGTCTAGAGGATGTGTATGTATCTTGATTCTAGAAATGTCCTTGCAACACAATGATCATGATTTATAAACAAGTGATGTTTTTCTCGGCATTTGTGGATCTTTGTAATGGCTGCATCAGCAAGCTGAAGTATCTAAAACTGTTTTTTACTTTTGTGTCCCTACCAGGCACGATTACTTTTCAGAGCCAGAAGCAGCTGTAGCAGAAGAGTGACATGAGAAATCTTCAGACCTCCAATTCGGAGGACGATGTATTTTCTCAAAATCCCCTTTTTGGATGTCTTCTCTTCCTTAACTATTTTGATTGAGTAGTGATCTTCACTTCTAGGTGTAGATAATACAGTGGGCATCTTCATATCGAGAAATTCGAGCTGAACTTTTGTAAACCTTCTCTATGCGTTCTCTCTAAGAATCTCTTCAACCTTCCTATTACTTGTACTCTGCAGTTTGATGCAGTCACTTTGATGCTCCTTTGTTCTCAATGAGTTTTGTAATCTCTCTCTCTCTCTCTCTCTATAGTGCATAGGGGAGGCTCGAATTCAAGACCTCTAAGGAGAGGGGGTTAATTGAGCTCTAACTCATTGGCGCACTCTCTCTCTACTTACAATTCCACTTACCCCCCCCCCCCCCAAAAAAAAAAGAAAACCAACACACGGGAAACTCATTGGCACGCTCTCTCTCTACTTACAATTCCACTTACCCCCCCCCCCCAAAAAAAAAAAAAAAACCAACACACACAGGAAGACACGTCTAGTTACCATATGGAATGGAATAGAAATTCAAAATTAGCTTATGGGGTGGGGTTGAATTGTAAGGGTGGGGGTGCCTTGTAACATTTTTGGGTGATATCTCTTGTATAGATGATGATGAAGCAAATTAAAATTATCCGCACGTTTTATAACAAATAAAATTAATTTGTCGTGATAATGTTTAAATAGGCTAACGATGTTAGATGCTTCGTTACTTTTTTACCATTAGGGAGGGGGAAAAAAACGCTCGAACAATCCAACGACACATGATGCTGGTTTTTAGTACTAATATGTTATAACTTATCACTGTCCATTAAAAAGAAGAAAAGAAAAATTGTGTGATGCGGTTATCCCCACCAAATGTATAATTTTTTATGTTATTAGAAATTTTTTTTTTTTTTGTTTGGGTGGGGGAGGGAGAGAATATCGGGTTCGTCCAAATCCAAGTTTAACAAAAAAAAATGTGTTTCTTTACATAAAATTCTAATATATTAAAGAGGTTGTATTTTAACTTCCTCGTTTATAATTTTTGAAATATTAAACTCATTCAATAATTTGCTAATTATATACAATAGATATTGGCTAATGTTTCGCCAAAAAAAAAAAAAAATTCCCATGAACCTCAAGGACTCCGAACTCCGTAGTGTCTGGTACCAGCCAAGCGAGGTTCTGGACGCTTCCAGAGGTTGTGCAAAAAAGGTTTCCGTGCCATTCGAGGCACGAGAATCACGCCGCAGCTCCCTCATATGATATCTACACGACGTCGTTTCACTTATCCAAAGTTTAGAACACAAAGGGCAACGCCCTCATTCCACCTTCCCCTTCCTCTCCACATCTCTGCTTCGCCCTCCCCAAGCACCCCCCCTCTCCTCCTACATTTTTCCTTTCTCCTAACCCTTCTCTCTCTCTCTATTCTGTTTGAAGCGTTTGTTCTGTAAGAAAATGTTAGTAGCAAGAGTGTTTTCTAGGGTTTCGAAGGTGGTCTCAGCAGCTCATAGCCGAGACTCGAACCTCCTCACTTCTCTTCTCAATCATCATATTCATCAACAAAAACAATACTTTTCGGTTCTCCCAAATGAGGTACGCTTCTTCTCCATCATTTTAGCTTTTCAAACTCTTTTGGGGTTTTGCTAGGGTTTTAGTCTCCCTCCAATTTTTTACTATATACTTGGTTATTGAATTTAAAGATATTTAATTGCTCATTTTATGACGTTTTTATGAGCTTAATTATGAGTTCATGGTTTTACCCGGTTGCGGTGTTCAAACTTGTTCTCTCTTGTTTAGATTTTATGTTACTTTCAATATGTAACAGAGGTGCTTTTGCTTGTGCTATTTGGTGTAGATTTTTAAGGATTTTTATAGTTGGTTATCCAAGAAAACAAGTAACGATTGGGGGGAGGGGTAGGGCTGAAATTGTTGGTGGGACATAATTGATTGAAATAATTGGTTGTATTTTCTTGTAGAATTATTAACCCGAATTAAAACAAAATTGCCATGATTTTGCTGCTGTCTTCTGCTGAGAATTATAGCATCAAATTTTTTGAAAGGTGGAATTGTATGGTAACACTTGGATGGATGAGTAAGGCATGCCAGTACTTACTAAGATGTTTTTCGGTATGATCTTCACAAAGATGCCCACATCTTTGTGATTGTTGAAGCAAATATAAGATGCACTTGCAGGTGTTTTATCATCTGTTTGATGGACGGATACTGAGAAAAACATGAAGGCAAAAAGATCATTTGGTTTCTCCTGTTTTGTAACAGGGGGAAGGGGAGCACTGGAGAGTAAATATCCTTTTACTTATCCAATTTGCTCCAAATATTTCCAATCCAAAAATGGGTGGTGTTATTAGATAATGCTATATCTTTCGTTCCATTTTTTATTACACTCTTCGGGTCTCAAACATAAGGGGACTACATTCTTTCTTCTGATTTCCCTTTTATCTACCTCGTTTGTCTTTTGTTTTTTTCTTACCCAATTGACTGCTTACAATTTGGGGGGGAGGGGTTGTTATGTGGAAACAAGTCCTATGGTTTGAACTACCAGACACCATGTCGATTCTGATTGTGCTTTCCTTATCATTGTGGTTTTTGCCTTCCCCCCTTTTGGTCTGAGTGCATGTGTCTTAGGCCTGCTTATCTTAAAGATTTCTAGTGTTATTTTTGACAGAATAGAATGGGGTTTTCTATGCAAGGATGCAAGTAGCTCCATTTAGATCTATCAGTATGGAAATGAATGCAGTAGGTTGCATACAACAGAAGTTCTTATGCCAATTTAAAGCTCATTAACATGAACTTATTAAGCTTCTCCAAATTTTCAAATCTCTCAAAGAATAAAGGAGAGAAAGAAATCATTGTTGAGATTTAGACAAAATACATCAATAGTGACTTACGCAAGACCTGTTTTTCCTTTCCTTTCTGGGTGTTTTGCCCAGCCCTTTTTAAGGCAGTTGCCATTGTTGCGACACTGTGCACCTAATACCTTCATCTTGCAAAGCTATGGACTCTTTTCATCTGCATCACCTCAAGCAGATAAGGAAAGTGCTCAGACCGGAAATTATGATGCTAAAGTAGAGCCTACAAATACGTGCGAGGATGCGAAGGCTTCAGATCAGGCAGAGAAATCAGGTTCTAATTCAGAATCCCAAGCAACCTCAGGCAATAAAAGGAGCAGAAGAGGTACTAAACGAATTCAATTTTCTGATTCAGATTCAGATCCAGAGGAGGATCTATCCAGGGATGACCTTGTAAAACTTGTGGCGGAAAAGGAAGAACATTTGAAGATGAAGCTCAAAGACATTGAAAAGATGCAAGAAAAAGTTTTGCGCAGTTATGCAGAGATGGAAAATGTGATGGATAGGACAAGACGTGAGTCAGAGAGCTCAAAGAAATTTGCAATACAGGTAGCTTCAGAGAAATGTCTAGAAATCTATTTAACTAATAGAATTGTTATTGTTACCAAATGCTGTATTCTAGGGTCTCACACCCTAGTGGTCTTTTATAATATACTGCAGAATTTTGCAAAGAGCCTGTTGGATGTTGCAGACAATTTGGGAAGAGCTTCTTCCGTTGTCAAAGAAAGTTTTTCAAAGATTGATGCATCAAAAGACACAGCCGGAGCAGTGCCACTTCTGAAGACTCTTCTTGAAGGAGTGGAGATGACAGAGAAACAGCTTGCAGAGGTAGTAGATTTATTTGAGATATGCTTTTGGCTTCCTGCGACATTGAAGATGTGAAAAGGACATTTCAGTGTTTTACTTGGTGCTATTCATGCTTATAGTTATAGCTATACAATCAGAATAGGGTTTCCCTGAATTGGTTTAATCTTATGCAGTTAAGAAGATGTGCCATGTCTTTATGTGGTAGCAATGATGACATTATGGAATGGTCACTCTGATGTCATGAAACATTGAGCAAGCATTCTTTCTTTCAGGTATTCAAGAAGTATGGTGTAGAGAAATATGATCCTTTGAATGAGCAATTTGATCCTCACAGACATAATGCAGTCTTCCAAATCCCAGATGGTTCTAAAGCACCAGGCACAATAGCAGCTGTTTTGAAGGTATTAATCTATGATACAAATAATCTTTCCTCCGGTATGTATTGCACTGAATGTGCATCATGAAAACCCCGACTCAGGCATTATTACCATTCAAAGTCAGATCTTTATAATGCTTTTAATTTCATTTTAAGTTATTCTAGAATATCATGTGTGATTTTGCCTCTGATATCTGGAGTAGGTTTACTTGGTCTTTTGATAATTGCAGAGCAGCTACTCTTGATTTGACCCTCTCTTTTACATCCCTTGTGGATTTTTTTTTTTTTTTTTTTTTTTTTTTATAATTTGATTGGAAAAATTAGAATAGAATATATATAAATGGTGTCTTTTAACGAGTTCATAATCATACCTCATGCATCTTTTGTTGCAGCCTGGTTACATGCTCTATGACCGAGTCATTCGGCCAGCAGAAGTTGGCGTTGTCCAGTGAACAATAATCAAGCTGAGCAAGGCTTTGATGCTTGAAGATGAGGCTCGCTCCACAAACAGTTTTGGATGTTTCTGTGACAGAGAAAGCCTGGCTTTTCAGCGTTGACTTGATATAGGAAACTTGTTATATCTTGTAGAACAGAATAATTTTATTATTTTTCTTGATGCAGCTTCTACTTCCTGTTTCTTTGTACAACATCATGCTTCTTAGGGCTTTTTGGAACAACAAAATTGTTTAGCCTCATACTGTTTATCATGATATGATAAACTCGACCCTTGAGGATATATTGTTGAAGGAAAAGAGAAATTGTACTGCTTGCTTTGTTCTTACTTGGTTGAGACCGGAAGTTAATAATATTGCTGCATCCACTTTCTTTTGCTCCATTTTTCTTTTACAAAACCCAACAATTCCAGGATTTTGTAATTTTGCTCTATTTTTCTTTTGTAATTTTGTAATTTTGTAATTTTGTAGCAGTTGGGCAACTTATGCAGTTAACCTGTTAAAAGTTCGTAGGGTGTAGAAACTACACTACTTGCATTGTAAAATAACTTTACAAAACACAGGATGGTATATAGTAACATTTCATATCAGCACCTGCTACTAGCATAATAAAACCTAATTTACACATCACACAGAATTACAATTTGCTTCTAAACGGTTACAGGGGAAAACATTGAGTTGCCCATTTCACATATTTCTATAGACAAGTCTCCTAACAAGTTTGGAGACAATGGAGACATAATGCACAAGAACTTTCTTCATGTTTGATTTGTTTCTGTTCTTCAATTAGAAATGGGAATCATTTCATAGCCCAAAATCCACCAGCGACAGGTTTCTCCTGCGGGCTTTCTTTTTCCTGATCATCTGAGTCATTGCTTTCATCTTGCCCTTTCAAGCACAAGCCCAAATCCAGGTAGGTCTGCTTTAGTTCATGCGAAGCCAGAGGGATCTTGTTTGAGTTCTGGACACAATTATACAATACATTGAAGATACTGAATTATGGCATAGAAAAATCTGGAAGGCGAGAATCTTGTAACATCTTATATGCTTAAACAGGAAAGCAATAATGTAGCACAAGGTTCCGTTATAGGCAATACCATTGCAAGTTTTCTACTAGAAAATTCCCCCGGGTGCCTCATCAAAATTTTTTCCCCACCCTATGTTAAATGTGCATGATACCTACTCTAGATACAGAGTCTTTGCACCATGGTTGATGAGGCAAACAAGTAGCAGAGGTGGTATATGCATGCTAAGATGTGCTAAAAGATTGTCTGATACTTTTCCTCCATGGAGAATAGCATTGCCTATAAACAATCTCCATCTGAAATCACCAGAATCATTCACCTGGAGAATTTATGTAGGAGTATTATGTGTATTGTGCCTAACAAAATGGTGCCAAAAATTCAGTCTGACGTGGGTGAGTGGATAGGAAACAACTGCTTCAGGGTCCAAGATTCCTCTCTCCCCTATGCTTGTGTGCATACACATTCTATAACCTGTCTTGCGTACAAAAAGCTTCCACAATCAGCATAAAAAGATATTCAAAATTTATGTAAGTATGAAGATTAACATTCAGAACCTTAAGCCCCTTCAATGTCACAAACAAGCTTCTCTCCATAAAAAAGGGGATCCTGAGCATACTAAAATCCCTAATTGCAAGCAAAATACAGAAAAATGCCACGAAAAAGCTACGGAATTCGAATCAATCACACTCTTACAAAATGAGAAGTTTGTGAGAACAAAAACCAGAAAGGAGATGGGCGATGAGGAGGAAGATACAGAACATGATGGAATTCGATCATGTCACCTGAATTTCTTCCATTTTAAAATCATTATTTTGACGCTTTTCCTCTGAAATATCAGTCTTGGATGCTACATTTGCAGCAGATTTCTTTATTTCATTCATTTTGAAATCATCTTCTGCTCTTTTTGCAGCCTCCTTCTGTTCTTCTAAAAAGGCAATCTGCATCATGACCATTATCAACAATCCATCATGGAGAGTGAGCAGGAAGCTCAGAATTTTCATAATCAACATATGTTCTACCAGAAATTCAGAGAAAAAATGTCTTTCTAAAATACGAAATACCCCCCAAGGTAAAACCTTATAGGAATGTCCAAGAGAAGTTAATATCTGTTGTTGGGTGGGCTTGAATCCCAAGGTACACCGTCAATCAACCTTCAACCAGGAAATGTATTCATTCTGTGTGTTGTGCGGAAGTGAAAATAAACTAAATGCAAAAGTTGTATAAATAAGAGAGAGTCCTACATCAAGGAGCCGAATTCAACTACAAATTGTGTCAAGGATTAAGGACAAGACTCATTTCTTACTAACAATGCAAAAAGTGTATAGCCTGTCTTAGTGAACCCGCTATGACTCAACATTTATTGGCATTGCCAAATCATCTAGAAGGCATATAGACTCCAACATTGCAGATTTTTCTAGACTGGGAGTGCCACTGAAATTCAAAGTACAAAAATATAAGTTTCTAGCTTAACTATGTCATGCCCTCTGCAACTATATTCTCTTGTCCATAAGTTGCAACCAAGAAACATTTTGAGAACAAAGCCCTCATTGTATGAAGATTTCCTTCTACCAAAAATGGCGGAGGGAGGAGAGTGCTCCCACTCCCACCCAAAAAAAAAAGAATTTTTTCCTTAATTTTTATTGGGTAATATTTTAATATTTATAACCGTAAATAGTATTTGCCCCCTATTTTTTCTAAAAAAATTGCCTAATGAAATTTTAAGAAAAAAATTCAAATGTATTTGCCCTTCGAAATTTTTTATTTATTCAGCAATTGAAAGAAACCAAACACCCCTTAAGCTTCTCATTTTGGTGCACGTGCATCCGGAACTTTCGCTTTTCTTTTTTTTCCTTACCTCTCTCTCCCACCCATCTAAACCCTCTCTATTCTCTAGACTCTTAACATAAATACATGCATGCAGTCTCTTTTGCTTATTTCTTTTCGTTTTTTTGATTAATTTATCAGTATTTCTTCTTTAATTGACAGATTCCTTCATTTTTTTTTTACCACCAAATTTGATCTCAATTTTCCTTCTTTTGCCATAGAATTCTTCAATTTCTTTCTTTAATTGATATATTAAGTGCTTAATTGCTAGAAGAATATGACTATTTTTGGACTAGCAACGCCTAATTGATAAAAATTTCTATTCACAAACGCGCCTCTTGTTTATTTATTTATTTTTAGTTCAATGAATCCAAGTGGTTCTGACATTTAATTTCTGATTTTAGATACTTATATTTGTTTATTGCAACATACATCTCAGCTAAATACATTTGGATTAGAAGTAACAAGCTTCTTGAAATCCACTCACGATGAGATAATGAACTTATTGTCCTAATACATACCCTTATTCACTTAATGCGCTAGAGGTATGCATTTTGTACTGTACTGTCCTGTTCTCTCACGAGGAATATAGGACTAAACCAGTCTCCTCATACAGTGTTGAACGAAACATACGCACATCACTTTATTATAATAATATTTTAACTGTCATTTTTATTCCTCAAGAATCCCCAATTCACTAAACATGGAAACCTTGAGATGCTCAAAAAGGTCCAGCAATGCCCCTAAAAATCTTTAATTCCATTTTTAAAATCATCTTCTTCTTTACCATATGCATTCCCACTCTCAAAAAGGTCCACTAATTCAGCTCAGTTAACACTTTATTCACAATCTCAAGCACCATGCCAACACATTTAAGTCAGAAACCCTAAGAAACCCAAAATCCTCAATTTACCCAGAACAACAAAAACCCATGTCCATACCAGAACCCTAAACCCTAAACCCTAAAACCTAAAACAAGCGCAGAAAAGAAAAAAACCCAGATTCCAAAAGCCTAAAGGAGCGAAACCCAGTGCGGATACTTACCGGGGTGTATCGGAACTTCTTTCTGGGAGGATCGCTTTCCTTGGTTGAACCATTATCGCCGTCGCCATTAGAAAGAGGTGTCCACTTGCAGAGAAAAATAGTAGAAGCAGAGCCATTGTTACTGTTGTTATTGGAAGACTGTAAGTTGTTGTTGAAAGTAGAAGAGGAAGAGATATTGACCCACTTCTTCTTCCACTTGCGAACCGGACCGGTGAAGACCGCCGTGGAGCCGTACCGGGACGAGGCTCGGCCCAGTCGCGAACCCACTCCTTCCATTTGGGGTTCCGGAGAATGGAGTCTCGAGCAGAGAGAGTGGTAGACGTGGCTCTCGGTCTTATGCTTTTGATGTGTTGTGTGTGTGTGTGTTTGTGTGTGAAAGATTGCAAGTCTGTCGTCCGCAGAGCTCCACCGTAGGCTTTTAGCCTTTGGATGACAATGACAAAAACAACGTCCTAGTCCCCACCGTAGGCTTTTAGCGCTTGGATGACAATGACGAAAACGACGTCCTGGTCCCCTCTCCTAGTTAAAACGACGTCGTTGAAATTGTATATGTTTCCCCCATTTTGTGGGAGATGTAGGAGGGTAGAGTGCAAAATTTACTCGATAAAAAATTTGCTGTTTATCCTCAATTTGTATTTTTAAGAGATTTTTTTATCAGTATTTGCATATTTTCAATTTTTGGGAAGATATAGGAAGAAGATATATAATTATCTAAAGAAGAAAATATGTATTTTATTTATTATTTTTAACTTTTTCTTCTCATTCTATTCCAACCTAATGTTTACGTTATTGAAAATAACCTAGTGATCACAACTTTTTCCTCCAACTCAATAATCACAAATTCAAATTTCAATATAATAAAAAAATATTTACAATATTCATGTTAAAATTTATAAAAAAATAATTTATCATAGGAGAACTATATTTTATCATACTTTTCCACTTAGTCTTATTTTACTCCAAAAAAGTCTATTATACATGTCGCATTAAATTGATTATTTTAGAAATGGCTCTTTAACATAATAATTTATAATAGTATAAAATTTTTAAAATTTTTTTCTATTATTGTATTTATATTGTATCATGTCTTATATTTTGTGTCACAAAAATCTATAGGGTATAACATGATTTTAATAGTTATAAAAAATTACAAGCTATCATAATAAAAAAAAAAAATCAAAAACTAAAAAAAGGGATGTTTATGAATTTTATCCTTTTAACTTTATGAACGAATAAAATTATATTATAATAAATTTTATAATTTTGGAGTTGCAATACTATTTTTGAGGAAAAATGCTACATGAAAGTCAAAGATCCTTGCTAGAGTTGCCATAATATTTCTATGAATAATGTCTTCAAAACAGTTCAAATAACAGAGTCTTCCTACTTCCATCATCCCTCTCATCCAAAAAAATAATATTTCTATGAATAATATTACATGCGTCTCAAAAATCAATTGTTGATCTTTGATGTTGCTAGTAGAGAAATATATCATTTACCAAGAAGAGATATCATTTATAAGATGGATTAAGACAATAAAAATGTTCTGTAAAAAAATTATAATCTCATGCCCATTTTGCCTTGGATACAACTTCAATGAAAATCCTTTTACAAACTATGTAAGTCAATCAATCACTTTTATGTATTGAATATACGAAGATACTTAAGTGTTTAAAAAATTCTTACTCAAATGTTTTTACCAAAGTTTTGTATTCAAAATTTTATCTATTTTGAGATTTTCATAACATCTAAGTAAAAAAAAAAAAGTAGATAATGTCAGAGGATTTCCAATTTTAATGGGAATTCAAGGGGGTCAGTGATCCTACTGGATATCAATCTTCATAAACATGAATAACATGAATGGACACCATCTTGATGGGAACTCTAATATCAATGCGCTCATAGAAAATCCCACATTTGGATGTTGAAAAACAGTATTATACGGTATCTTATTAACTGGGTAATCTAATCAAGAGCTATACCTTTATCGGCTCTTTGGCTAAGATCAAATGCAGTATCTATTTTTATCAGTATAATCAAGAGCTCCACCGCCATGTTGGTATGGAAGCTGGAATGACCATGGATGGCTATTCTCAACTAAATTTACTTTTAGGTGTTTCTTCAGATTATGAGTGCTCAATGCTGCATCTGCATCTGACTGACTCAAAGGTGGTCTACCCGAGTTCAGCTCGAGTTTTCTGTTGGAGTGGTTGGTTCTCTCCTGCAATAATTTCGATGGGTATAATTTCACCGAGTTATTTAGATCTCTGGACATGCTTTTTTTTTAATAATTAATTAGTATTCGAAACTATAATTAATTTGATCCAAATGATTTTAATCCAATTTAAGAAAAGTCAAGTAATCTTATTTATTCACAAATTTTAAACTAAAAATTTAATTAAGAAATTTATTGTCAAGGGCATACGGTCTTTCAAGGTTTGTTCCTGAAGTGCTGGGGAATATTTCATGCCTTTCATACTTGGAGCTCTTGCGTGATGACCAAATGGCAATGCTCCATCAACTCTGAATATTGAGCTGCTTGAACATCTAGGTCTTTTGGGCAACCACTTCGAGGCTCTTGGCCAATTTCCCCCTTGGATTGGGAACCTGACATGCCTCACTATTTGCATATTTCTGATGATAGATTATCAGGCCCTCTTCCTTGTCGCGCACCAGGGCTTTCTAACACGTGATTAACCTTAAGATTAACAAGCAAATGCGAGGAACAATTGTGTTACTTTTAATGGTGATTTAAGGTCGTGGGATTTTATGTTGGGGAACTCTGCAGTGGACTAGGCCTACCACGACCATGAAAAACAATAAAGATTGCCTTTCCTCATGATAAATAGAAGGTATTTTCTATGAAATCAAATATCTCGTAAAATTTTTCAATTTAGTACAGAATAGACGAAGAATGAACGTATATATACATAGTCTTTTGCTTATATTTTTATAAAAATATTACTTTCACGTTTTGAATCCGTGATCTCAAATTTATCAAAAGAATAATTTTACTATTACGTTAACACTCACCCTCAACTTGTAATAAATAAATATTTTTAATTTTACATATTGTTTAAGAAGTTTGGTATTTATGTCGAAACTTTTCTTTTAAAAATGGTGCTCGTGACTTGTGGTAACCACAAATGAAGTTTCATGGGAATAGATTACAGAATTTTTTATTGTCATTACTCTTATAAATTTTAAAATACTTTAATGAATACTTTTGTGCTGCAAGAAAGAAAAAAGAAACTATTAAAATTACAGAAAAAAAGGATAGGGTACAATCATTCATATTTTAATTTATTACATAATCTAATTACTTATATATATATATATGTATGTATGTATGTATGTATGTATGTATGTATGTATGTATGTATGTATGGTACTTGCATGCGAATGGTACGTGGGAAATTGTATAAGTCGTCACAGGTGAACATTGATTATAATTAAGAAATTTCTATTTTTTTTAAGTAATAAATGAAATAAATTGGACTGGATGAAGGAAAAAAAAGAAAAATAAATTAATTAATTAACAGATTAAAAAAAAAAAAAAAACATATTCATGTCGTTGTCATCAATATCTAAACCGCAGCCAAATTTTCTCCTCCCTCTCTCTCTCTCTCTCTCTCTCTCGCAAAACCTCCCACTCAAAAAATATCCAAAGTTGAGCTTCTTTCCTTGCCAAACATGGAGCTGTGCAACTCAACATTCCTCCGCTGCAACCCCACCAGACCAAGACCAGCACCTCAACTCTCTCTCTTCTCCTGTCTCTCTCCTAACCCCAGAACCCCTTTTCGACCCGCTAATAGATCTCCCCTCAACTATCGCAAGCTCTCTCTCTCTTCTGCGCTTTCCTTCTCAAGTAATTTTCTCATTTTCTCACACCCAATTCCCTCAATTTCGAACGCATTTATTGCTCTTGCCTCTTCTGTTTCTGCTGACACTGCTGAACTTGACCCGCTTCCCGGTGAAATTGAAATCTCTGAAATCGAACAACCCAATTCTAGTGTGAGTCTTTCTCCTATGGAGCTCTTTCTTGTTATTTTTTGGGTTAAGTTTTTGAATTGTTAATTTCAATTGGGTTTCTCTATTTGGGACTGAATTATTAAAAAAATTCATCTGTTCAATAGATTTTTTTTTTATTTAGGATTTTCTTAATTTTCTGCATTTTAAGACACCTTATTCCGGAGAAATTGATATTTTAGGAAACTCATTCGAGTGTGAATTTTTTCTCCATGGAATTTGTTTTGTGGATTGTGTTTACATTTTTTATATGCATTTGTCAATTGGGTTTCGCTTTTCAGGTCTGAATTTTGATGATTTAATGTACATGCAATAATCAATTTAAAAATATATTATGTATTTATTATAATTAAATACATTGAATTTGTGGAGGTGCATTTTATGTTGATAGCTGCTTGATTCTATAAAACTAATCCAGTAATGGGCAACTGATTGGTGAGGCAAATAAATTCACAATAATTGTAAACTACCCTCTCTGTTCCTAATTTAAGTGTGTAAATGCACAGAGATTTAAGGAAATCATTGAACAACCCCAGTTCACCATTAAAAATACTTCTCATTACCTAAATTACCCTTTTATCAGGTCTCTAAATATCATCATTTCAATAATTCTCTTTGTCACTCCATTTTATCAGGTAAAGTTGAAAAAAAATAATTAATGCTTATTTGATTTTTTTTAAATGAGAGATGAAGTGGGAAAAACAAAAAAGGAGAAGAAGGTCCCTAAGGGACAGCCTAGTGGTCACAATCTCCCTCCTCCAATCTGAAGATCCCAATTTCAAATCTTTGTGAAACCAAAACCAAAAAAAAAAAAAGAAGAAGAAGAAGAACCCCCAAACAACAACTTGGGATTCTATTCTATTCCATAAAAGTGAATTTGTGAATCCTTAAGAAGAAAGAAAATTCATATTAAATCTATAGATATTGGCAGGTCTCACATAATTACTAGTTGGGGAAAAAAAAAAAAACCAAATTGTAGAATTTAACTTCCTGGTTTCACATGTTTTTATAAGAGAGGAATTCAACTGTATTCCAGATGAAGTCAATTAAATATTATTCAAATAAATGGAACTCTTTTATCATTTTGGCTCTAAGCAAACTATTTGATAAATCAGTTTTAAGGTGGCTAATGTTTTCCCTATTCATGACCTTCTACCTTCCAAGGCACTTGTTGGCGGACTTAACAATACATGCATTTGTCTATTTGAGCATTTGGCAGAATGTATGACTTTCCTGCACCATCATCACTACTATTTTCTCTTGTTTTCCCTCTTGAGTTGTTGACAGCAAATAGCTCGTAGCAGTTGTAAGTACAAATTTGCGATTTTCCATTATGTTTTCTGTTTATGCAGATTAAGTTGAGCATTGAAGTTCCACCAGTTGTGTGTGAGGACTGCTATAAAAGAGTCATGAGGGAGTTCATGAAGCAGGCAAAGGTGATTTTAAGACCTCTTTTATGTTTAGCTCTTGTAAAATGCTTGTTTGAAAACATTGTATATGGCATGTAAGTCTTCGCAATTTGTCAGTCCAGGTTTCCTTAGTGCTGCTTTTACTTACTAGCTATGTCCAATTGATATATCTTAAGTTTGCACTTAAGAAAATCAGGCTCTAGGTTCTCTCTAGTGCCTTCAAGATTAGAGAAAAGGAGGAAAAGAAAAATAGGGAAAAAAAAAAATACTAACTTTGTCCATCTGTCCATGCATTTGATTTGACTAAATTCTTCAGAAGAAAGTAATAATTCGGGAAACAGCAATTAATGTTTGGTCTAGTGTACTGTTTGTTTACATAGTTATTAAATTTTGTCTTTTAGGTTACCAGACTGAAAAGTCTCATCTTGGTTTCCATATATTCAGGTACCTGGATTTCGCCCCGGAAAAAATGTTCCAGAGAGTATCCTTACAAGTTATGTTGGGAAGGAGAATGTTCAAAAAGCTACGGTTGAATCTATTTTAAAGAGAACTCTTCCACATGCTATGTCTTCTGTAAGTTATAACATTCTTCTTTCCAAAGTTGTGCAAACGGTTTTGAATCATTAAATAGATCCAGATTTTTTCCATCATTCATCTAGTGATCTATGTATTATGGTACTTGGAGATCAACATTTATTGTCTTTTGTCTTTGAGTTCGTATGGTGTCCACTCCTGTTTTGTTATGATGTTTTAAGAACTTGGTAGTTCTTGTTACGTATAGAGGGTAAAAGGAAACCTTGGGGGGGGGGAAGGAAAGCTAAACCCCCCCCCCCAAAAAAAAAATTAATAATGAGGAAGAAATGCTTATTATGGTTACATTGACCTCAATGTGGGTATTCTTTAAGAAAACCAAGAGAAGGGATTTCACCTCAACCATATTTAAATCCTAGAACTTTAAAGTTTCAGTTCACTGATTGCTGCAGCAGAGAGATGCTCTTTGAGATACTGTGCTAATGCTTGTGCTCTTTGAAAATCCTGAATTCTGTAGGTTGCTGGAAGAGCTTTAAAAGATTCTGTTCGAATTACAACAAAATTTTCTGAGATGGAGAAGACCTATTCTTCACTAAATTTTGTCAGGTTTGTCAAGTTATAAAACTATTTTGTTATTTTGCAGTTGCATGTTTACTTTTCTAGAGGTTAATTGTTGCAGCATTCACTACTCTTCACGATGCTGCATTTAGTGTTGGTGCAAAGTACAGCATCTGTATTATCCATGCTTACTCTTGAAACTTGGTTCTTTGCCAGATATGATGTGGTTGTTGACGTGGCACCTGAATTAAAATGGGTAACTGAGAATGGATACAAGAATTTGCAGATTGTTGTTGAATTGGATAGTGATATTAATGCCCAAACAGCTGCAGAAAAAGAACTGAAGCGACGTCACAAGTCTCTAGGTGCATTAAGGATTGTCACTGATAGAGGACTGCAGGTAATTACTTTTATTTGAAAGTAGGCCTAAAGTCTAAGGGATTATTTGTGGTTTTGGCATGTAAAATGAGGGATGGCAAGGATGGCAACAGAAAACAAAGCATAGAAAATAACAAGAATTACTCTGTTGTGTATACTATCTTTATGGAAATAGATGCCTTTTTTCTTGTGTATTTTATTTTCCATGTCTATTCTTTCAAGTTCAACAGATATAGGTGCTTGAATTGGTTCTCTCTGTTGAACATCAGCAGAGTTTCTTACAGTAACTAAAACTTATATCGAGATTTATTTTTATCTAAATTATGATTTGAGTATATCATTGTAAAAAAACATTTTTCATCCTGCTTAACATAGAAGAATTAATCCTATATCCATTTTGATGGTTTGCCAAAGCTCTTGAAAAAGAAAATGTGATACTAAGATCCTGATTAGCATGCCACAGTCCACAATGCTGTTCTTTCCCCCTCAACTCAAATGTACTTCATACTATAATAAGTAGCACTTTGGTAAACACATTCACTGTTTAGAAAATTTTACGGTAGGCATCCATTTCCTGAAATTTTTTGAAATACTGAAATTTTCTCAGGTTGGAGATGTTGTAGTCCTTGACATATCAGCTGTGACAATTGGTCAAGATGGGTCAGATGGTGAAAAGATCCCATCAGCTGAGACCAAAGGTGAGCTCCCTTTATAGCTCTGCCCTCACTATCTCTTTTACTTGTTCTCAGACAGCAGAAAACCATAATGATCGTTATTTAAAAACAATACTAATGATTAGAATCATGGCCTAAATAAACAAAGATACATACATACATACATATATATATATATATATATATATATATATAGTAAGGAAACAAACATGCTGTCATTGTCTACCTGATAGTTTAATAGTTATAGTAACAAAGATACGATTGTCCTTGGTAAATAAAACATGATAATCTTCAAGTGTCTTATTGAATTAGATGGGATAAATGGTTGTAGAACAGAAGTAATTGTTATAGTAAAATTGTTACCTTTTTTTTATTTTTATCAATTGACCTCCAAATGAAATAGTTCAATGTCCAGGACAGTTTTAAAGTGTAAAGCATAGTTGCATAAAATTTCGAGTTCATCTGGCTTATTTTCTCAATTTATCCATCTGAGCAGAGAATAAATTGTACTTTTGTTCATTTTTTGATCTTCAATCATTTCAAACCGACTTTATGCCCATAGAAATCATTGGCACGTCAATCTTGCATGTATGTTGTTTGCAATATTTCATACATGTGCATTTTGACACAACTTTACTTGGAGCGTTGCTTGGAGCTTTAATTTTATCCCATCGATTGGATGAGTTGGCATTAGTTAATCTTCACTTTAAAGGACAGTCTTCATATTGTGCCTTTTTGATGGATTGAACTAATAAGAAGGCCATAGAAGTCACCTTTCTTTTGATAGATTTTAGATTCCATTTTACACGATCTCAATAGTTGATGGCAATTTTAAAATTTTCCCAAATGCACAACTTCTAATCCCCTGAATTTTTTGTTATCAAGCATCATTTTAATTATTGTGATGGGTTAATGACCCTATACCCTCCTAGGCTTGGGGTCCCACAGAGATGCACCTATATTCAATAGTTTTGTTGAATCTGAAATTTACCAAACTAGTTCACAACTTTAGAGTGCAATGAGATTAAATAAAGTTTTGAACAAGTACAACTATAGGATCGAACCATACTGTATTTGGATGGGCCAAGCCTACCAGTATTCTGGTGACATTCTAAATTGCTGTTTGGAGCACCGCTTGAAATCTTTTATAGATGACTAAAAAGAGAGAGATAAAATAGTTGAAATATGGTGGGGATGGGGTACTTTGATCTTAGATTCTTACCCATGATTAAGTGTCTATCGCACAGGCACTATATTTTGATCTAGGGGCTTTCAGGATCTATTTATGCTTATTCTGGTTTATGATTCTATGGTAGCTTATTTAAGGGTTCACAAAGAATAGTTAGATAGTGGAGCAGAAAGTTTCACATTCATTGTCTAGTGTCTGAATTTTTCTCAGTGCCATTTCTTGCTATTGAAATGCAAGATAGTTACCGCTTCGGTGATCATTGTTTCCAAGTTGTATTTACCAGATTTTGCTTTTCTTTTACAGACTTTCATTTTGATACCGAAGAAAGTGAAAACCTTATTCCTGGATTCCTAGACTCGATAGTTGGAATTCGGCAAGGGGAAACAAAGTCCTTCCCACTCGTATTTCCTGAATCATGGAGACAAGAAAACCTTCGTGGGATTCAAGCTCAATTTACTGTGAGTCCATAAATTGTAAAATATTCATGCTACACATATGCTTGCATGGGGAGATTGTCAAGTGTTGTCTATCCTATATCCTCCACAATCCTGTTGAAAACCTTATACCCCACTTAGTGGGCATGAGGTGGCTATGATATATTTTTGCTGGCAAAGGTTCTTGTACTGGGAACTCATGCTGCAAGGAATCTGAATTTTTATGCCTTTGCTTCTGGAGTTCTCCCTCTCTGATGCACTCCAGAATATTTTCTGGAGTTGATCAAATGTGGAAGAAGCTATTTCTTGTTTTCCATACTTTTGAATCACTAACACATCAATATCCTTCATGAAACAAGGCTTTACCCAATTACTGTCCTGCTTGTATTTTGGAAATACAAAGACTTTGGCACTAAGTTTAGTCATAACTAGGGGGAAATAATGATTAGAATAACTAGAATAGATATAGAATAAAGAATTCTATTTGTTAAGTGCTTTATATTTTTAATGACAGACAACTAATATCAAACTTTCTTCCCTTTTTGTACAGGTTGAATGCAAAGAATTATTCTATAGAGATTTACCCTTGTTGGAAGATTCCCTTGCTGATAAACTTATTCCTGGATGTACCACCTTGAAGCAGGTAACAAAATACGCTCCACAAACTTCCAAAACAATTAATTTTCAAAGATATGATCAGGACTCTAGCCACAAAGTTCATTGCTGCGGAAACCACAGGTCCAGGAATTGTTGTTGCAAAGGTGTCGGGAAGTGGAGCAAAATGCCAAAGATCAAGCAACAGACAATGCAATTCTAGACCAGCTTGTCAAGGTGACTCTCGATGACTTATTGGATAAATCTATGGACCCCTGCATATGGTTATTGCAAATAAAATATGTCCATAGCTTAGAGCCAGGTGCACTGAGCATTTTTATAATTGTAGGAATTACAGCCTGTTGCATGAACCTATGTATTACGTCCATGTCTCTACATGACATGTGACGCATGATTATCACATTACGTTTAATTTTTTTGTTTAGTGGTCCCTATTAAAACATGATAAGAAAAAATTATGATGATAAGATTGAACACTGGATTTTACAGAGGAGATAGGAAGAGGGTTGGCTTGGTAGGATGGGGCACTGGAGTAGGCATCAGATCAGTAGAGCTTGTAAATTGACTTATCCTTCCAATGCAAGGGAATTTCCTTGTATTCCATGTATCAGAGTTGCCTTTTGCATATATTATTCTTCCTCTAGTTAAAAAAATGACTACCCCCCCCCCTCAAAAAAAAATTCTTCTCAGATGATTGAAGTTGATATTCCTCGATCGTTGTTTGAGGAACAAGGCAGGCAACTCTATGGAGCCAAGCTTCTAGAGATACAGGTGAGTGCTCATAGTTATAACAAGAGAAAAATAGTGCAAGTGTTGATATGTTGTGCATCTCAGAATTCTGATTCTGTTGCTTCACGGATCCAGGCAAATGTGAAACTAAATGAAGAGCAACTGCAATCTCTATCGAGCCCAAAAGCTGTAGACCAGTTCTTGGAAAATCAGAAGGAGAATATAATTAATGTCATAAAGCAAGATCTGGCAGTTGGAGATATATATAAACGTGAAAATTTGCAGGCAAGAATCAGCTAACATTGTTCAAATTAACTTATTTTTCCTCTTGCTTACTGTCAGAAATACCCAATATCCAATAAAATAGCAAGTAGTAACCAGTCTCAATAAATTTAATGGCAGCATATAAACATAGTACCTGAAGTTTTGATTTTCAAATCTCTGATTTTTCATGCTTATATGTCTGCTTCCTTGTTGCAGTTCTCCAGTGATGAGCTCATCAAAGAGGTTGAGAATTCTATAGCCGAATTCAAACGTAACAAGCAGGACTATGATGAAGAGCGTATCAGAGAACAGGTTCGCATCCTCTCCATTTTATCTAATCTTTCTCCACTGTGTTTGAACCCAGAAAGACTTGCCTAACCCTTCTTTGCGAGTAGTAGCTAAAGTACTCATTGAAAATACTATAGGTACAAGAGATATTGGAGGGAGCAAAGGTGCTTGAATGGTTGAGACAACATGCAGAAATCAAACACCTTACCAGATGATGGAGTGCCATTATGGTAAATCTTTAGCATATTAGGTACATATTTTTTCTTCAGAGAATTCAAAATTTCAAATTTGATTTTGGCTCATTGAGAATGTGGAAAAGCGCACCAACCACATATGTTTATTAAGAGCGAGAATAATGGCCTTTGAACAGTCCGAATTCTTGCCTTGGGCAATTATGAGAACCCTCTTTTCTTTCTGCCTATACGAGGGACAGCATTTTTTCATATTACCATGGTAAGTTTGGGGTTGTAGTAGTACTGAGTTCACGAACAAAAGCTCCAATGAAGGGTAAATGCAGATTATTTTTCAATAATTTTTCATGCTTGGAGATATCTTGCAGGCACCGGAAAAATCTTACCACCAAAAAAAAAAAAAACAAAAAACAAAAACAAAAATAAGTGGTTGAAAAAATAAGAGCCAAAATCAGGAAGCATAATTTACAGAGGTTGTAAGAATACTGGGGCATCCACTCCTTGGTTCAGAGAAAATACGATGAGACATTACAACTGAAGAAACAGTGGATGGCTGAACAACCTAGGCTGCCATACTAAGAACTCAAGTACAAGCCCATAATAAAGGATGAAAAGAATATACAAAATAAATTGAAGGTGAAAATTTAAGGATACAAGCATGATTTCTTCTACAAAGATCATAGATGAAATTGATACACCATCTTTATCCATTTTCAACTATTTCATATAGGAGACTAGTGAAGCACGGAGAAGCGGAGAAACCAAGCTGAGAGATACAGAGAAAAGAGAGATCTGCTTAAGCGCTCCTGAAAGCAAACAGGTGGAGCAGATGCATTGCTTCAAGAGAGCCCAAACTGCCTTTCGTGGAAAATCTGCCCTAGCTTCATGTACAAGGCTTGCTGCTCCTCAAAATTAAGGTTTCCAAGTATCTATAGCACAAAACCAAAACAAAGAGATCAATAGACCGAGATAGCACAAGCAAATTGTGAAATCACATTCCATATTCCATCAGTTCGGAGGTCAAATTTTTCTAGAGATTTCGATTTCATCTAGTGAACAAATGATAACAAGAAATCACCTGGTCCAAAATCATCTCAACTGAATAACTTTGTGGAACAACAAATGACTGATGATAGATGTATGCGAAAATAGCCATCACCATCTGCAAAAACAGAGAAACCTCTTTTTTAATCGTGAAAGAGGGAGAGAGTAATACAACAAAAGGAAATTCATAAAAATCCCTGTTCGACATCCAAACCGGTAGCAGCATTGCTCCTCTAGATGGTATTTTCAAAATGGTCATAGAACAAGAAAAATCAGATTTAGGACTTTACTGAGACACATTTACAAACATAATCCATTGTTCATACAAGAGGTAACGTCAATACAACCGCTAGAGACTATTTTCAATGTTGGAAAACATAATACTTCGTTGGTGTAGTTCAATCTAAGGGCATCCTTGTAAGTTGGGCCATTTACTAATAAGGAGGTGGCAAAGAGTTTTGACTGAAACGTCCAAACAGCACAGAAAGGTCTATGGTGACAAATTTTGTGTGTAAACATAACATAGAAAAAGTAAATTGCCTTTTATTTGATTGTTGTCAAAGGCATCGTGCTCTTTAGAAATGTAAAAAGCGAGTGTGGGAGGCTATGAGGTGTTTCAGATAGAAGGTTAAACCCTCCTGCGGGTTTTTGGTCAATGTGCAGAGAGATAAGTTTGAAAGTCCTCGGTGCGACGAGATTTCAGATCCTTTTCCATTTCCATTCATCTGCTTAAAATCATAATTTCATATATTTTCCATTTTGTCAATAAAATGCCACTTGGGACAACTGTTGCAGACACACCCCAACCCCCCCCCCCCCCGGGGGCAGCGGGTAAACGGAGCATTATCTTGCAAAAGATGATCATAAGTCATCTGTTAAGCATTCAGAGCACTAACAACAGGCCAAACAAGAATAACAAGAAAGCATCAGGCAGCAGAAGCAACCCCAGACAGCAACAGAACAAAGGTGTCATGAGAAGAAGGGGGAAAAAGGAAATACATGTTTACTGAATTACCTGACTCCTTGCAATTGCAACCAAGGCCAACACTAATGCAAAGGTAAACTAACCAGAAAACAGTATAAAGCATGCCCAACATCACTGGCAGGGGCAAAAACAAACAGCATGTCAGCCGACCAATATATAATTACACAATCTCTTATAAATACTCCCAGCTTCTGGTTTAGTATGTCGTAACTCATAATAAACACAGGCCAATTAATGCCATTGCCACTTCAACCCTCATGGTCAAAGGGCCTTTTCCTCATCCTTAACATAAGTCATGCTTGCCTAGCATTCATAACGATAAGTGAACAAAATCTACAGGCAGAAGAAAATACTCGAAGACAAGGGCCCTGCTCCATTTGCATTTTCCTAGATCTAGAATTCCCCTCTTCTGCACTCAGAGATGCTCCAGGGTCAACTCTTCCCACCTAAATTTGTGGGCTATAACATAATGATAGAATGCAATACATTTTCTTTCCAATTATTCATCCCAGAAGGGTAAAGTTGGAGTTATTTCATGGGTTTCTTCTTTTTCTAACTCTCAAATATATATTGCCGGCGTAACTTCTCACGAACTTCCATGCATTTACTTAGCTACATAAGCAGGAACCTAGTAATGTTGGTTAAGTGCTGATCACACACCGCGGAAAAGAAAAAGAATCAATGCATAAAGAAGAGAAACTATCACACAAGTTTAAGTGCCAGGCGTTCTATGTTATGAAACACTTAAATTCATCTGATTTAGGAAACTCATGGAGCTCTGTAGTTCTGACAAGCAGAAAAGGTGTATAAATCTATGCAAGCACTAACTCCACCTTTTAAACAATTCTATCAGCTCTCACATTAATTTTCAAATATTTCATTAACAACCTCTAGAAAAATACACAATTAACTTTGCAAAATTTTGAAATATTCAATCACCCTATCAAAGAATATTATTATACATATATTGGTAGCACCAAGAACACTCGTCTAGTTCTGCCATTACATCTCCATAAGAAGAAACTCAAATGCTACTGTCTGTTCATTCAAAAACAAACACAAAACAACTATTTCTTTTTCCCCAGGAACAACAAGACAAGCACATGCATAAACACACAAGCAATGACTTTATAATCCATGAACAAACTCTCATTGAATTACAACACAAAAAAAAATAAAAAAAATAAAAAAATCAGTACAGCTTATCACTCGTACATGAAAATAGACTACTAAGAAAAGATGGCTCTAATCAGGAAAAAAAAAGTACAACAATTTAGTAACTCACCTGACAATCCATCCTGTCAGTGATTCCACCATGTCCAGGAATACTATCACCAAAATCCTGTTGTTTAAAAAAAGGCCGTACTATTAATTGTCAACGACACATTGTGGAAATCATACTTATCATATGATGAAAGAAATAAGAATAATGAACCTTGATTTTGAAAGCTCTCTTAAAACCACTAGCAAAAAAGCCACCAAAGGGTGCTATAATTGATGCAAATAACCCAAGGCATAAAGCATGCCACTGCACCCGCAAAACTGAGAATTCTTTCCAAGGAAACTGCAAGAAAATAATAAATAAATAAATAAACAAAAGACAAGAAAGAAGCAAGAAACATCAGAACTTTTGGGTGCATATAGACACACAATAGCATCAGATTTATGTTATTTGGAAAATGAAAATTAAATCAAACACATTTCACATAAATCTAACACAGCTAATCTAAGAACATTGCCAAGAGTGCACTCTGTCGTAGAAAGTAGACAACAAGAAAGAGACAATGGCAGAAAACAGACCACAAAAAAGAGATTTACCAGAAAATAGACCACAGAAAAGAGATTTACAAGTATAGAATTTCATTTTACAACAAACGAAAGGACAAAAATCTTAAGAATTAGAAAGGAGACACCAGAGTAAATTGCCTCCATAGCCCCCACAAAACAAAGTAATAAATAGTTCATTCTTCCGAAACCTAATTCAAGTCATATAGTTCATTTTCTGCCCAAGCCAGCCCCCAACCCAACAACACCGTCTTCCTAATATTATTTCTCGCTCTTTGGCCTCTCCATCCATAAGAGCATTAAGCACATCAGAATTATCCCAAGAGTAGCATTGGATCTCTATTACCATATGTGATTTAGAGGATGGCTAAAACCACATTTGTATAACAAGAACACAAAAATAATGGGAAACTCATCATAAAAAGAGGGAACTGCCCAAACAACAAAGAAACCAGATTTTCAGCTCACCCATTGAGGGACCCAATCCTGTAACGAATAAATCTCTGGCTTAAACAGTGGATCAGGATCACACCGAAGCCAACCAGTTGTTAACCCCTGCATAAAAATTCATCAATTTAAACAGACTCCTAATGAGAGTGGAATATATATATATATATATATATAGATCCTTGAGAGACGAGTTACCTTCCTAGGACATGTCAGCCATTGGTAACGGCCAAGGACATTTGCAAGCTGCACAACAGTTGTGAATTTATCATGCCAAATTTTCTGATTAAAATTTAAATAGCAAGAAGAATGGCGAAACACCATGAGAAAGAGAGATGACTGTATAAATAAATAAATAAATAATAAACTGTACAACAAAAAGAAATATGTACACAACCAATTTAGCCCCAATCATGTTATGTATGCACCTAGAGAGAACTTTCTCAGATAAGGTATCCTAAGAAACACTAGCAGAAGAATGGAAAATGTAATTAAAATTAATTAAAATAGAGGATTATGAAAGGGCGGCGTGCTTTGGGATGTGGAGGAGCTATTATCCCCCAGCTCCCTAACCTAATGTGGCATCGGGTTCGGACGGGAACCGTAGCATGGGGAACATCTAATCCTTTTGCCGCCACAAGGCTGGCTAATCATATGGAGCAGGCTCAAAGACCCCTGAACCACCATTCTCAAAACTCAAAGCTATATATGCATTCATTACTCTATGGCATACAACATCCCAATGCCCCACGAAATAAATTTTCAGTATCTAATATGCTACATTTACATTTTACCTTCTTAGCGACAACCTTTCAGACAACAGTGTGATACTCCAGTGATACTTCAAGCAGTTAACTGATATAGATCTCCGCTTCTAAGTTAAGATGATTATTAGATTGTTCAAATTAACTTCAAATCTCATTACAAGTCACTTCTATATCATTTAAATCCTTAACTGCTAAATTTAAAAAATTCATAAGAAAAATTTTATAAATAAAATATCAATACTGTAGGTATATAAGATATAATTTCCCTTATATGTCCTAGCTATCACAAACTTCTCAGATCTTGTTGCTGATATCATAAAATCTAAAAGTGCACCCCGGCTCCTCTCACCTGTACCCCACGATGAGCTGTGTCAAGGCGATTATGGCTGTGACACTACTATGACACCTCCACAAAGTGGAAAAACCATCCATCTACAAATGGCAATTTCTTTTATGCTATGCATATGAAGCATGGACACTTCAAAATGGAAGTCATATCCATGTGCACACATGTCAAACACTTCACAAAGCATTTTTAATTTTATAATATTCTTTTAGTTACCAGATCACCTCTAGGACACTCCTAAGACACTTTCAGAATAGTTCACAAACACTCTAAAAATAACTGTCTGGATAGAGGTTGTTGCGGCTAAATATGGGACTTTTCATAACAAATCGATCCCTAACGAGGTTGTTGGGCCTTATATGGTGGTTGTTTGAAAGGAGATTAGGAGGGATTGGGAAGTTTTCAGGAGCACAGCGGAAGTGATCAAGAATTTCTTTTTGCCATCATGATGGGTATGGCTCTCGTCCAGTGTGAGTTGGCAACGTATAGGTATCAGTGAACTCCTTAGTCTTTCTCCAATGAGACTGCTAATTTTTGGAATGTGAACTTTAAGAGAGAAGCAAATAACTGAAAAATGTTTTAACTTCTTTGAAGCACTGGAGAGAGTCGAGATAAATTGAGGGGAAGATATTGTGCTCTGGGGGTTGAATGATAAAGACCTATGCACTCAAGAGATATGCTTAGATTGAGTCGCAAGAACAAGAGGAGATCCCCTTTCCTTGGAAGTTTATTTAGAATTCAGCTTCACCCCCAAGGGTACCTTTTCTTTTTGCATGAGAGGCAACTTAGGGAAGGATTTTAGCTTAAGATAATTTTTGAAGGAGAGGTATTATTTTGGTGAATAGATGTGTTGTGCAGGAGAGAATTTGTGCTGTGGATCAGTTGTTTCTTCATTGTATATGGGATGATCCTAGTGGAAAAAATTTCCTCTCTTATACACTTATGTTTGGTGAGTTGGGTCAGTTGAAGCTGTATAAAAAACGAGTCCTGGACTTGGCATAGTGGGAAGGTCAGTCCAACACAGAGGAGAGTTGTCAAGATATTCCCTCTAACCGTATTTTGGCTAGTATGGAGGGAGACTAGAAAGGACCTCTCTGAACATGAATAATTCCTTGATAGCTTTTGTCAATTACTTTATGAAGTGGTTGTACTTTTGGTCTTCTTTGAAGTATTTTGAATCTTTTTTACATATCATTGATCTCCTTGATTCTCTTTTACTGTGGACCGGTGGATAAGATCTCCTTGGTGCCCTTTCCCTTTTTTTTTTTAATATTTGTTCTTTGTGAATAAAATTTTCCTTTTCCTATTAAAAAGTAATATTACTTTATCATGAATCGCATTTTTCTAAAAAATGGGTAAACCATATAAAAACCCCTTGTGATTTGGCTTTGGCTGATTTCCACTCTATAGTTTAAAACTTGACAATTACCTATGCTAAAGTTTGCACTGTTAGGTTACAACCCCCTGCCATTAAATAATTAACAAAATTATCAAAAATTCTTATACAGTGCATATTACAGCCCTTAAAAATTTCAATTTGAACCTTAATTTGGTAATAAGAATTCACATTCCTTCAACTTGAATTCTAATTCGATGATTCAACACATGTTGCATAATTTAAAAAAAAAAAAAAAAAAAAAAAAAGAATGAGAACTCATTGAAAGAATATGTGCTATAATAATCAAATTAAGGCTCAAATTGGAGTTTTTTATGTTCTCATATGGTCGGCAAAGATAATTTTGTTAGTTAAGTAATGGCAAGGGAGTCATGTGCTAATAATGTAAATGACAAGGTAGTCAATTGTTGTGTCTCAAAGGGTGGCAACAGGCAAACAAACCAAACCATAGGAGGTTTTATGCAATTTACCCTTGAAATTTGACATGTACCCAGTGTACATGCTTCATGGCATCAAACCCCCCTACATTCAATAACTTTGTGGCTGCAAATATGGCTGCTGCAACAATCTCAATTTAAATCAACAGCCCATATCCAAAATTCACGGTTAGTAAAGCAAGAACCAATAGTCAAACTATGTCATGGTCCTTTCCCAAATACCTCGAATCTGGTAATCGGTGAGGAAATTGCCTTCCAAGTTCAATAGTTGAAAACCACACAGGGTGACTAACAAATTATTTCAAATAAGCCATGCAACAAAACAATGTTTGGTTTCCATATGGGTATAAATGACAATCTCAAAGAACTCATTACTGTGATATAATTTCAATTTCAAGTATTTTCCCAGTTAAGGTACCTTATTTTTCTTCATCATCAAGAGACAACAAAATGTACAACAGATTGAATATCCACAGCACAAGGCAGCTGTGATGGACAATACATAGCGATGCAACAGATATAATGGCACATTGTGATATCTTGTAATAGATTATTCTATTAGAGCTTTCTACATACAAATCTATACGATACAAATGCATATAGAGAGCCAGAAAGAAATTTTATTTAAAGAAATTTTAAAATAAAAATCAGAGCAACTCATGCACAGGAAACAAGCATATGATAATTTGCCAATAATATATTCAGACAGACAAAATGTTCAAGAAAGCATTATTATTATTATTTTGAATCAAGAAAGCAATTGATTGACAGTTCCAATATTAAAGTCCGCAGAAAGTTGTTATGATGCATTCCCACCAATTTACAAAAGATATATTTGGCACACATAAATACAGTGTAAGTATGCATGTATACAGTTGTATACAGACCTTTTTAAAAATTCTATGAAAAGCTTCCTCAAAGTTCTTGTCATGTCAACAATATGGGCAGATCAACTATTGACATGAAAACAGGAAATATACCAGAAATGCAGAAATTACAGTGGCAACTGATGCTCCAATGAAGCCCTCCCATGTTTTCTTTGGCGATAGCTTGATCAAAGGGGTTTTCCCAAAGAAAAAACCAAAAAAGTAAGCAGCGACATCATTCACGGCAATAAGAGCTGCTGGAAGAAGAAACCTGTATGTGCATGTATTGAGAACCATATTAACAACCACCAAATGAAATCACAACAACCCATAAGAAGAACCATTTTGAGAACGGCCAAAAGATATCAGAATCACTAAGAAGACTACCCGTCAAACAATATTAACATGTGACTTCACATATATAGTACTATTAATGAGGAATCTTTTACCAACAATTCAAAGAAATCTTGCAGAGAATTCAGTGTCTTTGAAACTTTTTAAGCTTGTGCAGCATAAACAGACCTAGTTATCATATATGATAACAAAATACAATCAAAGAACATAACTTGAAGAAGAATAAATGTGTAAAAGACCTTAGGATCAAAGGAAGAATTAATCACTCTTTTAACATCGAGCCGTATGGCACGGTGGAAATTTTAGGGCTTGAACTTGGAGGCTCTTTCCCTAAATTGTGGAGCACAACCCTATATTGTGGGATTGGTAACAAATTAACCGAAAGAGTCCGACCGAGAGACTTAACCGAGAGACTCTGACTGACTGGCTTAGCCGAGAGAGCAATTGACAAAGAGGGTGTGACCGAGAGAGTCCGTCCAAGATGTTTAATCGAGAGGGTCTAAGCGCGAGGTTCAACCAAGAGGTTCTAACCAAAAGAGTCTGACCAAGAGACTTAATCAAGAGAGCCTGACCGAGAGAGTTTTGTATATTAGCTTATGAAACGAGGGTAGGGACGCTCGATAAAACACAGAATGACAAAATCAAAATACAATTCAGAAATGTAGAGCAGAACATAACATGGTGATTTTTTAAAATGTATTGCTAAAAAGATTCCACATACATGAGTATGATTTTTTTTTTTTGGGTCGTAGTACAAGAGTATAATTATATTCAGACAAAAATGTTTATTTAATTGAGAATTTGAGGATAGAGACTTTTCTCACCCAAAAAAATAAAATAAAATTCATTTGTGTTAGCAACTTGCACAAGCACAGTCAAGATTATTACGTTTAGTTAGACACAGAGAAATATATCTCTCATACGTATCAGAAGCATGTACATGCTAACTCGTGTCTAACTCAACAAGAGTTGCCAAATGGCCAATTGGTGTTTCATAGGCCTCATATATAGTTGAGACCCTCTGTGAGACACAATTAATCTCAAAACACTTATAATTGAGACCTTCCCCCAAATAACAGTTGATAGGAATTAGTGGTACTACATAACTGAAGCTCACATGGTTCGCTTTTGAAAAGGGTCCTATCACAAGTTTAGGATTGAAATGATATATTCTGAGACTGCAGGGTTCAACTTTTGTATTTAATCACTCACAAAGTTAAAGGTTTCAAAATTTTCACAAGTATAGTCCTAGATATTGAATTTTTACACACCCCCAAACTTCAGGGTCCAATGAGTAGAGATCTGACAATTACGATAGGAGGAAGAAAATAAATAATATGATAATTTGTCCAGGAAAGAATTTTAGTTTGTTATTCTTGTTCGTTTGTAGCACTGGATTGTGTCCATGTCAAGCAGGTGACGTCCTTCGTAATATTATTACAATACTAAATAAATAAAAGATGATATCACGATAGTAGAAAAATAGGATGGTGACAGAAACCAATTATATGCATTTTAAGCAACTACTATTGCAGCTAAAGATAAATACTACATATATGACAGAATTTAGTTAATGTGATTACCAGAAAAGCCCTTCAAAGATGTTTGCAACAGTGAAAGAGGATTGTGTAAAAACCACTATGAGAATCATGTGTGTCCAAGCATACTGCCCAAATTGATACTTATACATCTTCTTCTTTAATGAGAGAATGAACCATACGAAGCCTGCAAAATGTTGACAACAATGTTTTACAAAGGTACATTCCTAAACTGACTGAACAGCAATAAATATCAATAAAACAACTAAAAATGAAGAATAATTAAAAAAAAAAAAAATCATTCCTAAATCCTAAATATAGCAAAAGCAAACCACTTTCCTAAAGGCCTGTAACACGGATGTCGATGGTCTCAAAAGTGAAGCATGAGCAAAAGAAAACATGGTTTGAAATTGGAACATATTGGGCATAATAGTTCCCAAGAATTTATAATGATAATACTACAACAATAATAATTAACCACCTGACCTGCAATATACAAGAAGTAGCATATAACCATTTGGTACTTCACAAAGACACTGGTGAGTTTGTAGAATAATTTATCTGAAGCCCCAGTATATACAAGCTGCTGACTGAGAATGCGACCATATACAAACAGCAGTGCGGTGAAGAAAAAATGCCTAGAGAGAGAGGAATATGCGTTAAATGGAGTTTGAAGAAATATGCCATTCATACAACACATCAATATTGTAATAAGCAAGTTGAAATATCAGCTCCAACTACTTTGCAGCCCATAAGGACTTCTTGCACAGATACTAATGGCCCTGTTTCAACATAAACCATCAAATGTATTTTTTACCAGTCCAAGAGCCAGAATCCCGGTAATCGTCGATCCTCATTTGCTCGCCTGAGTAAATTAAACAGCTCCCTTGCCATAAATATTTGAATGACAACCACCATGGCCCATATATAAAGATGCCCCAAATAAAGAGCGCATGCCAGACCCAAAACCATCCACAAAGACGATTGGATCCGGGTCCACATTGATCTGTACTTATTTTGATCATTAACAAGTAACTGGACTCCATTTGACTTGACAGCCTCAGCGGGAACCTAACATCATAAAAGAACAATGAAAAATCCATAAATTGCACCAAAAGGCCAAATAATTATCAATGTGCAATGTATCATGGCCAGCAAGTCAAAATATAACAAGATCATCAACTCTTTAAAATAAAAATCCCTTTTAGGACCACACTTCCCAAATAAATTATCCCAAACTCCCAGAACTAATAAATAAGTGAAGAGTTACATCATGAAACATCATTCTGACATGGTTTGATCACCTTCAAGGCAGACATTGCCATACCAATGAAACAAATATAAATGCATGCATGCACCACATGCTTCAAGAAAACATCTATGTGTACAAGACAACATTGTTTGAACATCTAGAGAGATGAATATGACTGACAAATGTACATGACTTCAAACCTATGATACCATCATTGCATTGCTCAATTTAGAGATTCATTTTATGTTCAATGCTAATAGATTACAATGTGATAGCCAAATTGCTTTACTGATGCGAGAGAGAGAGGGTAGGAGGGGGGAGAGAGACTATGTTGTAAGACAAACCTCACTTGAGCGTTTTCGATGCCGAACACGAGGTGTTGTTGTTCCACTTGTGCTTTGATCCATTTGCAACCTTTAACTAAGCTTGAGAGTAAAATATTCCCAATGAAAATAAGGCATGTGAGACCATCCCTGAAATGCAAAATCAACAGAAGGTTTAAGATATTTGAATTGGGCACTGCTATATAGAATAAAAATTAGAACATCAAGCATGCTCAAAGCGTCATTGAGATAACAAATAAAGAAGCGAGACTGAGGCTTGTCAAGACTAGAACATCTAGAGCCATGGATTTAAAACATCAGCCTGTGGTGTCAAATATGTAACTATATCACATGGACACTTCTAGAAATGAGCATGTCTTTGTAATGTCCTTCACATCCTTTGGGCACAACACAAACCGACACTTCATAACTTAAAATAGTGTTAAACTTCTTACAACTTTGTCATCCTGCCGTGTTTGTGTCATGTCACTCATCACAGATCTGATGTTCGCCATGTCATGTCTCCTTTATCCACATGCAATCCCATGTTCATGCTCTATAGGTATGAAACTCTATTGGTCGAATCTCCAAAAAGTGGAAAAGCCTCTTTCTTTGCAACAGATACACTACATCTGTTACACTCAATACTATTACAACCATTGCCACAACAGCTTCCGTGACCACATTTCAATTCTATGGAGCCAGAGTGAGGTAGAACCATAGGAGGAATAGAAATAATGGATCTAGGACAAGTTTGGACGTCTACCTCCTAAAAGTTGTGAGGAATGTTAAATTCTGAAAAGATATAATGCCTATTTTATACCTATTTATGGGGAATTAATCATACTTGAGAAATGATACAGGTGGAATAAAATAAAATATCACATAACACAATGTGGGTGCTAAAGGGATGCGATGTCTGGATAGCGGGTCATCACAAACTCATTTAATTCATGAGCTGGTTCAAGATATAGATATATATGTATGTATATGTATATTATATATTATATTGTGACTTATTTTCAATGTGTGTTACAATTGATTAGGTTCATTTTTAGAGGTTATTATGCCTAACACGTGTGAAAATAGAAGCCCAAAGACAAAAGCTCATTAATTAATATATATTAATTAGCTTGCTTTCTTGATATTGAATAGTTGTTTTGGTTTTATTCTATATTATGAATTTTGTAATTATATTTAAATTTTTATCAATTCTTTAATTTGGATATCTTGTTTAAAAATTATAATTAGATTGATATATATGAGCTCATGAACTGAATTGGCCACTTGTGAGCTCAATGTGAGATGTGAGCCCAAAAAATAGCTCACTAAAAAAAATGAGATGAACCATGAGCAGAATAATATTTAATTGAGTGGAGCATGAGCTGGCCTCACTTCAACTTAGCTTGATTCCTTTCCATCTGTTTGAGGTGGATTTTGACTACACAGATTCTGACTCCTTTGACTCGAACGATTTCTTCAAAGGATAAATGGGGACCTACAAAAGACCGCCGAAGGGTGCTCTGACGGGGGAAACTCCAACGCTCAATTCAGAAAAAGTGGTTTTCGATAAAAAAGAAACAGATTGAGCAAGAAAAGGAGGGCTAAGAATGAGAGCCCTGTGATCTTCGTGCCTAGGACTTGGCATACAAGATGCTTTTATAGGTTGATCGTCTGTGAGTCATGTATACTCGGGGCGTTGCAACACTAGTTTCTTTATGAGAATGCCCGGAAATCTCAGTATTTTATAATCGAATATTCTCAAAAAATTTACGATCTTTATCACATACGAAATTAATCAAACCAAAGAGATTTCTTCCCTTATCGATTAGGTTTCAAAAGATTCCTTCCGTATCAGGAAAGTATATGTACTACCTGAGGCCGATAGGGGTAAACGATTAACTTCTTACCGAATACAGAAAGGCTCTTACCGTCTAAAGTATACTGAATGCCTTTGGGAGTTAAAAATCGATGACTTTGTGACCGATAGAGGTCACTCGATGTGTCAGGACGTGTCCACCCTACGGGGAGATAGATCCTTTATCGTTGACACGTCGGGGTGTGAAATACTCATTGGATAATGGGCTTGTAAGATTTCGGATGTAAGCCTAACAGACCCTTGGGGTCATGTCCCATCATTTGCCCCCTACTTATGGCGTCATTTTGTTAAAAAGATGTCATGAGTAATGGTTATCGAAAAGGTATTAAACTTTTAATACGGCATGTACCACCTAGGATTTTGCGAATCGTCTTCGATACGCTTTACAAATCCGGATATTCGAGTGGATCAGGCACCTCTGTGCTTTTCTTACGACAGTCCTATTTTCTTGTGAATCAACCCCTCATAAAGAAAATATTTTTTGAGAGAATGGCTAAGGGTTCTCCTTCTCAAACTCATCAAGGCATCGGTGACATTAGGAGACGATGATGGAAGAAGAACTCCGAGAGGTTCAAACTGACATGTTGCTGGAAAATGATTACACAATGATATCGGCTCCTGATGAGGATAGAGCTAATAGGGCATTGGAAGGTCGCGTCCCAATGTACAAACAAACGGTCAAGTACAGCCTGAAAATACCATACACTGGTCCAATCACAGAGGTATTGCTTCGTTGAACATATTTCTGATGTTGCTTCTCCCTAACGTTTGGCGTCTAGTGATTGTTGTGATCTCTCTATTAAGGTTTTGTCATTTCTGTTTCAATTTTGAGATTCTGATAGCCATTTTTTCTCTTTAGAGATGCGGAAGTATAGGCTCCACCTGGGGCTGGTACAGGCTGTAAACCTGGCCCGAATCCAATTAGGAGTTCTACTACAGAGTCGATTAATAAGAGTTAGATGCACAAATATTTTTCATTGAATTCTTGGAGGGGGTTCTATGCCGAGGCTTCCCCCGCTTAATGCAGACCCGTTCACCAGGTTAAAATCTTGCAAAGATTTTCGCAACTCAGGCTTTGTCCAGTCTATAAGGGAGTACTGCAAAACTTGACGGAGGAGCATTTGGATTAATCGTCTTCTAGACGACAAGATGCTGTTGTTGGCAGGTCTCTTGCTTGACGAGAAGAGGAAAGTTGAGATGCCCTTGTTACTGGAGAAGGCACAGAAAAAGCTTGTTGATAGGATGCGTCTTCCTATAGAGGAGGACTTGAAAGAAATCACCATCGATTGACGAATGAGGAAAAGATTGACGGAGACCCCAGAGGAGACCGTCAATACATTGAGGGCCCGTTCTCTTGATTCGGTCCCACTTGCCTCGTTGCAAACCAAGAGAAGGCAAGTGCAATTGCGAGAGCTCCCTGAGGAAGAATAGGGCGAGCAGCATGAATCTGCTTGATCGATTACCAACAAGCCAAAAGAGGTCAATGGGAGTAAGCATCCTGGTGATAGTGCTGGCAAGAATGCCCCGATGAGGGAAGATTACATTCCCGAAGCATTTGTAGAGACGAAGGGACTTTCCTCGGAGCGTTCCGAAGACATTGGTTCTGATTCGAAGAATGGACCCGGCACGGGACCATCCATTGCAATTCCATTGTTGCCCGTAGATAAGGTCAAGTATAAGGTACTTAAAGAGGAAAAGCTTCCTTGTTCCATTCCCGTTCGGTCTTTCGACGGATGCAGGGGTTCCAAAGAGTATGGGACAGTGACGATCAGTGCCGGGGATCATCGGTACTGTTATGTGGATGTCACTAAAGAGAAGCGACTAGCTGACCGGTTAGATTTTTATCATTCTAACCTAGAGCCAAATAAGCTTTCCTTTGATCTGGGCGATGAGTAGAGATGACACTGGGCCTGTTCCAAGGACAGGCCCAGGAACCGCGGGCTGGTTCAGCCTCAATTCCAAGGCATTCCCAGTCCGGACTGGGCCAATTCCAAAAAAATTTTTTTGGAACCGGCTCGATCCAATAAACCAGGCCCGCTTAACCGGGCCAGGCCAATCCAGTTTGACAGTTTTCAAGTAAAAATTTCCCCCCAAAAAAAGGCTATTGGAATTGAGCTAGGTTGATTCAAGAAAAATAGGAACCGGACCGGCCCGGTTACTATAGCCAGTCGGGCCGATTATGGGTTACTGTTCACCCGGTCCAGGCCCCAGGCTGGCTGGGCCGGTTTTCGGGCCAAAACCGGCCCGGTTACATCTCTAGCGATGAGGCCCTATTTTTAGCGACTATGACGATACTTCTCTATTTCCTATATTCTTTAGCTTTTCCTTTGTTGGTCCATTGACTTGCATTCATTTATCCAAACCATGGTTTTGGCGAAGTTTCAAAAGCTTCATAGGGATTAGGTGCCAAATCACATGAGATGCCAATTTGATCAGACAACGGATGACACTTCTCGATTGGAGAAAGCTCTCTTGGAGAAGGAGAATGAACTTGAGGAAGCGAGGTCCTCGGCAGTTGCTACGAGCACCCAGGTTCAGGAGATAGGATGGTTGCAAGCTGAATAGGATGCGGGCCTTCAATAATGTGAGGAACTGGAGGCGGAGGTCAGGGTGCATGAGGCAGCCTTTCGGTCACGAGGCAATTGGCTAACATGCGAGGTCAATCTCTCCAATCCGCAGAGCAGGAGCTGGCCGAGTTGAAGATTGCTATGGCGAGGAACTCGCACACCCAATGTGGGTTGTCTGAAAGACTTCAATGTGCAATGGAGATCATCCGGCAAATGAGGCTAGCGGATGCTATGCCCCCGAATGTTGAGGGCCCTGCTAATGAGCTTGAGCCCGCTGTGGCTCCCAAGAAGCCTGGTGGCCCCTTGGTCCCTTGATCTGGATATGTGCCTTTCTCCTTGTAATTTTTCCCCATGTTTCCCTTTCGAGCTTATAAATGAAATATTTCTTTATTTCCATTTTGCCTTGGGCACTCATGCTGCTTTTGGTCAGGGAATTACACTTATTCGGTCAGTTTTGTTTAACAAATTATGAGTATCAAATAGATCAGGTGTCGTTTGCCCATTCAGGGAGACGTGTCCTCATAAGCCTTATTTGGTAGGAATAGATTGAAACGCTTCGTTCAAGCAAAATGACCTCCAACAATAGGTGATCAGGACTACGCTGACCAATTTAGGGAGATAAATTCCAACGATAGGTTAAGGCAACATTGGTCTATTCGAGAATATTGATCCCAACGATAGGTCAGGACGACATTGGTTCGTTCGGAAAAATTGATCCCAATTATAGGTTATGGCAACATTGGCCGGGGAGATTGATCCCAACAATAGGTCAGGGCAACATCGGCCCGTTCAGGGAGATTGATCCCAAAAATAGGTCAAGACGACGTTGGCCCGTTCAGGGAAATTAATCTCAATGATAGGTTGGGACAAATTGGTCCGTTTGTAAAGATTGATTCCCACGATAGGTCAGGACAACGTTGGCCCATTCGGGGAGATTGATCCTAACGATAGGTTTCGCTTAGCAATTCATTTTAACCTAATTAGCTCACAAAGAATGCACTGCTATCAAAAAAAAATTGATAACAAGCAGATCAAATGCTAAGATTAGATGCCAAGGGCTCCCCATCAAGAGGTATTGTAGAAACGACTGTAAAAGGAGAGGAATTTAACATTTACTTGGGAGGAGGTGCCGAGAGTTCCGTATCACAAGATAATATTCTGATACCGCTGGGAGTCCGAATCATAGGTTGGGAAGACACTAGGTTGGGACATAAAGCTCATGAAGGGATCGTTCGTTATGGACTTGGAGTATCATTCCATCTGGTAGGTCACATGTCGGTCCAATGATTGATTGCTCTTTCGATTCACTTCTCTGCAGCGGGGCACACCAGTTAGGAGAGGGAATGTTCCTCCCTACTACACTGATGAACCTTTGTAATCTTTCACTTCGAATCAGGAATTCCAACTCGTCTTTGAGTTTTCTGCATCCATCCGTCGTGTGGCCATAATCTCGACGGAAATAACAATACTTAGTTTTATCTTTTTAGCATCATCCTCCACAAAGGGGGAGGTCACCTAATATGGAGTTTGTTTCTAATCTGGAGGAAGACTTGACTTAGGGTTTCATTCAGGAGTATGTAAGTATTGAACCCTCGTTGAGACTGAGGCCCTTGTCTGTTCCTCTTCGGTAAGCACCACTGGGGTGACCGACTATGCTCTGTTTGAGACAACCGGTTTCGACATCTATCGAACGCTTCAATATCTTCGGCTGCTGTATACTTCTCAGCTCAGGCGTACAATTCCTCGATGGTAGAAGGAGAATTCTTCGTGATAGATGTTTTCATTCCCGATGAGCGTAGCCCTGTAAACAAAGCGGCTAACGCTATAAAATGGTCCAAAACTGAAATCTTCATCATTTTGACTTTGAAATTATCCAAGAAGTCCTTTAAAGGCTCATCATCTTTCTGCCGCAGTAACAACAGAGAAGTAGATTTTTTTTTAGCTCCTCGATTGATCATAAAGTGAGTTTCAAACTGTTGTCGAAACTAAGATAAACTTTTAATGCTGAACGGTAGGAGCAAGTTAAACCATGTTAACGCGTTACTTTTGAGAATAGTAGAAAAATGTTTGCACATAGTTGCGTCTGTCATGTCTTTTGAAACCATTACCGTTACAAAATGAGTTGTATTGTCACGAGAATCAGTTGTACTATCGTGTCTCTCTATAGGAGGTAGAAATATATCCCGAAACATCGATTCTGAGGAAACCTTAGCATCAAAAGGTGATAAACTGAAGGAATAAAGGGGGGACATCGTTCCCCCTTGCATTGGCTCGTTTGAGTTCATCAGCGACAAGTTGCTTAACCTGTTCCCTTAGGTCATCAGGATTATGACGAGAAATTATCTATAGTTCAAAGTTCAGGCAAGGGGCAAACCATCAAGAGCGTGCATGCCCCCTGATCCTGTTGAAGAAGATTATCCTTCCGATCTAATAGCATGGCTAAATCCTTATAACTGTTTGCTCATGTTCTAAATTCTGAACTCTAGTCTTTCTGGTTGGGGATGATTGACCCTTTTAGGGAACATTGGCGCAAGAGGTGCGACCGGGCACTCCTGGGACGCAAGTTGTGAGGCCTGATCCAGGTGAGAAAGTTGAGAATAAGTGATAGGGTTGTCAACATGGTAAACGGGTGCCGCTAGCAATACAGCATAAGTGAAGGCGGCAGTGTGCCTATCTATAACGGACACAACCTTCAAGGCGGTTCTGGTCCTTCTTTTTGGAGGCATAACAGTTTGACAATTCGGGGTGTCTGCTGAGATAGCTCTACGCTATTTCCCACAGACGATGTCAATCTGTTGGAGGTGAGTTTTCGCTCCACAGATTTCGATTCCTTTGACTCCACAGTTTTCGCTCCACAGATTTCGTTGAACGGTGTTTCGTCAGGAAAAACTCCGACGTTCAAGTCAGAAAGAGCGGTTTTCGATAAGAAAGAAACAGATTGAGCGAGAGAATGGGGGTTGAGAATAAGAGTCATGTGATCTATGTGCCGAGTGTATAGTATCCAGAGAGTGTACTTGGGACTTGGCAAAAGGGATGCTTTTATAGATTGATCCTCTGTGAATTGTGTATACTCGGGACGTCGCAACCCTAATTTCCTTGTGAGAATGCCCAAAAATCTCAGGATTCTATAGTGAAATATTCTCGGAAAGTCTACGTTTTTATCACATAAGAAATTAATCAAATTATGGAGATTTTTTTTTTTATCGATTAAGTTTTAAAAGATTCCTTCCTTATCATGAGAGTATGTGTATTACCTCAGGTCAATAGGGGTAAACAATTAGCTTCTTATCGAATACGAAAAGGCTCTTACTGTCTGAAATATGCCGAATGCCTTTGGGAGTTACAAACCGATGACTTTGCAACCGATAGAGATCACTCGATGTGTTGGGGCATGTCCACCCTACAGGAAGATAGATCCCTTATCGTTGACACGTTGGGTTGTGAAATACTCATTGGATCATGGGTTTGTAAGGTTTCGGATGTAAGCCTAACGGGTCCTTGGGGTCATATCCCATCACCATCCCTATACGATGAGAGTCATATTCCACGCCCATAAATTTGAACCCACCCTGCCTCATATGATTTTTCTCTAATATGACTTTCTTATTTGAGGGTAAATCTTGACGCAACAGTGGACTTACTCTTTTAGTGATCTCGAGGTCACGGGTTCGAGACGTGAAAACAGTTTGTTTACAAAATGCAAAGGAAAAATTGTGTACATATACGCCCATCTTCTCCCTAATCCCGCAGTCAAGAAGCACTTTGCACACCAAATGAGCCATTTATGACCTTTCGTCTTTCTTTTTCAATTAATGGTGGGAACAGCGGCCAACATCGTTTGACCGTGCACCCATAAACCCATTGAGCATACACAGCAGCCCACAAACCATAAATTCTCAGCAAGCAAAATGAAAAATGTTCCAAATCGCAGAACAGCATGCAAGTTTGAGCCTCAGATCCTGCTTCGAAAGAAATATATATTGTACCACCTGTGGTTAAGGTCATATGCTAAATGATTCCATATCAGCTGTGTTCCCTCCTTGAATGCATCCTTCAAAAGTTTCGATCAATTTGCTTCACAACAGCCCCATACTCATTTCCCTCATGGGTTGAATAACATCAATCTAGTGGTTTCATTTTTGTCATTCGTAAGTGCTAATTAGTCACTTACACCCTTTTACATATTTTTTTATGAACATTTCAGAATAACTAATCCCAAAAACCAAAATACAAAATTTTGGGCATCTTAAAGTAGCAAATTTTAACAACTTTAATGGGTGCCATTTTTAAATAAGGAAGCCATGCAACTTATCAGAAATTGTCATTTCATATACTATCTAAAATATCCCTTTAGCTTCAGGTGATCATAAATCACGAAATAACTCAAAAACATCCTAGAAAACATGAAACTAACAACCCCAGATAGCAAAATCAGACAAAAAATTGGGGGAAAATTGAAAATGAAAGATGTGCTTACGTTTGAATCTCGAGCTTGCGTTTCTCTGCTCTTTTGAAATCTAATGGAAAGCTGAGAGAAAACAAGTTTTGAACGCGATCAATAAAATATGAAAGAGAGAAGTCTGGAGGTGTGGGAAATTAGGAGGGAGAGAGAGAGAGAGAGAGAGGCGAGTAAGTTTGCCTCTTCCTCTACTTGTGACATGTCACTCACCTATTCAAAATGGAGAAATTGAAAAATCAGAAATTGGGAATAATAATAATGGCGGAGGAGGGGAGGGAGGGAGAGAGAGAGAAGGGGGTGACTTTTTACGGGTCAGGACCTGCAACATCCCAATTTTGCAAATCGCTCCCTCGCTTTTCCGGCCCAAATCCCCCTCACGAGCCTCTAGGATCGCGCATTTCTAGAGGTTGCCACGTAAATACCCCGCCGACCATTTTAATAGCCCAAGTGAAAGTAATTCTTTTGTTATTTGAGTGATAATAATAATCAAAATCAAAATTTTTTAAATAATAATAATTCTCTTATTAATTAAACATTAATTTTTTTAATAAAATTTTAAATTTTATATATATAAAAAATAAATATATAAAGAGTTTTATTTTCTTAATTTTTTACTTTTATCCAAATTGAATTTAAAAGAGTTTTATTTTCTTAATTTTTTTACTTTTATTAAAATTGAATTTAATCATATTAAAAAAAATTATTAAATACAGATGATTTATTTAAAAAATTAAATTATTTTTTTAAATCATCACTTTTCAAATTTTTAAATAAATATTTAGAAAAGTTTGATTAATAAACAATTTAGAGTGCGCTTCACTTGAATAATGTTGGGTTCAACTATGACAGTTAAATGATTATTGTGGTGAGTTACTTTAAAGCTGTTGTGCCAAGTGTGCTTCAAGGCATTTGATGGCAGTTACATGCTTCAAGTGAGTTCATTTAAGATTGTGAATTGTGAATCGGGCCGAGTTTGAGTTGCTCGTGAATCCCCCCAATCAATATTTCAACTCGATTCGAATTTGATCGAATTCGAATCAAATTTAAGTTGAATCCATTATACAATCAAATCGAGTGACTCGATAATATATATTAATACATATTATATAAATTTATATATAATTATAATATAAAAAATTAAATTAAATAAAATATATTAATATATTATATAATAATCGAGTTTTTGAGTTAAATTCAAGTAATTTTATTATACAATTGAGTCGAATTCAACTCCTATTATTTACTATTCATTGAGATCAAGTTTGAATTCGAGTCGAGTTAAAAAAATCAAATTCAAGGGATCGACTTAACTCAAATATGTCCCTAATTATAATGCCAAGTGTGCCTTCAATCACTCCAAAATCAACTCCAACAGCAAAAATGTCAACTAAAGAAAATACTTTTATTTCATTTTAAAAAATTAAAAATAACTTAAATTTATCAAATTCGGCCGATTCATCCAAACCCCACAATTTTATAGTATTATTATATAACTTATGACAATTCAAAGTTCTACAAGCCAGCTTTATGTCAACTGGGTTCATCCATCCATCATCCATCATATATATAATTATATATTATTCCTTTTATATTTTTAATTTGTGAATTATAATTATGTTTATAATTAGATTTATAATTATAGGTAGAAATTGTTTACTATAAACTTCAAGTATTGAAGTTGTTTTTTCCTCTTTGATGCAATTTTAAATTAATTATTTTCTTTACTAGGAAAGAAAAATCCATTAAAGATATTTTTTTAATAGAAAGAGATAAAATCAAGTTAGGTCAAATTGATAAAAGAATGATAAAACTTAAAAGATTCAGTCATTTAAATTATTCCTAAAGACTAAAAATCTATTAAAGATACTCATATATTCAGATTGCACCAGAACCAAAGTTGTCTTCTTTTTTTACTATGGATAATTTGGCCTCTTGAATCCAATCTTCCATAGTATATTTGAATATTAGAAATCTTGCATTGACCTAAAAAAATGTCTAATTTTTTTTTATTATAACAAAAATCAAATTTCAAACCATAAGATCTGATAAGGGAATTTTTATCACTGGCTGTCCCCTTGAGGACAATCGAAAATATCACTCTTATTATCAAAGGCTTTTTTATTTCTCCATACCCAAATAAAAATGGCATAAAAAACTACTTTTCAAATTATATTGAACTTTTTATTTGAACCAACAATTAATCTAATTCACTATTCAAACATTTTGTGGGGATCAATAATTTATTTTCTCCATACCCACACTTGACCGATGCAAGACGCAAAATTTGATATGATAAAATGATATATACAATTCAGGAATTCGATTACTCACTTAAGTTAAATCGAATTAATTTTCTTACATAAAACCCTCAAATCCATACGTGCTTATCACTGAGAAATATTAATTTTTTTTTCATCTTTACACTTATCTCTTATTATTCTCGATAAATATTTATTTACAGTATGATAAAATTAACTTTTTAAAGTGTAATTTTGTAATTATTTTTATAAGAAATTATGGTTGTTTTAATAATTTCTTTAAATTTTTGTACAATTATCTTAAATGGTCGACAATAATTAGTCTAAGTTAGAGTAATTTCTCCTTTGTCGTTTCTGAAGTGCATACGTATTTATTTGTCTTTGCCAATTGTTGCAAATGGAAGAATAAGTGATTGCAAAACAAATTAAAAAAAAATATATATCAATTGTTCAATCAGTGAGGGTTTGTCCCGATGCTAAGTTTTTTATGTTATTGTATACTACATAAATTTATTGATATATATTCAAAGAACAGTAGTTAAAATTTATATATTTATAAAAAATATTATATAATTTATCCATAAACATAGTGGTAGCAACGTCAGAGTTATATAGAAAGGAGGGTAAACAATTACCCCTACTATATCAAAATAATTCTATTAAATTTTTATATGTCAAATAAATATCGCTCTCACTAAGACCGTTAGTTGATCCACTAAGATCATTTCTATAAAAATATTTTACCCCACTGCTCTTGGATCCTAAATCACTGAGTGGTAGTTAATTTTTAGTTTAATAATTACCAACCAAATTTATTTAAAGTAAAAGGTAATGAATTGATTCGTTGTAAATAAATGTGAGTAATATTTTAGTTAAACCATAATAATAAATTGACCTAATAACTAATTAACTATTTCTTTTGTATATTTAGTGAAAGATGAATGTATCTATATCTCTCCAATCTTTTTATCTAAGGGAAATTAAGATTAATAAAAGAGATCTATATTTGGAAGAGTTGAGATCAGAAGCAATTGAAATTAAATAAGACTTTGAATATGAAAATTTATTGATATAAATTTTAATTTCTTATAAAAATTTTATTTTTATTTACAAAACACTATATTTTCTACTAAAATTATTTTATTTAAGTTAAAATAATTATAATTAGAATAAATAAAATGCATATAAGTTGAGACACATCAAGCTAAATTAAGGTTTCCAAAGGAGAGCCAAAATATCAAGATTAACTTGTTTTTATTTTATTGTATTTTCATTGTAATATTTTTTAAATAAAATAAAAATATCTATAAAATTCAATAAAAAATAAATCATTTTCCTTAAAAAAGAGATTAAAATTATTATAATATTGATAATTTTTTTATAAAAAATTTTATGAAAATTTAATTTGATCTGGTTATGGCTTTTCAAAAGAAGCCTTTCCCCCAAAAAACAAAAAAACAAAAACAAAAAAAACCTTATTACTACTTGGATCATTCGGCTTAGAATTTCCCTTGATGAAGTCATTTGGTCAATAGAATTATTTGGAAACACATTGGTTTCTGGATGGATTGATGGATTGCTATTCCCAATCCCAATCCTATCAATTTGGTTTTATCGTACGAGATGAAGTTATCGTGATCTCCAGGTTTTATGGTACGAGATGACAGTTCGTGAGGATTGGAATTTGGATTTAATCATTAAAAGACAAAAATTCCACTGGCCTGGCCAGCTCAAGGGCTGTACCATTATTTATTTATTTATTTATTTTCTCTATTATTATGTCATGAATCCTTTGATTTATCGAGGATTGATTTATCGAGGATTCACCTAATAAACTCGAACGTAATAAAAAAGCTCAATCTAAAATATTGATCTATTTAATGAAAGAGTCTATTGAATTTAAGTACTTCTATGATCTTTTTTACAGATCAAATATAGAATTCATAACGTTGCCTACCTCTTGAGAATCCAAACATCCACAAATAATTTTTACTCAAGATGAGTCTCACTCTTATATCAGGAAATCCTTTTCATCTTTAGATGGTTCTCATTCTAGCACTAGATAGCCCTTTTCCATATTAAAGCAGAACTCTTGATATAAATTTGTTATGGATCCATTAATTTGTCATCAATCCAGGTGATAAACTCAATTATAATAAGAAAACTCAATCTAAAAGATCGATCTGTTATGTGAGAAAGTCTATTAAATTTAAATATTTCTATGATTTTTATTTTTAAGAAATTAATATGAAATACATGACACATTATGGGGTCCAGTAGAGCGCTCCTTATTTTGTTCCAAAATGATAAATCATGACTTCTGGAACCCACTGATTCTGATGAGGGTGGGATCTCACATCCAATTTTCGGAATAGAGGGCTTCAAGAGAGGTTAGGCCCAAAAAAGAAAGCAAAATGTGGATAGTTATTTTGTGTTTGGGCTCTAAGAAATTATTTCAATTCTTGGTGGACTTCAATACTTTATTTTTATTGTATAAGAATTAGAATATGAAATTTTTAAATTAAAAAAATAAATTATAATTATTAAATTATTTTCTTAAAAACCGATCTTCTGCATCTATGTAGTGTGACTTTGCCATCATGTTGTATGTTTCTGAGGCCATTTTAAAGTGCCGAGTCTTATCACCCTACTAATGAAACCCCCAAGTTGAGAGGAAGAATCTGGGGTTGGTGCTGAGATTTTTCATTCTTATGTTTGCAAATCCACGCCGAATTGATGTATATTTATTTATTTGCTATTTGTAACAAGCATTATTTTTTTCTACAAATCATGGACATCTGGTAACCAAGTCAGGTCTAACTAAATTCAGTTCAAGTCGGATTGTGCTCTTAATAAGTAAAATTCTCTGAACATCAATTTTCATAGTACACAAGACTGGAATCTGAAATCTTATTTAAAAGATATCAGTGTTCAATTATGATCTACTAAACATTGGTTATTAACAATTATTTCTTATAATAAGATTTTTTACCAGTTTCTTTGGAGATTATTAAAAAAAAAAAGAAAACGAGCTTTGTTGTGGATTGATCTATACAATATGGTATTTTATATGTATGCATCATTTGTTATAGAAAACAATGAAGAAAGTTAATTATTAAAATTCTAAACTTACAGTTTTCTGAGTTTTAAAAGGTTACAAAGGCCTCATGCAGTGAAGTAGGGGTTAGTGTGCCAACCGAAGGACTTTGGGGGATTGGGAATTAGATCAGCTTGAGACACGAATAAATCTCTTATGGACAAGCTTGCTTGGAAACTCTTATCCGGAGAGTTTTCCTTCTGGTGTGAGATTCTCAGAACCAAATACCTTAGAGGGAAATCCTTTTTGCATTGCCATAAGCCTTCGACTAGCTCGCCGTTGTGGCGAGAGCTTCTTCGAGTACGAGAATTCATTCGGAGCGGCTTACATTAGAGAATTGGTAGTGGGTGAAAATTGATTTTTGGGAGGACACTTGGGTAGGAGAGATCCCTTTAATTAAAATGATCCTCGATGGCATATCTGGTATTCAAGTTGGGTTGAAAGTTGAACAATTCATCACGCCAAAGAGGGTGTGGGATATAGATGCTCTTACAAACCCACTCTAAGGAAATATTGTGGAGAAGATTAGAGCCGTGTTGATTCCTCACGACAGAGAGTCGCAGGACTACATTGTGTGGGCAGGCAATCCCTCGGGCGAGCTCTCTGTTAAATCAGCCTACACCTTCATTTCTTGCAGAATGACTCCTATTGCCCCAAACTTGACTCAATGGAAGTGGATTTGGAAGTTGAGGTGTCAGGAATATGTTAAGTTTATGGTCTGGCTAATAATGCATGACAACTTGATGACTAACAGCTTATGTTTCAGATGTTACTGATGATCCAGCTTGTCCCTTTGCAAGGAACAAGAAGAAACTACCATGCATCTTTTTGTGATTGTCCGATAGTGCAACAAGTTTGGGATCGGATTTTAAATACTTTTTTCCTGACCAATCTTCTGTTTGCTCATCTCGCTGTCAAGGGTTGGATTATAAAAAACTATAGATCCCACACTATGTATAGGGATAAACCCTGGTCCGTGCTATTTTTGTACACTATTTGGACAATTTAGAAGGAACGTTGCAGATAGTTTTCAAAGGGAATGATTTTTCAATTAAGGGAGTGGCAAGGTTGGCCCACATGTATGCAAGAGAAGGATTGTGTGCTTTTTATAAGGATCGTCTCTATCATCATTGTGTGGGTAGGTGGGTTTCATGGTCTCCTCCCCCCGTTGGTCATTTCAAACCTAATATAGATGGGTCAGTGAATCAGAGCATGAGGTCTGCAGGATGTGGAGATCTAATCCGAGATGAATGTGGATTATGGATCAGGGGTTTTACTGAGAATATTGGAGTCTGCGACCCTTTCACAACGAAATTGTGGGGTGTCCGTGAAGGTCTATGCCTATTTTTATGGGAAAAATTGTAACCGGTAGTTATTGAATTAGACTCTATGGAATTGGTTTTTGCTTTATCGAACGGAGTAAACCCACACCATCCTGCTCATCACATGATTCAGGAGTGCCATCTTTTTATAAATAAAGCTATGGTTCGTGTAGTTCTTTTTATTCAATGAGAGGGTAATACTTGTGCAAACATTCTAGTAAGATTTGGTCACTCGGTCCTAGAGGGAATTCAGATTTTATGGTCCCCTCCCAATGAGGTGTTTCGTGCTTTTCATAATGATATTCAGGAGCTAACTTATTTTAGAAGTTAGTTTTTCCGCTCTGTTGTAACTAAAAAAAGTTACAATTAAGGTTTTAAACTTTTAAAAGAAAACAAATAAAAATCTTCGTCAACATTCGTACGATAGTGTTAACGTCACTTTTGTCACTTTTTTGTTCTATTTAAAATAAAAATAAATTCAAAATATAATTGTAACCATATACAAATAAAATAGCAATAAAATTCCAATCTATTTCTTTTTTTTTTTTCCCCTTAGTTTAACGAATTCACCATGAAAGGTAAAAAGGGGATCACATTTTATCTTTTTTCTCTCCAAAATATGAAACTTAATTTTTCTCTTTTTAAAAATAAAAATAAAAATTTTCTTTTTTTTTTTTACAAAAAATCAATTTAATTTATATTTTATACCTGTAAACACAATAAGTATATTAATTTTCTCTCTATATTAAAATTATATAATTCATATTTTCTGCTTTGTAAATACATTGATAGTTTTATTTCTATAAAGTATGAAATTTAGTTTTATTATATTACCAAACACGTTATTTTTTTTCTCTAAAAATTAACTTAACACATATTTTTCTCTCTTAACGCATCGATTTTTAATCTTTTCCCTTTAAAAATATGAAATTTAGGTTTTCTCTATTCAAAACTAAATACTCTAATTTCCTCTAATTTCTCTCTTCTAAAAAATAAATTTATTTAAAATTTTATCCATCTGTATACAACGGTGCTTAATTTTCTCTCTTTAAAAAAATAAAGATATTAGATTTTTTAAAATTAATTTAGTTTGCATTTTTCTTTCTTGTTTTGAATTTTCTTTCCCCAGTAAACCATGATTTTTCTTTCTCTAAAACCAATAAAATCATTTCTCTCTTTAAAAAATTTATTTAAATTTTTATCAAATTTTGAGGGAATTAAATTTTTTTCCCTTTCCCCTTGTATTACCCTATCCCATTTAGGGTAATATTTTATTTTTTTTCTTAATAAAATTTGAAAGAGCTAAATTTTTTTCCCTTTTTGCCATGTGTTACCCTTTATTATTATTATTATTATTATTATTTGGTTCTTTATTATTATTATTATTATTATTTGGTTGAAATGTTTTACCCTTTATTCGCATAAAAATTTAAGAGAAAGTAGTTACCATACCAAGTATCCTTAAAAGATGAAAAATTTTCAAAAAGATAAATTTTCACCACTATCTTCTCCTACCAAACATATTTAAAAGTTAAAAATTTTTATAAAAAAGAGTAAATTATTATTATATTAAAATTAGTCTCAACTTTGACAAATTGATGTTATATTAGAAAAGTTTTAACTCAAAATCAAAAAGCAATTGTATTGACCGAAAAAATATCATTTTATGGAGGAAAGAGTAGAAAAAAGAGGTCAAGGTGTCGTAGATTAATAGTGTGTTTGGCAATTTAATAGGAAAGGGAGGTAAAAAGGAAGGAAGTGAAAGGATGGGGAAGAGGAGGAAAAAAAAATAAAAAATCACGTTTGGTAATAAAATATGTGATTGAAAAGGTAGTAAAATGAAAGTAAAATAAACAATCGTATTTGGCTGGATGAGAGAAAATGAGGGAATATAATTAAAAAGTATACAAATTTACAGTTTTATCATTTTTGTTTTTTATTAGAGTTCTAAAATAGAGGGCATAAAAATAAATTTAGTATTATAATTTTAAAAGGGAATCTCTTCCCTTCAAAACCTACCGATTTGGTAAAATTAAAAAATTGGGTTAGTTTTCTCCCTTTAAATTAATTGTTTTGTCAAATATGGGTGAGTTTTTTAAAAATTCTTTATTTTCTATTAAAATTCTCTATCTAAACAGACCGTAAATAAATTTTCAAAGCCATGGTAATGAGAAAAAGACTCATCACTTTAATAGATAATTGATTTAATAGAAAAAATATTAAATTTTTTAATTAAAATTTAGATTCAAATCTTAAAAAGAAAAAATTATATGGAGAGATTTTTTTTTGAAAAGTGTTTTGATTATAATTTGAATTGTATTAATTAAAATAAAATTTTAGATATTAGTTGATGAAACGATGTACCATTGACAAAAAGAAAAATGCCTTAGCAAAATTTTGAAGAAGGAAGGCTCCCTTGGGTGCACAAGAGTACAAAAAGCATGTGATAGCTTTCGGCTAGTTCAATGCACAAGAACAGATCCAACTCATTTTCCTGTCCGGTGCATATGAAGCAAAGCCCTACAAGGCTGCTCTTATTGGTCATTTTGTCTGTGGACATCATATGGGTACCCTGCTCAAGTCACTTATCAAACCGCAAGCTCTGAGTCAAACCCTTGTCCTTTTATATAATCATACAAAAAGTAAAATGGTTACTAGTCTTTTTCATTGTCCAAAATAATAAATTAACCTGGCCAAGATCCACAATCTAACAAGTGAATTGGGATGCTATATAAATCTTAGGGTAAATTTGTTTCGTAAAAGGGAAGGGAGAAGAGGAAGAAAAGGGGGGATTTACTTGATTTAATAGAAATAAATATATATATTATTTTATTTTATTTAGTAGGGATGGAAGAAAAAAATGAGTAATACTTTTTCTTATTTAGTTGGATTGAAAAGTAAAAAAATATATATATATCATCTTATTTTTTAACTTGGCATTATACCTTTATAAAATATTATTTTTAATATTTTTTATTAAATATTTTTTTTTTATTTTTTTAATTTAAAATATTTTTCTATAAAATAGCTATTTAATATATTTTTCTTTTTTGACAAATTATTTTCATTATTACTTTATATTAAATAAAATTAGAATAGCAATGTAGATTAAGTAAAATCTCCATCATTGATAAAAAATAATTTATCCAATAAAATTGACAAAGAAAATTAAATTTAATTATGTTATATTAAATAAAATTAAAATAAAAAAAATTAATAGAAAATTTCATAAATGTTAAACAAGGACAAAGATAAATTTATTCAAAATTTTTATTTTCTTCCCGGTCCATCAACTTTGGGGTGAAAATAAATTTTTAAGGGGGATACATTGTGATTACATTTTACTTTTAATTTTTTTCCACATTTCTTTCTTAACAAATGAACGAAAAAAGGCATTTCACTCGAGTCTTACTTTTCATTCTCTTTTTCTTTCACCTTGTACTCAACCAAACTTACTCTTAATTAAATCTCGAATTTAAAATTTAAAAATGAAAAAAAACTACACTTAGAAAGTCATCGCCTAAATAGGACTCCCTTGTACACTCGAACTGGATTAGTTGAAATATAATTTTAGATATTAGTGGTAGGTAAAAAAAATAGTCATTAATATATTTATTTTTTTTGAGTTAGAAGCGATATTTATTTATACAACCACTAAATAAATCAGCATCGTTATTACTAGCATTTGAACTTATTCTCTCGAGGGATATCATTAAATACACTAATTGTAAAACTTTGTTTGTTTGTTTCTAATTGCTTGTTTTATATATCACCTCTTCAAAAAAAAAAAAAAAATGATAAGAAGCACACTTAATGATAAAATTTATTTAATATATTTGCTTAATACATGTAATTTATAATATATTTTATATATTCCATAATCTTACTTATGCAATGAAATACGTGTTTTTTGAGAAAATTATTTCTATGTATGAGCAAATTGATTTTTTTTTTTTTAACTATTATTGAAGTATCATGCGGGTCAAGAGAGATTTTCCTTCTTTCTTTGAAGATATTTTGCATATCAAGAGCAGACATTCAAAACCCAGAATTTTGTTTTCCATGGCAAAGACAGAGACCATTACAAAATAAAACCTTTCCATTTTCAGACTATTGGTTGGCAAAAGTAGGATATGATATGAAATTAAGGTCCCAAATGAGAAGAATAAGAAACTTCAACTGGGGTCATAATTGTCTTTCAAAGACACCTCAAGTGATAGAATCTCTCTATTTTCATTCTCTTTTCTCTGATTCAATCTTATTTAATTACTTTTTCTTGTAAAAAAAAAATAGGACCACAATTTGGATATTTTTATTTCCTTCCTCCACAAGTGAGTCCATTGACCCTGCACAAAATTATAATAATTATAAGAAAAAGGTTGCTCTTGCACGGAGGTTTCCAAAGTATCCCAAGAAAAAACAAAGTTTGTTGAAAGGTTCTTTCATCATAAGATGGCTCCTCGGGTTGGATATAAGGTAATTATGAAGTGTACAATCATTTGTGCAGGATCAAAACATTAGTTTCCTGGATAGATGAAAGTTAGTTTTCATTGTGTTTTTGGAAAAAAAAAATTATAAAAAAGGAAAAAGGAAAAGAAATTAATTTGGTAAAATAAAGTGTGTGGGTCTGATGGGTGATGACTACGGTGAGAGATGATCTGATGGGTGATGACGACGACCTTGCAATGAATGGCGACGGTTGCTACTAATATCTCATTTTCAGGTTTGGTATTAAACCAATCCTTTTAATGTTCCTTTTTACCTTTGATGCCCTCATTCAATTTGCCAACTTCTTGTAACTTAACTACGGCATTGCCCCTTCATTGTTCTGCTCCTCCCTTGTCAAAAAAATATGCCGCCTTTGGATTCCAAAATCACACACACTTTTCATTTACCACGGCTTTATAAAGTTGTTCTCAATCAAAAATGAATATGACATACAAAATTATTCTTTTTTATATTTTGATTCGAATATTATCATATTTAATTTAAAAAAAACTTTATCAATATAATATTTTTTATTTTTAAATTTTGAATTTAATTAAAAAATTTAACATTTTTATAAAGTAAAGTGATTGTACCTCGATCGGTGACTCTCTTCGTGGCGATGGCGGTGTGTGTTTTCATTAAGTAGCATTAAATTCTCTCTTTGAGAAGATGTTTCTTGTTGGTAAAAAAAAGAATTGAATCTAGTAAATAACTTTTACATAATTGTTTTTGATGGGACGGCTATCCCAGAATCACATCCGATGGGTCAGCCCTAAGAAGGCCCACGCAAGAGGCCTATAAAAGATGATTACCGGTCGAAATTTGAATGTAACCATCAGCTTAAGGGTCTCAATCCTTGGATCAATCTACCGAAGGGTCTTAATCGTCTGGACCTCCCGAACGATACTTACCGAGCGAAGGCAGTCACTCCGATCGGGCAAAAAAATAGCAACATACCAATCGGACGAGTCCCGATTAACCCTTTATCGATCGAACGACCAAACGACAAGCAGCACCCCTAACGATTCTAAAGGAAGATCAGAACTTCCTTAATTTTAGTCTCTTATTTCATAACGGCATATTTCGAATCTTTCAAGTAAGGAAAGCATCACTCTTTAAAATGGTAGTTCCATCGATAAATGATGATCATAATCAACTCACACTATTAACTCCCGAGATTCTCGGATCAGTTTGATAAGGAAGGTAGGGTTGAGTCCCCCAGCGACGCTCGCCGGAATATCCTTCGACGGTTTTTGCAGGTGTATCTACTCATTGATGGCTACTGTTCGAGTCAAGAAGGAACCAATATCTGTGGAGTCATAATCCACCTCCAACAGATTGGCGCCGTCTGTGGGAAACAGACTAAAGTAACTCCTGTTGTTGTTTCAACAATTATACCTCAGAGAACTAGAGCGTCCTCAAAAGTCGTTCCTCTTGCTAAAGGGCGAACTGTCACACTTTTCGAAACCTCTACTCTTGCGGCGCCTGATCATACTACTCGTGATCAAGTAGCTCCTATGAGACCACCTCGTCAAGAGCAGGCCTTACAGCCTGCAATCTCCGTCCAATCCGTTGCCGACCCTATTCCAAAGAGAGTCAATCACCCCCAGATGGAGAGACCGGAGTCCGAACTCTAGGATATGAGCAGACAATTGGAGGACCTCAGCTGCGCCCTCAGGCCCGAAGTCCAATCCTCTGTGTGATGAAGCATCTGAAAACTCCAAACCAGTCCCTGACGATCTTCGAAAGCAGGTCGAGCAACAGGTGGCCGAGGAACTAAAATAGGCTAACCCTCAGGAAGACCAAATCCCTTCTTATTCTCATGTTTCACCATTTGACCCTAAGATCTCTTCAGAACCTATGTCTCGCAATGTGCTCCTACCCTCCATGGAGAGATACAGTAGGACCACAGACCCCCGGGACCACATAGCCCATTTCATAACCGTGATGATTTCCAGAGACATGTCTGATGCGGCCATGTGCAGCATTTTCCCAGCACCCTCTTGGAAAACGCGCTTGCATGGTTCAATTCTCTCCCACCATTGAGTATAAAGACTTTCTTTTAACTACGCGAGTAGTTTGGGTCACATTTCGTAATAAGCAGGGGAGTTAAGAGGAAATCCACAGCCTTATTATCGTTGCACAAGAAAAAAGAGGAATCCCTAAGGTATTTCCTGGAAAGGTTCAAGGCGGAGATGATGAGAGTCCCTTCTTTGAATCATTCGATTGCACTGGCCACATTATTAATAGGCCTACGACCTTCCGGTATGAAGGTATCAATTACAAAGAAACCCCCTGCCACCATCCAGGAGTTTTATGCCCGAACTGAAAAGTATATTGCTGTCGAGGATGCTGAAACGTCCAATGACAGGAAAGACCAATATGTTCGAAAAGAACGAAACCAATCACCTCGGATGTCTCCGCCCCGAAGAAATCGGGCAAAACCCCTTCCTCCAAGGAGGTACAATAACTACATCCCGCTAAATGAGACCCCTGGGCGGGTCTTAACTTTCATTAGAGACAAACCGTACATCCGATGGCCCCCACAATCAATTGAAGACGACTCAAACAAGGACCAAACAAAGTACTGTCATTTTCATCGTGACTATGGTCACACGACGGACGACTACAAGAAGTTGAAAGACGAGCTAGAGTTCCTAGTACATGAAGGAAGACTATAGGAGTTCATCGCCGGGAGGGAAAGAGTTCCCCCCGCTGACTATCGGCACAAACCGCCATGACGGGACCGGATGGAAGAGCACCAAGACGCCCGACCCCTGACCGATAGAAGGGATGGGGTGATACTCCAGGTCCGCAACGGACCGACAGAGGATAAAGCCAGGCACCTGATTACACCAATTTTCTATTGCCTGAAGGCAATTCTCCCTGCACCACAAAAAATCCTAGTAGCAAGCGCCAATAAACGACAAGGTGAAAAGAGGTCCGTCATAGGTTTTACCGACGAAGATCTAGTCGGGGTTGACCCAAATTGGCATGATCTTCTTGTGATAACTGCCAAAATTGGACAATTTGAGGTCCGAAAAATCTTTGTCGATCAAGGAACCGGCTGTAATCTCCTACATCGGGATGCTTTTGGACGAATAAGGTTTACTTCTGCTGATCTTCAACCCCATGCAGGCCCAGTTAAAGGACTCTCAGGCGAACGGATATACTCTGACAGTATCATTTCACTCCCGGTCACCCTCGGAGCACTCCCAAGTCATTCGACGGCTCCTGTCATATTCAATGTGGTGGATCTTCCCTCGCTCTACATTGTCATCTTGGGCACACCGGGACTAAATGCTTTGGAGGCTTTGCCCAACACCAAACATATGAAGATCAAATTTAGAACGTCGTTGGGAATCGGGACAATATCATATGAACAAGAGCCTTCTACTTCTATTTCCAAGTAGCCATCGTTTTCTACTGCTGGTATTCTTCTAAACTGCAAGGGTGTTTCTTAAGTTCTTGACGACACCTGTTTTTATAACACCACGCCCAGCTCCTATCATTCGTACACGTCGTTAATATGGAATGTAACTCCCGAATGGGTGGACGCGACCCACAACTTAAGAATTTTCTATCGTTCGGAGGGTCTCAATCGCCTAACTTTTATCATTTATACGCATCATCAATAAGGGATGTAACTCTCCGGACGGGTGGACCACTACAAAAAAACAAGGATTCAGCGACGAAATTTTGCAACGAAAAATATTTGTCACAAATCTGTCACAAATTTAGCGACAAAAATAATTTTCGTCGCTAATTAGCCACAAATTTAGAAACAAAAAAGTATTCGTCGCAAATTTCGCAACAAAAAATATTTTCGTTACAAATTTCGTCGCCAATTTGTGACGAAAATTTTTTGATATAAAATTCGTTGCAAATTTGCGACGAAATAATAAATTCGTTGCTAAATTTCCAACGAATCCTAAAATTCGTCGCTAAATTTGCGACGAATTTATAATTCGTCCCAAAATTTGCAACAAAATAAACATTCGTCCCTAAATTTGCGACAAATAAATTATTCGTCGCTAAATTTGCGACGAATTTGTCAATTCGTCCCTAAATTTGGGACGAATTTTATTTTCGTCCATGAATTAGGGACGAATTAATTTTTCGTACCTAAATTTGCGACAAATTCGGAAATTCGTCGCTAAATTTGGGACGAATATTTTTTTCGTCCCTAAATCAGGGACGAAAAAAGTTTTCGTCCCTAAATCAGGGACGAAAAAAGTTTTCGTCGCTAAATCAGGGACGAAAAAAAATTTTCGTTGCTGGTTCAGCGACAAAAATATGTTTCGTCCCTGAATCTCGCTCTCACTCTGTCTCTCGCTCACTCTCACTCTCACTCTGTCTCTCGCTCTCTCTCACTTGTCTCTCGCTCTCACTTGGTCTCTCGCTCTCTCTCACTCTCACTCTCACTCTGTCTCTCGCACTCTCACTCTCACTCTGTCTCTCGCTCTCTCTCACTCTCACTCTCACTCTGTCTCTCGCTCTCTCCCTCAGTGGTTCTGCGAAGGGATGGCGGATCTGTGATCGGTAATCTCTCTCCCTCTTTCTCTCTCTCTCTCTCTCGGCCGCCGGATCTGCCCTTTGCGGGCCAGCCGCGGGCAGGGGCCGCCGCCCCTTCGCGGGCCAGCCACGGCTAGGGGCCGCTGGCCCCTGCGCTTCCCAGCCTCAAGCAGGGGCGCGGCCCCGCTGACTCGCGCGGGGCCACGGCCCCTGCTGCCTGCGAAGTTTGTTTGTTTTGTTTGGTTTTTTGTTTTTGTTTTTGTTTTTTTTTGTTTTGTTTGTTTATTTATTTTTTTTGGGATATAAGAGGTTCAAAATTCCCTTTATGTGCTTTTGCTTTACAAGTGGGAAAGGAATGGTTAATACCATGGGATTGTAAAGCTAATTTTCCTTATTTCCATGGCAGGAAATGTATGTTCCCTTCTAGTTTCAATGTGGATAGCCTTTACAGGCCTTAGGCTTGCATGACAATCGACAAAGTTCCTATTTTGACGGATAGAACAAGATTGTTTACAATCCCACGGTATTAATATCAATGAGTAGCTGATTTATTAGAAAGGGTATTAACTCTCTTAACCAAAATTCGTATTTAAATATTCTTAAACTCAATTAATCAGAATATAATTTTGAATACTAATTAGTCCGATAACAACAACCTGGTTAGTCAGGTTACAAAAAAACCATAGCATTAATATCCAACTGATCATTCTTTTTTTTTTTTTTTATCATTTTCTTTCTTTCTTAAAGAATAGTTACTATTAGATAGGAATGCAATAATTGTAATTCCATGAGCATCAAATACCAAGGCAATTTCAAAAAAAGTCATTTGAACAAGAATGGGAGGCGGGGGAGGGTTGTGTGTTTGTGGTACTACAGCTTTCATCTTTGACATGGGGGGTTCAAAAGCATTCAATAATGCGTCAAAGTGAAATCCTAGCTTCGGTGATGTGAATCCCAGCCTTCACCCTTTTTATTTAGTTTACTTTTAATTTGTAAATTTCGTTACTCAATTTGTTAACTATTTACTGTCTCATTCTTAAATTTATATATTTGAGTTGTTAATGCATTATCTTTTTTTCTATAGGTCATTACAGAAGATTTGTTGACATATTGGTGTCTTTTTCGTCACATTTAATTTGTCAAATTAAATATGGTAAGTTTATTCATGTTTTTTATTATACATCTGATGAACATGCAATTTTTATTTTTTATTTTTGTTAATAATATATTATGGTCGACAGTTTCGATGTGGTGGCCATAGACGAAATTCTGATAGAAGATCACCATCGCAGTCCGCTTCAGTACCTTCGCAATCCCATTCCCTCGCCGATAATATACCTTCGCCTCCCTCTTCTGTTGCAGGTCCTTCGCATTCACAACAAATGGCTAGTAATGTACCTTCTCCAGTCCCTTCGGTGGAACACTCGTATGCAGAACGGGAAGACAATCGAGAGTTGATAGCCCCTTACGGAGATTCGTAAGTACAAAATTTTAAAATTTCAGATGTATTATTTCTTTTATTTATAAAACAAATTATTCTTTTAACTATCTTATTTATTTAACATTGTTTGTTTGAAAATTTATGATAGATTTACAAATTCTGTACATGTTATTCACGAGCTTAATAGAATCGTGAATAACCATTGGGGAGGGGCTTCAATGACTTACACAAGCACTCCGGAAGAAATAAAAGAGTTATGGTGGAGTGAGTTCAAGGTAAATTATCCTAATCAGTTTATATATAAAATTAAGTTAATAGTTTTATAATCAATTGGTTTTTTTTTTCATTGCAGCGAGTATTCACGTGGGACGAGACTGAAGAGTTAGAAGTAAAAAGAATTTTCAAGAAAAAATGTGGTGATCACATTCGACACGTTTTAAATCATGCGAAGAGACACGGAAAAAAGCCAAATTGCATCACCGAGCAAAATTGGGGCATGATTGTCAATTTCTGGGAATCGGAGGAGAGCAAAAGAAGGAGTGAGCAGAACAAAAAGAATCGAGCTTATAATTCAGGGGAATCGTCTGTGACGTATGCGGGAGGCTCGATCAATATCGGTGAACATAGAAATAGATTGATAATTTTATACAAACACTAATTTTGTAATCTAATTTAAACTATTTCATTATTTCTAACAGTGTTTTTTTTATTTTAGGCCAAAGAAACGGGGACCGAGCCTTCATTCATACAAACTTTCACGCGCACATTTCAGAAAAAGGACAAGACTTGGAGCGGGGAGAGAGCTAAAGCAATTAAGGTTTGTAATTTCAAAATTTTCAATTATTTAATGAACATTTTTAATGTTGATTTGATCATATTATCTTGAATATATCATAATAATGTAGGAAGATAAATTTATTAGATTAGTCTTTCCCAAGTTTATTTTTATTGTTAAGTTGATTTTTTGATTTCTAATGAATTACTTGATAGAGATTTTTTTTCCCATAACTTTTAACTTATTCAATATTAATATGAATGTTCATAATTGATATTCTATATAGTCTCATGATTTATGTTACTAATTTTTTTATTTTCCTTATATATATATATCTAATCAAGATTATATGTGCTTGTATTGTATTGTTATTGGAAATTTATTTTAATTTTTTTCATGACAATACAGGAGAGATATGATGAGATGTCACGCAGAAGCTCGAGTGCTAGTGATGATGCTGGTGGATCTGAGCCATCTGTTGATAACATAAATACATGGCTCGAGTTGACTGGTGGAGCAAAAGGGGGTAGAGTAGTTGGATTAGGTTCTTTGAGCAGAACTTACCAATTCCCTGGTTCGTCTTCTTCCACCCCACCAGCAGTCAGGGTAGAAATAAATCAGTTAACTCAAGAGGTGGGCCATTTGAATGACTTATTGCGGCAAAGAGATCAGGATTTCAATGAACTTCAAGCAAAGCACACGCAAGAAATGAACGAGTTCCGCACACAGCAAATGTTAATCATGCAACATCTTCAGCTAGCCTACGCTCCAAGTCAGATTCCCCCTTCTATTTCTCCTCCTGATAATGCTCGAGATGGTGATGAAGGTGATGATTTCTTCGGTGACGATGATGATGATGATGAGGATGATGGTGGTGGAGGTCATACTTGAGATTGTGTACTGTTATTTGATTTACATTTTGATACTCGTTATATTTATTTTCTTGGTTATGTATGGTTATTGATATTTTAACATTTAGACTTGATGTTGATTTTATTTTTGATATTATTATTATGATTTCTTGTTGAATTTTTAATTTATTGATTTTATTGAATAGTTAGCTATATTTATGAGTATAGATGCCTGAAATTTGATATTAAAAACGATTTGAATGATTAATTGTTGATTAGGTTAGATGAGCAGGTATAAAAACAAGTTATATAGGAAAAAATGATCCAAATATATCAATAAAATTTTTAATTGTCGCAAAAATACATATTTGCCGTTAGCTACGAATTTTGCAACGAAAAAATGATTTGTCGCTGATTTGCGACGAAAAGAGGATTCGTCGCAAATTTGCGACGAAACAAATTTTCGTCGCAAATTTGCGACGAATCATATTTTCGTTGCAGATTTGCGACGAAAATAATGTTCGTCGCAAATTTGCGACGAATCCTATTTTCGTCGCAAATCCGTGACAAAACCTATTTCGTTGCAAATTTACGACGAAAATTTTTTTTGTGGCTAAATTCATCGCAAATTTGCGACAAAAAAATTTTTGTGGGAAATTTCTGCGACAAAAAATTAGTTTTTCGTCCCAAAAATTTGCGACGACTTATTAGGGACGAAAAAAAATTTGTCGCAAAATTCGTCGCAAATTTGTTTTGGGACGAATTTTTCTCACGAATTTGTCGCAAATTTTGTTGCAAAGCCATGATTTTTTTGTAGTGGACGCGACCCACAACTTAAGAATTTCCTATCGTTCGGAAGGCCTCAGTCGCCCAACTCGTATCGTTCGTACGCGTCGTCAATAGGGGATGCAACTCCCCGGATGGGTGGATGCAGCCCACAACTTAAGAATTTCCTATCGTTCAGAGAGGCTCAGTCGCCCGACTCCTATCGTTCGTATGCGTCGTCAATAAGGGATGTAACTCTCCGGACGGGTGGACGCGACTCACAACTTAAGAATTTTCTATCGCCCGGAGGTTCTCAGTCGCCTAGCCTCTATTATCCGAACACAATAAGGAGTGAAACTCCCTGAATAGGCGAACACGACTATTTTATCAAAAAAGCTTCTTGACGGAGATTTAAGTCCCCTTGAGTCCGCCAAGACAGCACAATTGGGGTTACAGTTTAAAATGATGAAAAACGAGAATTTCTCATTGAGCAGACAAAAACTGCTGGGTACAGAGTCTCAGAAAGAACTATACAACTGGGTTCTGAGTATTTGCCTCTTCCTCAACCGGGGGCAACGTATCACTTAGACTCATACACTGGATTATCTCTTCAGTACACTTTAATCTCTCGGTCAGTTTATGTTGAGCATCTCTAAAAATGGTTATATCCTTGGCACGAGACTCCTCAAACTCAACTATCTTACGTTCCGTCGTTCGAAGAGACTCCTCCCGGAGTTTGGCCAGCTTCTCGATCGAACAAAAATGCATCTCGCGCACTGAGGCTTCCAATTTCAACTGTTCACATTCCTCGTGACACTGGACCAACTCTGACCGAAGTTGCCTCAATTCTTCCTCCTTTTGTTTAAGCGATGCCCCCGACGTGCCCTCAATCACCACGGCCTTTTTCTCCTTAGTGGGAATCTTCTCCCGTGATTGGACTGGACGGGTTAACTCAGACAGACGCCCCTCAAAGTTATGTATCATTTGTTTCCCTTATTGTTTCTAAAATTAGGCAAGGACCATGGTTTGAAAGAAAAGAAGTAAGTCGTAAAGACAGGAACGAGAAAGAACCTGACAAGTGTAGAGAAGACAGTATCATCAAACTTAAGGACTTGAGAGCCCCGCTGACTTGCTCATAGAACATCCTATGGAAGTCAAGCTCACAATGATGGAAGTTGAACTGGTTGGCAATGCGGTCCACCTCCATTAGGTCTATATAACTATATTGCATATCCCCAGCACAGACGACAACGATTCCACATTCTTTTGAACCTTTCCTACCATCGAAGGATCGAATGGAAATGATAGGCGGAGACGTCGCTCCTTAAAAAATCTTGCATTTCCCCTTACACACAGGTCAAACCGGAACAACAGAGGTCTCACCATCTTACCCCTCATAGCCCTGGGAACATTCTTTCCCATTGTGGCGCCAGACGAAGGACCACCTCTTGATTCTTCTGGTTTGTCTACATCAACGCTCGGTACATCCGGTAGAATGCCCTCGTCTAAGACAACTGTCTCCCTTGGCACGCCTCCTGTTGGAGCCGAGGGTCAGGCAGAACCATTAACGCAGACGAAGGAGAAGAAGTTGCCCTCCTCTTCACTGAAGAAGATAGCGACTTTGGAAGGGTCTCACACTTTACGGCAGAAAATCCTTGAAGGGCCTTAGACGCCCCAATGCCTTCTTGAAGGAACCTCTTCACACCTGACCAAGCCAGCTTATCAACCGTCACATTCTCTAACACGACGTCATCGAGAGAATCCAATGAGTCGACCAATTCGGCTTTCACCCTCTCCAACAAAATGGGCTTATCAATTTTCCTCTTTTCCCCGATCAACAAACCAGCCAGGGATAGTATTTGGTCATCGAGTAAGGACTCGACCCATACGCTCCGACTGGTAGATTTGCAATAGCCACCAATTGATTGAATGAAGCTGCCATATCTCGAAGTAGACGGGGGCTTCAGCCCCACTGAAGGCACTCCGTCGGCCTTGGGTATCGGGGGCAAACAGTCCCTATCCAAGAATTCTATGTAAAAAAATTTCTACATCCAGTTTTTATCAATGGACACCTTATAGTGGAATCTCGAGCCAGATTCAGGACAAGTCTGCAATTTGTACTAACCCTTAGTCGAACCACTGCTGCCACACCTCATCAAAATAAAAAGAGATGATAGAATATCAAAATCGAAGTGAAGACGACAAAACCCTAACCGGGAAGCCACTGCAACCACCAAATGCCAGGCACTTGGGATCAGAAGAGTCGGAAATATGTTCCAACGATGCAACACCTCTGCAAAAGGGCCCGTGTATGCGATTTTCAGCCTAGATCTAACTGATTGCAGGTATATCGGAACACAACCCTTTGGCGCTGTATCAGTTCTATCGGTTTTCGTGACAGACACTAAAGCATAGTTATCCCTCATCAGTATCTCGGTTTATGCCTCCTGAAGTTCCTCCCGAGACATAACACTCATGATGTCACCAATGCCTGAAAAAACCTAAGAAACGGGTGTCTTTGCCATTGTTTTTGGAGATGGTGTTATTGGTTTAAAAGGAAGAAATCAGAAAAGCGAAAAGAAAAAAGACCAAAGTACGGTACTCTCTAAAGAACGCTAACCCTTATAAAGCATATAGAAGACGATTCGTGGAAGTCGAAACGATCATAATAGCATTTAAAAGTCCTGTCATAACTCATGACGTCTTCTTGGCAAGAGAGCTATGAGTTAGGGGCAAATGATGGGACGACTGTCCCAGAATCACATCCGATGGGTCAGCCCTAAGAAGGCACACGCAGGAGGCCCATGAAGGACAATTATCGGTCGAGGTTTGAATGTAATCATCAGCCGAAGGGTCTCAGTCGCCCGAATCAATCTATTAAAGGGTCTTAGTCGCCCGAACCTCCCGAACGATACTCACCGAGCGAAGGGCAGTCGCCCCAATTGGGCAAACAAATAGCAGCATACCAATCTGATGAATCCCGATTGACCCTTTATCGGTCGAGCGACCAAACGACAGGCAACACCTCTAACGATTCTAAAGGAAGATAAGAATTTTCTTAAATCCAATCTCCTATTTCATAATAGCATATCCCGAATCTTTGAAGTAAGGAAAGCACCATTCTTTAAAATAGTAGTTCCACCGATAAATGGAGATCGTAATCAACTTACAGTATTAACTCCTGAAATTCTCGGATCAGTTCGATAAAGAAGGTATGGTTGAAATCCCTCAGCGGCGCCCGTCTCTCAGAGGTATAAATCATCCCTAAAGGTCTCAGAATCAGGTACACGCTCTGGGCCTGACATTCTTGGCACACTGATCACAGGGAACAACCTTCCCTCAATTTTCAGTCTGTTTCTTTCAATTGAAAACCGCTATTTACTGACTTGAGCGTTGGAACCTCCAAGTCAAAACACCTTCCGGCGATTTTTGTAGGTGTATCTATCTATTGACGGCTATTATTCGAGTCAAGAAAGAGTCGGTATCTGTGGAGTCATAACCCATTTTCAACAGTTTTTTAGAAATCTAGTATTCAAATTTTTATAAATATATATTTTTAAGAGAATGACTTAGTGATCATAATTTTTTTTTTAATCTCGTGATTCGAGATTTAAATTTAATGTATAATTAAAAAAAAGTATTTGTAATTTTTAAAAATTTTATGGGTCCTATATAATTAAAAAAAAAAGCATTGAAAAATTATGTTCAAATTATTGGTTATAAACAGAAAATTAGTTGCATAATTTTTGGGCAATAAACGAGGGTGAGAATTTAATGCCACTCCGAACGGAAATGCCAGCGTGGCTAAGAAAATATCACGGACACGTGGCAATCATCGGATTAGGTAGGATTCGGATGTCTTTGTTTTTCGCTACTTGGAAGACGTTAGGTGGAGGCCATGAAAGGTAGGGAATAGATAGTCAACCCCACTTTATAAAATGCGCAATTGCGGTAATAATTGCTTTGCTAATACTTTAGAATTTAGTCTTACGACACTGTGGACATGACATTTAAGATTTATTTATGAAAAAAATTTGTAATTAAATGATTTAATAATTTTTAATATTAAATAAAATATAATTATTTAATTATACACCAATAACATCACATAAAACTTTTTTTTTTTACTTATCATCGATATTCAGATTCATATTTTAATTAATTTGAATTGAATGTTTGTAAGAATCTTATTTCGAGGGCGACTCTCTTAACATAATTTTTTCTATTCTTAAATTTTAAATTCAAAATTTGATTAATTGATATAATATTTCACTTCGCTAAATCGACTATCTATTGATATATCATATATAACATTAAATAACTTAATATCTAAGTTTAATTTTTATACTATTTTCAAAAATTGATTTTTAAAAGGATTTCTCTTCAATTATTTAATTTAGAATGAGTCTCTTTGCTCAATGTTTTTTATTAAATAAATTATGAAATCTGCTTATAAGTTATTTTGTATGAAATTTTATTGGTTTTGAATTGAGATATTGGTTATATTTAAGAAATTTGATTTAATTTATATTTTTTATTAAAATAAAAATTTTAAGAAGAAATAAAAATTTTATAAATAAAGGTTTAAATATTTTTATAAAATATTTAAACTATTATTATATTTAAAAATTAATGTAACTTTGCCTGAATTTAATTTTTGGCACCGCAGGAGGTTGGGAAGCTGTTACCGATCTTCCCAAAATCGTGAGGAAAAAGATAATTCAGCGAGTCAAAGAGTCAAAACTCCGGGTCCCAGCTACTGATAGTGTCAAGTTCGTAAAAAACCCGAGAACGGCGGGGTAAATTGTTTGTACGATCTTCACGACATGGACAAAAAGACGAAAACGCTACTGGGTCCCCCCGTGCTCCCCGCCCCCTATTTTCTCTCTGTCCGTCCTTGTTCTCTCGCTGTCTCTCCCTCTCTCCCCCCCATAATCTCTCTCTCTCCAGTGTCTCCGCACTCTCACTGGAAGGACGAAGGCAGTCTGCGCAGATCTGAAGATCGGAAATCCCCAAAACCCTATCCTGAGAAAACTCTTCTTGGTAAGCAAAACCTCCGACATTCTTCCTCTCTTTTTCTCTAGTACTCCACTTGATGTCACTAATGTGTTTCAGTGCAGAAAAAAAGTAATCTCTTCTGGTTGGGATTTGAAGTTAGTTTCCATTTGATTTGTGTAGAGATCTAAGTATGTTGAACTCATTTTTGTGCTCGATTTTGATCAATGTAGGGTTTAGTTGTTATCAATGCTAGTTGTTTTACTCAGACAAGCTAAAATATGCGTTAGATGTCATTATGCTTTCAATCATGTGTTCTTTTAATGATAAAAGTGAGATCACAGTGACCTGGAGCTTAAAAAGTTGCTAATATGGTGGCCCAGAGATGTTCAAATCATGTCTAAGATCTGATCCACTAGATTTCTTGGTGTTGCTGATCGTAATCAAGTGTCTCTTTAGTAGATCACATCCAACACATCTCTGTCACATTTATTGGGCTTATTGTATAAAATAAAGTTGGTAGCGCTGTATTTTTTTTTCCTTCTTCAATTTTTGTAAAAATCAGGTGAATTTCAATTTTGATGGTATAATTGCTTCAAAAATTTTCTGGTGCTCGGTTTTGATTCCTTATTTTCATGTTAATTCCTTAATTGGAATGGAGGATCGGTTGTTTGGTGTAATTTACTCGTCTGGAATAATGTTCTTGGCGGGTCAATCTGGGTATTTTGTTCTGGTTTGATTCTGTACTCATGGGATGTGTTTTCCGTATACTTTAGGAATTGTAGGTTGATTCCTTATGGTGAAAAGAGTTTGATTCCTTACAGTGAAAAGAGTTTCTCTTGAATTGTATTAGTGATGCAGGTCGACTTGTAGTACAGTTGTACTAAATGGCGGTGACAGATGTGCAAAATCCCCTTCTGGGGGAAACTACGTGTGGCTCCTTATTGCAGCAATTGCAGGTATACCCTTCAGCTACTTAAGGTTGATAGCCTGTAACATCTTCTCTGAACAATTACTAATTTTCAGTGCTTCAATGCAGCAAATATGGGATGAGGTTGGCGAAAATGATGAGGAACGAGACAAGATGCTTCTTCAAATAGAGCAGGAGTGCTTGGATGTGTACAAAAGAAAAGTTGAACAAGCTGCAAAGTCAAGAGCACACCTTCTTCAAACCCTGGCGGATGCCAAAATTGAACTTGCCACCCTTTTATCTGCTCTTGGAGAGAAAGCTGTTGTTGGGATTGTGAGTAGTTACTAGTGCCACTTTCTTGGTTTAAGCTCGGGAAGTGATCACTTGGAGGGATTCTGGTATTATGAATTCTGATGGGTATTCTTCTGTTTCATAAACAGCCAGATAAAACTTCAGGAACAATCAAGGAACAACTTGCAGCTATAGCACCAGCACTGGAACAGCTTTGGAAACAAAAAGAGGAGAGAGTAAAGGAGTTTTCTGATGTACAGTCTCAAATTCAAAAAATATGTGGGGAAATTGCAGGTACATTGAACCTTTATGAGCAGGTATGTAAGCCTGTTGTTGATGAAAATGACCTTTCTCTGAAGAAGTTAGATGAATTTCAAGGTCAACTCCAAGAACTCCAGAAAGAGAAGGTGATGATTATCAGAATGAAATGTCACATTATTCTAGTATCGCTGCATTGGCTTCTAACCCCTAATGATCTGTTCTAACTCAGAGTGACAGATTGCACAAAGTCCTTGAATTTGTAAGCGCGGTGCATGATCTCTGTGCTGTTCTTGGGATGGACTTCTTCAGTACTGTTACTGAAGTTCATTCAAGCTTGAATGACTCTACTGGTGTGCAATCTAAAAGCATCAGCAATGACACACTATCTAGGCTGGCAAAGACTGTCTTGGCACTGAAGGAAGACAAGAAGCAAAGGTTGCAAAAAGTAAGTCCTAGATCTATCTCTTTTGCTGGTTTATTGTGAAGAGAAGGTAATTCTGAATTTTGGCCTTTTGTTATTTTCCACAATTTTAGACTTGTTAAAAGGTAGATATTGCAGCTCTTTATAGGATCCTCTGTCGATCTCTTAAACTATTGCCTATAGTGTTGTTGTGTACTGATATTTAATCCCTTAACAGCTTCAAGAGCTAGCAACTCAGCTAATTGATCTGTGGAACTTAATGGACACACCTGAAGAGGAGAGGAGTCTGTTTGATCATGTTACCTGCAATATATCAGCTTCAGTGGAGGAAGTTACTATACCGGGTGCCCTTGCCCTGGATCTGATTGAGCAGGTTTCAGAAGTCCTTATTATTTTGTCATATAACAATTTTATTAATATTTTATTCATGTCCTTGGCTTCCTTATGTAGGCTGAGGTGGAAGTTGAGAGGCTTGATCAACTAAAGGCCAGTAGGATGAAAGAAATTGCTTTCAAGAGGCAAGCAGAGCTTGATGAGATATTTGCCCGTGCTCATATGGAGATTGATCCAGAGGCCGCAAGAGAAAAGATTATGGAACAGATTGATTCAGGTAGTGTTGAGCCGTCTGAATTATTGGCTGAGATGGATAATCAGATTCACAAGGCAAAAGAAGAGGCTCTCAGCAGGAAAGAGATACTGGAGAAGGTTGAGAAGTGGATGTCAGCTTGTGAAGAAGAGAGTTGGCTTGAAGACTACAATCGAGTACTTTCTTTCTCTTTCTCATTCTTTCTCTCTTTGTGTGATTGTGCATGTGTCTGGGGATTTGCACTATAAGACATTCCTGACCTGCAGTATTAGCTTAATCTCTGTTCGTTCTTCCCTGAAAAGGAACCAAAGTGGAGCCATGAATAACCATGTCAAAGTCATGCCAGTGGTTTCTTAGAAGTTAATATATAGTTGAGGGACTTGCATGCATATGGGCCCAGATAACATGTTTCATCCAGATTTCTTGCCTTCTGAGGGGCTTACACGCTTCCAATTACACACTTCCAATCTTATCAAATAATAGAAATAATGGAAGCATTGTGTTAGATCTGATGTTAATGTAGCAGAACATAAGATTTTGTGACCTTTCCAATTGCTGTATTGCTTCATATCCTTTTTAAGTACTGAATTTCATTGTTTCCCTGTAAGCCTTTTTGTGCTAAGAATTAATGATTTTAATATACGAAAACATTGTATTCACAGATTGTAGTTCTGCCAATTCTTATTCATGATTTGTTTGGTAGGAATATTATTTAAGATTTTTGACATGATTAACATACATTATACGGTGGAAAATCATAGTGTTTTGTACTAAAAAATTAATCATCATTATGAGTTGATCCTATTCCTTCAAAAAATTTTCATATAAAGGCTATTTTATCACCTTTGGTGATTGTGGTTTGTTGGGTTATCCTATCTCACTGATACTCTTGCTGAAACAGGATGAGAATAGATACAACTCAAGCAGAGGGTCCCACTTAAACCTGAAGAGGGCAGAGAAGGCCCGGATTCTTGTCAATAAAATCCCAGGTATGTGTTGGAATCATGGGATAATCATGGCTATCAGAGCTTAGATAGCATTTAAATGCATGGTGTAAAAAACAAAAATACACAACCTAGGTGCTCTTATTCTTTTTGACTGAGGAGGAGGTTATGACCGTTAAATATTGTAAACTTGAACAAAAATGACCTACTATGGCCGTTATAATTTCTGGGAATTAGAAATGGTGCTGGGCTTGGATGTTGTATTACTGTATAGCTAATTTTGGTTTGAGATCTTAAGACCCCTCTTTCCTCACCTTGACATGGTGCTGTGCTTACACGTATGCACTCCACAATTTGAAAATAGCTTATCCAATATGTCCGGTCTTGGGTGTCATTGTTACTTGTTAGCCATGTACTCCATTTTCGTGTTTGAAAAACAGAATCAGAGTCACAAAGGGATTTAAGTGAGATATCCAAATTAGCCAGCTATGATGGCCACGTCATGTAGCTACTTATACATGCTGAATAGGGAAGATATTGGAGGCTTCAGGAATTTGGCTGTTGTTGATGCATATATCACTTGGGGGCCTGCATTTTAGTTGTCATTAAAAGATATTCTTTAGATTGCTCTTGGAGCGGGAGGCATGATTTTAATGCTTCAATTGCTAGGAATTCTTTTATCAATTACTACTTTGGTGCCACTACACCATGAGCCTGAGTCAGTATAGCTTGAATCGATGGAGCAGGGTGATGAATTCAGGAAACATGTGGTGCCTATTGATCCAATCACCAATCTTCATGTAGATCACCAGTGACTTTTTAGCTTCTGAGAACATTTTGTTTGTTGTATCTGCAAGTAGGTTGACTTGTAATCTGATGACCTGGTGGCATATTTAATGCTAAGGAATTCAGAAACTGCAAGCTGTCTAATGTGTTGGATGACCTATTGGACTTTCATCTTCAAACTGATTAGATAAAAAGTGAAAGCCATTCAGATTGGTGGGTGATCATTGAGAAACTTGAAGCCCCCCCCCCTGCCGTTTTTCGCCCCCATATATTTACCTGCTGCCTTTGGAAACATAAGCCGGTTTTGATCTATTGCTTGTTTAAGTGCAGCTCTTGTGGACACCTTGGTTGCGAAAACTCGAGCTTGGGAAGAAGACCGAGGCATATCATTTACATATGATGGGGTTCCCCTTCTTGCCATGCTAGATGAATATGCAATACTGAGGCATGACAGGGAAGAAGAGAAGCGAAGAATGAGGGTAAGTAGAAATTATTTTTTATTATTGGTGTTTGGATATTTGAACACGAGTTTATATAGATGGGAGCATTTTGAGTTGGGAACATATGACTGAGGGCCTAACATGTTAACATTTTGGAATTCACAGGATCAGAAGAAGTTCCACGAACAACTGAATACGGAGCAAGAAGCCATTTTTGGTTCAAGGCCAAGTCCGGCTAGACCACTCAGTTCAAAAAAGGTGGTAGGTACACGTGCAAATGGAGGTGCAAACGGAGCACCAAGCAGACGGCTGTCACTAAATGCCCATCAGAATGGCAAGTCTGCTGCAAAGGATGGAAGGAGGGATAGCAGGCCGGTTGCTCCTGTTAACTATGTTGCCATATCGAAGGAAGAAACCACGTCCCATATTTCTGGTTCTGATCCAATTCCAAGCACACCATGATAAACCCTAGAGAAGAGTGAGTGAGAGAGAGATCTGTAGGTTTATATTATTGTGAGATTCTTGCTGTTACCACTTCTAGTTTAGTCACTGTTGTAGGCGTAAATCTATGAAGAGTGACAAGGTATTTTGAGAGTAGGGACTTATGTATGTTATCTGTTTATGGTGAGATTCGCGCTGCTCTGCTTGCTTTTCATTCAAAAATCAGTGGTAGCAAAGAACAGGGCATCTTTATGTCCCACTCCCAAGGAATGATTAGCAATAATTAAATATTTAAAACCTTTTGCTTGGGATTGGGAAATGTATTTTGCTGAATTTTCTAGGGTAGTTGTGGACGAGCAAATATAAAATGGAGAAGTGCTAGAGCCATTGTGTTGGGGCTCCAAGCCACCAGAGTATTCCCTGCAGGGGCTTCAGCCAAATGTTTATTAATTGGATCCTCCTTGTCACGATTACTGGTACTTTCTCCATAGACGTAGTCAGACGCTGTCGTGCTTCCTAGCAGCTTCGTATGTCATTGTAGCTCAGTCCGATCTCTCTGCACTGGCGGCGATATAATCTATAATCAAAAGATAAGCTCGCTCTCTCGCTCTCTCTCTCTCTCACCATCTTATAGATGGCAAAATGCATTAGTTGATTCTCAATACACCCTTACAAATTTTACGTTGGAGAAAGCAAACTTTCATTAAAAGAAAAGTTGGATAACATGACTTGGTGTGATAATAAGAATAATAAATTTTTTAATTAAATTTTGATAAAATTTAAAAATAAAAAAATTATATTGAAAGAATTTTTTTTAAATTGAATATTACAACGATTGGATTAATCAGAGTATAATTTTGAATACCGATTTGTTATTAAAAAAGTTAATTTTATGTCATTCTATTTACGGTCATTGTTAGTTTAAATTATTTTTTTAATAAAAATAATAAGATTTCATAAATAGAAATCAAATTATTTAATAAAAAAGTTAAATTATTATCATATTAATACACTTCATCTCTTTCTTTCTTTCTAATAAAGTTACAAAATATAAGGAGTGTTTATTTGGACTCGATGTGGCGTAACGGCACACTTGTTTTGTTCCAATAAGGACATAATACTCTTCTATATTTCTTCATTCCACTCTCCCCGAGGGGACATTTCTTCATTCCACTGTCAGCAACACAAAACGTAGTCACTAAGGATTTTGAGACGACGTCGTTTTAGTGCACTTAGAAAACACTTGCTCCCTACGCAATTGAACGAAACAAATCAGTTTCAATTCAATCTTGCTTCTCTTAAACCCGTTCTCTCTCTCTCTCTCTCTGCAAAACCCCAAAAGAACATTAGCCTTCAAAGACCAGGTATTTTGACGAGCGAAAACGACGATGACGAGCGAAAACGAACCGGCAAAGCTTCTTCTTCCTTACCTTCAAAGGGCAGATGAACTGCAGAAACACGAGCCTCTCGTCGCTTATCACTGTTAGTCTCTCTCTCAATTTGTCAACATAAACCCTAGCTTTCAAACCAATGGTTCCACTATCTTGATTATTGATGTGTGATTTTTAATGAATTTGATGTTTTTGTTTATAACTTTCAGGTAGACTGTATGCGATGGATAGGGGTTTGAAGATTCCACAGAGTGATCGCACAAAGACCACTAATGCTCTTCTTCTTTCTCTCATGAATCAGCTCGAAAAGGTTCTCTCTAATTTCTCCTTTATGTCTTCTTCTCGTCTTTTTCTCTTCCTGAATTTTGCAAGTCTTTAGGCTTCCATTGAATTGATCTCTTTGAATAACTCATTTTCCAAGTTGTTATTACGTTGTTCCAATTCGGCTTTGAAATCAAAGTATTAGTCCAACTATAGGTGGTGTTCTTGATTCCCTTTATTGGTTTTAATTGCATTGCTCAATTAACTCCGATACCCATTTGAAATTATGCGTAGATTGCCAGGACCAGGCAAAAGAATATCTTGGGAGAGAGTTAAATCCTTATTGTAAGAATTACATGAAGACAAAACTATTTTTACCCCCCCCCCCAAAGAAAAAAGGTTCAACAAGTAATAGTTAGGGAAAGTTCATTTTATCATTACCCTTTGTGTGAATCCAAATTTAAAATCACTAACCTCACTCTGGCTCAGTTGTTTCTGACTTGCCGCCATCTGTGTTTTGTTTCAGTTTCTAAACTACAAATTACAAAATGATTTTGGGTTTTATATCTAAATTTAAGACTTTCGGGTCCCATATTAAGGGACAAAAAAGTTTGCAAGATCTGGCATTTTAGTGTAAAACATTTGCCTGAGGCAATTATTTAACTTAGTGGAGTTAAAATACAGGAGGTTAGTTGAATTATCGGACGTCTCCAAATGGATAAGTTAGTTGAATTATAGCATAACAGTACCCACCAATCCTGCTCCCCCGCTTTTGGTTGAAAAGCATTTCATCTAAGGGGCAATTGGTTCTATTCTAATGGAGCTAATCACATGCTAACGTGATTTTGTGCAATTTAATAAAACTTTATCTTCTTTTATTTATTTATTTATTTGTTTGTTTATTTTTTGCTTGTCTAGTGAATATCTGGCCTTTAAATTGTAGTATTTTCTTGGAGTGGTTCAAGGTAGCCCGTTATGGTCATGCAATCCACAAAACAAAAATTTCATACATTATCGCTGGAAGATTTTTTTTTTTATGCTAGTTTTGATAAAGTTTACATGTTTGCTAATGGAACTGTGTAAAATTTATGCTTTTCATGGGTGTTAAATACATGCTAAAATAGTGCATGTCATTATTGAAGTCCATATCTCTTGCAGTATTCTTCTTTCTAATATCGTTCTATCTTGTTCTCTGCAGGATAAAAAATCTCTGAATTTGGGGCCTGATGACAACTTGCATTTGGAGGGATTTGCCTTGAATGTCTTTGTGAAGGCAGATAAACAAGATCGGGCAGGGCTATCTGACCTGTATGTAAAACTTTCAAACAGATACAAATACCTTTTTAGGAATTTGACATCATCTTATCTTTGGTTTTTTAAGGTTCCTTTTTGGCATACCTTTTTTAGTGCATTTATCCTTCCTTTGGAAGTCAGAGTATTGGATGGTGTTAGCGTTTGGTATATTACTAAATAGTAGGCTTATATCTCACTATTTAAATGGAAACTTACCTTGTGACTTATACTTTTATTCTCTTCTCTATGAGAAATTTATTGTCAGTAATAATTTTGATATGAATGTCTGATTTTGTTTCAGGAGTACTGCTAAAACTTTTTATGCTGCAAGCATCTTCTTTGAGATTCTTAATCAATTTGGTGAACTTCAGCCTGACGTGCGTGTCTGTCTTGTGTCATTAATTTACATATTGATATTTCCTTTGGATTCTGTAAATTGATCAATTGCAGTATGCAATGTCTAGTTATCATGGATTCTATCATTTGCACAGAGCTAAGGTACATTTCCTCTGATTAATAAAGTGCACTCATTTGAAATGCATCCTTTTTACAGCTAGAGCAAAAACAGAAATATGCAGCATGGAAAGCAGCAGATATAAGTAAAGCTTTAAAAGAAGGAAGGAAGCCTGTGCCTGGCCCCCCAGGTGGCAATGAAGATTTATCAGAAATATCAACTACACAACATGGTGTATATGTAAGTTATTTACCTCTCTGACTTTACATTTGGCTGATGTAAAAATTAAGATATAGACCCAGGCAATGATCTCAATATTTGGGGTTATTTTTACACTGTATGGTGTTGACTGTGTCTGTTGGATTTGATACGTTGAGGTTGCTTTAATGGAAACAATATAACTGTAAATCACATCCTACATTTAGATCTAGAAATGAGGACAACCTCAAGGTCGGATCTTAGTTTACCGAAGGCTGAGTCATCTGAAATTGACAATGGTGAATACTGTTGTTACACCCAATGCTGGTGAAAGAAAAAATTCTGCACTGAACCATTAGTACTAGTGCTTTCTCAGATGCATGCTTTTCAAATTTTGAATCTGCAAAGATGGTACAACCCATAGACTTTTTGCAGTGAAATGACCTGATATGAACCCTAGTACATGATCTAGTCAATGGAGACTCTGTAGGAATTCCTCTCTTCCTTGCTAGAGTTTTCCCTCTCTTAGACCCTAGGTTTGACGGCTAGAAACTTATTCCCTAACAAGCTTCTCACCACACTTCTTTTATGAGAAATTAGACTTGTCTCTTTATTGATGATACCCCCTTTAAATAGGAAAAATTAGAGATTACAATAAAATAGAAATGTTACTAAAAATAAATCCCTAAAATCATTCATAATATAAAAGATTCCTAAAATTAACAACTACTAATTTTAAAAAAATTACTATAACTAAAATAAAGAAACAATTATATTTTTCTAAAATATTTCTTTTTTTACTAATTTCTAAATATGCTCCTAAAAGATCTTTTTCCAATGATATGCACTTTTTAGAATAATTATTTCTAATGATATCAAGTGCATATCATTACTTCTCTCCTGGACAAAGAGTTTGTCCTCAAACTCGAATTTAGGATGGGTCTTCTCAAGTCTTCAAGAGCTCTCAAGAAGCCTCATCCCTCATCCTCTTCTTTGGACTTCCCAGGATTTCCCTTTCGTGCAGATTTAGGATCATCAAGATATACTTCTGTAATAAAATACTGCACTTGTGGACAAGCAGCCACTTGCATGGCCAGATCAACAACTAGCTTCCTGAAGATATCTCCATGAGAGACAAAATCTATCTCACAATTCACCACTATTAAGACATCAATTTTGCTGTCATGAATGTATGAGCCAATGCTTCCTTCAGCAATAACCTTGCTTGCTTTCTTTTCCACCTTCTTAGATACTTCCTCCACAGAAAACCTTTAACCATCAGTAATTGAAAGCTGAAGATCCTGTCCAAACATATTCTATTCATAGCCATTAAAGTCAGGATACTTTTTGGGGATTGCAGTCCCTTTTTCCAGCAAGCTACTCCTTTCCTCCCCTTGGTTTGTAAGGGTGTGGCTGCTGCTCCTCACCTCTTGGACCTAGCTGTGCCCCTACAGCTCTCGCCGAAGCCTTTCCATCTGTGAGATCAGTGCCGTCTGCTGTTGCTGGAGTTCTTCCACCTTGGCCAGTTGTTGCTCCTTTTGCTACTCCATTCGTTGCTCCATTCGCTGCTCGAAATCCCTCATCAATCTCTCCATCCGGCTTAACCATTCTGCAGAGTTTTCATGACGGCTTGCTCTAATATCAAATTGATATGAACCCTAGTACAGGATCTAGTCAATGGATACTCTGCAGAAATCCCTCTCTTAGACCCTAGGTTTGATGGCTGAAAACTTGTTCCCTAACAAACTTCTCACCACACTTCTTTTATGAGAAATTGGGCTTGTCTCTTTATTGAAAATACCCCCTTTAAATAGGAAAAACTAGAGGTTACAATAAAATTGAAGTGTTACTAAAAATAAATCCTTAAAATCATTTCTAATATAATAGATTCCTAAAACTAACAACTACTAATTTTAAAAAAATTGCTATCAACTAAAATAAAAAAAACTATTATTTTTTTTCTAAAATATTTCTTTTTTTTACTAGTTTCTAAATATACTCCTAGAATATCTTTTTCCAATGATATGTAATTTCTAGAATAATTATTTCCAATGATATCAAGTGCATATCATGACCTTCCTACTAGCAGCGATTTTGTAAATTTCAGATGCATCAATCTGGAAACTGACATTTACATTGTCATAGCACTTGCCTTGTTCATTTTTTAAGTGACAGTGAGTTCTTTGGTACACCTGTACTTTAATTCAATTACTTAAAATCTTACAAGCATATTAATTGATTTTTGTTGGATGTCTTACTAGGAAATGGATTACTAGTAAATGCCATTTATGAAGGAATTCAAATCTCTTTCTCTCTCTCTTTCACCCCCACTCTTCTTTCTGCAGGATCTTGAACCAAGCAATATGGATCCTTCTCTGCTTCCGGAACCAAAGCCTGATCCTTTACCCGAGATGGATCTTATAGGAAGCGACACACAATCTGGTGACAATCTTCCCTCACCTTCTGCTAACAGAGCAGGAGATCTCACTTTTTCTCAGTCATATCCAAAGCAATTCTACCAGCCTCACCAAACACAAAATTTTTCAGCTCAAGAGACTATTCATGAATCCTACTCTCATGATCCTCGAGGGCACTCAACACAAGATTATTTACCTCAGGAAACTTACCACCAGCAACTGCCCAAAGGAGAACCCTATTTCCAAGAACCTCCACAGCATCCACAACAGAATTACTCTCAAGAAGTTTGTCATCAACAAATCTACAAGCAGGAGCTCCACCACCAGCCAACACAGCAATATCCGTACCAAGAAACACTCCCTAACTCTTATCCCAATTTCCAATCTTATCCTAGTTTTGCGGAAAGCAGCTTTCCAGCTGTGCCAAGCCATTCTCCTTCCCCCTATCAAGCCCCTGATACTTCCTTCTCTACCCAGTCATCTCCTCCTGCTTCCAGCTGTCCTTCAATTGCCCAATTCAGCTTAAGCAACGGTTATGGGATTGTTTCAGAACCTCCAAGTCAGCCTAAGACATATGAATATGACAGCAATTACCAGCCACCACCTGAAAAAATCTCAGAAGCACACAAGGCTGCAAGGTTCGCCGTTGGGGCTTTGGCATTCGATGATGTGCCTGTTGCCATCGACTTCCTCAGGAAATCACTTGAACTTTTGACAAATCCTTCAGCCGGTCAGTAAATCTATTACAATTGTACTTGTATTGGTTCCGGCTGGTCTTCAGTTCTATTTTATCTTAGTCTTCTCCTTCCCCATTTTGTAGGGTTAAATGTGTAAATCGCACTATATATATGGAAAAGAAACATTACTTAAGATGTACAAAATTCATGAAAATTGGTTGCTAGCTGGGCATCCACCGGTAGCTGGCGACCGGTCATTCTTGGATTGCTGGTTCTAAGCAATTCTCATTTAACCATGTTTGCAGCACCCGCAACTTCTGAGCATTTGTCGTCGCAACATTGGGGTTGACTGTAGCTTGTGCTGTGGTTAGTGATAAATCTAAACATGCTCATTTGTATTTTTTATGGTTAGTGATTTAGGTTTTAATGAAATTTGAGAAGTATCTATAATTATTTTTTAACATTCAAACGAGAGACATAAAACCGAAGTATTTGTACTTAGCACAACCCAGGGGCATGGCAGCCACTAATATCTTTTTGGCCCGTCTCCCACGACTCACTATTATATGCAAGTCATGGACCTTTCAAGTTTCTAATGTTTCCATTTATTTTTTGATACTCAAACAGGTAACACTATTACTAAATTAATATCAAAACACTGAGAAATATGTGTAATAACTCATACCATTAAGTAGATGTCTTTGTAGGGACATCCGACTAGTAAAGATCTCTTGCTCAAGTGTTATCCACGATGCGTCCAGTGTGTATTCACGGTCGTATGTTAAAAAAAAAAAAACCATTAAGTAGATTATGAACACAAAAACAAATCAATAGTTTCTAAAATGACATCAGAACCTCACCATCCTTGGGAAACTCCAAAGTTTAATGCAACAAGTAAATCATGTTTAAGGCTGTCATTCAAGGATTAAGATCATAGGGCAACGTGTTCCTGAATCCTGCCAACAACCTTCTCTGATGGCTCTTACGGATTTACCACATATCTGGACTTATAATAGGATTATGGTTGACAACACCAGCTAACTGACATCTATGCAAGGTTGATCAACTTCTGCCTCAATTTGTTTTCTCACTTCGAAAATCCTATGGATGAATCACTGCCTTTGCTTTCATCACCTGCATGACTAACTTTTTCTGCAGCCTACCTTATGAAAAGAACAAGCAAAAGACAAAAATACAATAGCTTCTAATTTTATTCAGAAAAGACAAACAAGAAATAATGATAACAATTATGTAACTATGTATCAAAATAATCCTATAAAAACTTCCAACATTGCCTGGCGTGTTCTAGGAACCTAAAATGAGGACAATTTGATGAGACATAATAAAGGTTAGATGTCCTGGAATTTAGTCAGAACTATGTTGTCGTGGTCTAATGCGGCTTTCTGTATTGCAGTGTGATGTGGATGATAACTATGTTGTCTTCTCTCCCAATATTCCTTGTTTCTTGGTCTTTTCGTCCTAGCTTTTCTATATAACTTGGCATCTCCAAACAGGTTCATCATTTATCTCTTATTGATACACAGAGAGAGAGAAGCTGTAATGGGATCAAAGTTGCGTCAGTTTGATGAGAATTCGGTCCATGAAAGACTTTCCGAGCGAGAGTCAGGGGATCGCAAATCAGGCATGATGGAGTCGTTTGTAGACTTCATCACACCATCATGTTTCAAGGCACCAAATTACAAGAAGCAACATCAACATTTGCAGCAGCAGAAAAGGATAGGTCAACTCACTTTGGAAGATTGGCTTTTAGGCTCTCCGGATAGAAAAAGGGAATGCACAGACCAAGATGAGCTCTGTCTCTTGCAGCATGTCTCAAGAAAAATTTACCCATCTATCGAAAGTCCATCTGGAGACAGGTTTTCAAGTGACAAGTTGAGAGTTGAAGAAGCTGACATGAAAGATTTGGAGGTTTCTTCATTAAGTAGAAGCCAAAGTGGGAAGGCAAAAAAGAAAGTGAGATTTAGACTGCCGGAGGAGGCTGATATAATTGTTTTCATCTCACCTGAATATACCAATTGCGAAGATGTTGATGATGGCACAGATGATGAGCGTACTATAAAATCTCCATTATGAATATGGTCTCTAGATTGGTATTCACAAAACTAGCAACCTTTTTTTTTGGTACATAAGGAGCCTCGAACTTGAGGCCTTGAGAATGGGGATGGGGAAGGTGCCACTTAAAGCTAAAACTCATTAGCCAAAACTAGCAACCTTTAAACCACTGGCCGGTGAACTCGATTGTATCATACTTGGTCCTGACTAGAAAGTTGGAGGGTCTAGCTTTCACCACAGCTACAACCCTCCTAATTATAGCAGCAAATTCTGCAATGGGATGGATTTTAGCAAGCACTGATCTTTACACACACACAAAAACATATATTTTAAAAACCCTCCTCGTCGATGGGCTTTTATGCATATGTATGTTGAAAAGTTTTGAGACATGGTCTAGAAGAAACAAGAATCAAAATCCTTGTGTATTGCGATTTTCTTGACCATGCTTTGAAACCAAAATTGTTTGTTCGTGGCTATGCTGACCTTTTCATATGTCAAGGTGATTTGTAGGTGCAACTTGCTTCTTGGTTATCTGGGAATGCTTCCATTCCGAACCCACTTGTTTGGTTTGGACTATTTTGGTTTTATTTGATTGCTTATGCATGTTCTTACTTTTCGGACCAGATTATATTGATGGTATCTTTTGCATTTTCCAGTGATTTTTTTCTTTCCGTTTTCTTTTGCCCTATGTGAGTTCAATAGAGCTAGAAGAATATGATCATGCAAAGAAAGACAAAGAAAAAGCAAGCTTTATATGCAATTCACCTCAAAATAAAATAAAATAAAAAAAATAAAAAAAAAAAAACTAAAAATCTTAAAAAGACTCGTCGTGGGAAAATTTTTCAAACATAATCTATGTTTGTCGAGCCTTCACATTCATTTAACGTAATTTTAAATCTAAATTGACAATTATTATTAATAATAGACGAATAGAGATAAACTCAATACTGAAAAAAGGTTTCCTCATAATCAATATTTTTTTACTAAGTGTAACTTTTTGCTACCAATCGAATCTTATATCTCTCAATAGTTTCATCATTCCTATACTTGGTTTTGATAACCTACTTGACCCTAATAATCTTGCACCCGGGCAGAACTTCAATCAATTCTTAAAGTATGGTTGGATCTCATTAATTCCAATTCTTTTTCCATTACCTTTTTCATTCATTCTTGACAAGGACTAAATAGAGTCTCATCTACGTTCTTAGATTATTCTTCATCTTTTGGAAAAATAATAAATGAGTGCCTTTCATTCTTAAAATGATGCTTAAACACCACTTCCTAATACTTTTCCGAGTTTATAAGTTGGTTGGATAGTTATAATTCAAATCCTTCTCACTCGGATTAATATTTAACTCATTTCCTTATATTCTATTGATCTAGTCTGGACAGAGTTATCCTTTAAGTTAACTAATTCAAATAAAAACTCTGTTGGGAAATGCATTCTCTAGAAATGTGATATTCCGTGATTCAAATTTTACTACAGTACCATTTTTTCGTTCACTAAGGAACACATTAGTTCTAGACTAATCAGAGTGTCTCATAAATATACACTTTCTTCCACAGAGACCTAAGGTCTGAGATCACTTAGATATGGCTTTCTACCAGTCCAAAGTTCACAAGGTGTTATTGGTACTACCTTTGAAAGCATTCTATTAAAAAACATAGACCGTAATCAACAACATATCCTCCTAAAAGGAAATCACTAAGTTAACTTACGTTATTATAAATCTTATAATATCAAACAATATTCTATTCATTCTCTTTGCAATATCGTTTTGCTAAGGTGTATAAGGAATGATCTATTGTCTAATTATACCATTTCATTACAAAGATCCTAAATTGATATAATAGACATTCACACTATTTATCTGCTCTTAAAGCCTTTTATTATTCTATCCATTTGATTCTTATTAATATAAGGTTTAAAGCATTCAAGTGTTTTAAACTTGTGAGAAATCAAAATCGCTTGAAATCATCTATGAACGTAATGAAATACGAACGTCTATATTCAGCATTCATATTTATTGGACCACAAATGTCTGATTAGATTAATTGTAATAGAAATTTAGTCTCTATGATTTTTTTAAATGGTTTTTCGTCATTTTACCAACAAGACAATTTCAATATAATAATTAAATATTCGCCCATCACATTACAAAACTCTGAAACTATTTATAAGTTATTCAAAATTAATATACATGTCATTTGAATACAAATCAACTCTATCTATCTGAAAGTTCAAAATATAACCAAATTTCAACAGAATAAAAATATATCTTAAATTTCGTCGAACTTTTAGCATGTAAAGGATATCATGCAAAGTGAGAGTTCGGTCATTTTATAATTTCAATTTACAAGTGTCAACTCTTTTAACCTCAACTCTTATATTGTTCTCGACATAGATCTATCTTTTATCAGAAGGCACTCGACGAAAATCTACAAATCTCTCTCAGTCTGTTCTTATATCCGGGGTCATTCTTTTGTGATAGTTTCTTGTCTTCTTTCTTTTCTTGTTTTTATTTCAGTTCCTTTCATATTTAGAATTTGAAGTTTTCTTAGAACTAAACTTAGCAATAAAAGTATCAGTTATGGATCTTGCAGTACAAAACTGGTCATCCTTAAACTCAACGTTATGAGCAACATCTGAGAAAGTTTTTACAAAAGATTATGAGTCAAATTGATTTTCAAATACTCTCACTTGTTAAGAAGGGATCGGATCAGGATTTGAATTTACTATTCTTCAGAAAGGACATGACCAGTTGACTACCACTTTTTAATCATATTAGACATTTTTTAAATATTGTTTGATACTGTGGTCACCTCGCTTTTATTAGGTATCAAAATTTATGGTTATTTGTCTAAAATGAGTCGCTTGTATCTCCATATTTCTCTCTGAGATACACAAAAATGCTATGAGCAATCGAATATTGCTTGAACTTGAGGATAATGCCATCAATCACAAAACTAATTAGAATCGCTTGAACAGTGGAATCTGTCATTTTTTATACTTGATAAACATCTTGTTCTCTCCTCTACGAGATAGCTTTACCCACATCAGGGTCCTACATGACATGTTTGATACATTTTAAAACATCTTGTTCTTTCAGTGTATACCACATTTTATGGCGTCATATCTCATAGCTGTCACCTCTATTCAAGTCCACCATAATAGAATTCGATGCTATGGTCTGGATTTTAAGAGGGTGGACACAAGTACTAATATTCATATCATATATACAATTTTGTATTTTAAAATTAACATTTATAACATGTCAACATTAGATATAGAATCAAAAATTCATTAAGTTTCCAATTACCATCTATGGTTCTAACATATCACAATCATAAATTTAATTTAAAATTACAAAATTCAATAGATTTTAGGTGAAAATTATTCAAATTCTTTAAAAAAAAAAAACCTTCTACTTAAATACAAAAATTATTTAAATAATATTGTAATTTTGAATGAGAATTACTCAAATTCTAACAATTTAAAATTTTCATTTAAGTATACAAAATATTTAAACAATATTTTAATTTTAAATGACAATTACTTAAATCCTACTAATTTAAAATTTTTATTCAAGAGATCCTAATTTTTTTTTTTTTTTTTTTTTTGTATACATGATCATACAATTCATAAATATAGTCAACATATATTTAATAAAAACTTTATATTAAAAAATTTAAAAATTTCTCTATTACATGATCATTGCCATAGTAAATAGCCATAACATACAAAAGAAAAAATCTATCGTTCATGACAAATTCGTTCATCATGTTTACCGTTCTCGTAGATAGTCTATCCTTAGGGGTAGATCTCCTTATAACATATGCGGAATTATTTATATCTTGGATAGTCTAATTTTCATTTGGATATCTATTTTCTTAACTTTCCATATTTCTATTAATATGGATCTCACATCGTCAAGAAACATTTGCTCTCTCTCAGCAAGCAACTCTCATCAATCACGTTAACCCAGTAAGGAGATAGGGAATTTCTTAGTTTATACATATCATCTCCCAAAAACAATGTGAGCTAGTTCAAGAAATTCCAAGCATTTTTTTTCATGATCTCCAAATGATCTGGAAAAGTATGAGATATGTCTCTCTTATAATTCAACATTTGATTCAACTTTACTATCTGTTCAAGACTTCTCTATATTCTAGCTCTCCTTCGAAAAGTTCTACGAGTGCATCCAAACATCACCATAACCCTTGAAAATAGAAACAATATTAGATTGGACGCACAACCAACCATAGTGTTATTATAAATCTCAAAAATATTTGTTTAAAAGTATTTGCTCAAATTTTGAACAATTTTATATTAGAAAAATTAATTTTCAAATATAAATAAATGAGCATTAAATACAAACAAATGATGGGTGCTAAAAAAAAATTTCACCCAGATAGCCAAAATTAAGAAAATAATTTTCTAAACTCATAATTTTTTTTTAAAAAAAAAAAATTGGACTAAAAAATGATTTTTTTGTAATTTTTTTAATAATTTATTAATTTAAAATCAATAAAAATTATTTTTCAACACGGAAAAATAAATTAAAAATTATAAAAAATCCAAATAAGATAAAAACATTATTTCTATAGAAATTTCGATAAAAAAGAACCTTGCACGCACCTACATGCCGTCGTGGATGGCTGTGCAAAAATAAAAAGAAAAAAAATACTTCCTCGTGTGCCACTACCAGCACGTGAGGCCAATGAGACACCTTTCTAGCGGTGCAAGGTCATCGGATTTTGATTACTCTCCATTTTTGGTATCTCTGAATTTAATAATAATTTCGGTTTTCAGATCAGACATCTCTAGTTTGGGGTTTGGGTTACACGTGCCTTAGCCGAGAGTATAATTGGCTTAGTTGCACTGCTCATCTTCTTTATTTTTTTAGAAAAATTCACCAATCCGATTCTAAATTCGAATAACCATATCTCATTCAATTCTTAACCAATTTTCACGATTTTTATATAGTTGATAAGCATTTTTTTAAAAAAATTCTAATTATATAAATTTCAAATCACAAATTACTGTATTATAAAAGATATGAATACATTAAGTTTCATTTAAGATTTGAAATATCTCATAATGTACTCTATGGATGCATATCAAATTTTGCAGATTTAATTCTCATGTGCAAAGCATGCTACTATGTGAAATTGAGAGCATTTCGTTAATTTTATTTCATATTGCCATTAACGAACAATAGAAAAATATTCACGACATTTTTGCATCTTTCAAACATCCAAAAGAGAGGCAGAAAATAATCCAAGTAGACTCTGATACCAATGAAGGTTTTAAAAAAACCAATAGACTCCGATTTTATTTGCATAAAAAAATTTCAAGATCATAAAATAGATTAAAATCACTTATCTCTTTCGAAAATTAGATATCTAAATTTAGAAGATATCACAAAATTCGATTATTTTCTTTTTTTGGATACTATACCAACCGATATCCGGAATTATGTTTCAACTAATTCAATCTGGAATTTATAGTTGCTCATTTAGGGGGTTACCCTCCCAACATAGTTTATTCCATACCAAAATTGTGAGTCAAATTCAGAATTTTAATTAAGAGATTTAATGTCACATTCCACTGGATTAATTGACTATTGGTTGGATCACTTTCTTTTATTCCACGATCCAAATGCATTTGGTAACTGGAGGATCAATCCTTCTTCAAACCTTTTTTCTCTCTCCCTTTGAATGTAAGAAATTCTCTCTCTCTTTCTCTCTCTCTCTCTCAAATATGGGTTCAATTTTGGAAATACCTCTCCCTTTCATTTTCTTGTTTACGTATTCAAAAAAGTGGGAAGTTCATACGTGAGAGAGAATTGGGAGATGGGGAGCCAATGGGTGGTTTTTCCCAAAAACCACTCATTCCCTTTTTCTCTCTTAATTTTCAAATTCAAATAAAAGGATTTGGCTCTAGCCACATAGGTGGATCCATCCCATTTTCCAACAAAGGTAAATATAATTCCTTTTTTTCTTTTTCGCTTTGGACTTGATCTATCACCCCGACTAATCTCGGCCGAGTTGTTATCAGATTCGCTATAAGAAGAAGCTCTCCTAATATTATTTTTGTTACTATCAAAATTTGAATCTTGATTGTTGGTGTGGAGTGATAATGTCCTTTCTACTAGTCCAATGAAACTTTGGTAAGGCAAACAAAATTCTAGTATCATCAAAGTTAGGACTTCATATCACACATTGTCAAGACTATCACTGTTAGAAAATATTGAATATCAAAATAAATTAATAATATTTTAATTTAAAAAATATTTGATTTTCTTCATTGTTAGTTTTCAAATTTGCAATATTGGGTATTTTATTAATATCTATTCTATTGTTAAAGTTTAATTGATTCGATGGATATTTTTATATTGCCTTCTATGCTGATTTTCTCTATCAATTATAATAAATAGCATGTGAACAACAAATTTGGATAACAAAAAGATGTTGTACTTAGATTTAACCAAATTAACATTATTCCAAATTTGATAAATTGTAATTTTCTCTTTCATTCTGCAAACACAGAAAAATTTTAAAAAAAGAAAAAGAAAAAGAAAAAACAGGCTTCTTTTCTTTGTAGGGGTGGCTATGCAAGAGAAAGAGATGCAACTATGTGAAAGAATTGAAGTTTCTCGAGCAGCTCTTTCGAGTGGCTTGCGCCTCGTCTCTCAATTCGAGCAAATAAATCCTCGCTGAGCCGTTCCCCAATGTGCGCATCGACCAGGACACCGCTGACGGTCCTACAGGTGGTGGCGAGAGCCTTGCCCACTTTGGCTGGGTCATCGGGTTGATCCACCACAAGAGGACTCCCTCCTCTAAACACCTCAAGCCTGTTCACGCCAAACGAGCCATTGGCTTCCACAACTTCTTTGAAGTCTTGTACGCTTGGCGCATAGATTGGAACGTTGAAGGTGTCACGCTTTTCACTACTTATAAGGCCCTGCATATGTAAAAATCATATAATGTTTCAATTTTGTTCGATTAATTTAGTCTGAGTATTATAAAGTTTATTAAAAAATTAACTCTTTTAAATTCTGTTTTTCTATTCTCGATAAAGGAGTGCAACGCCCAATTGTCATGCTCAAGGGAGTTTGGTGAATACTTCATCATTAAATGTAAATCGTATGTAAAAACCCGTGCCAGTGTCCTGTTGGGCTTGTGGGCGAAACAGACCAGCATAGAAAGACAGAACAAGAAATGATTACCTCATGGACAAGATCAGCCCAAGCATCTTGAAAGTGGTTCCCAAAGAGAAGGCCTGCCCCACCTTGGTCAGATGGGTCCAATGAAGTCCGGCCCAAACAAACAAGAAACATGGACCCACCTCTCTTCATTTCTCGTGATCTTGCTTTCAAAAACCCTTCCAGGTCTGTTTGGAATTGTCTCTTGTATGCATTTGCTATGCTCTCGTTGGCGCCGTGGATGAAAACCCTTCCTCTATTATAAGCCGTTGAACTCTTGTCCATCACATTCTCTGGCACCTGGATCCAACATAAAATAGGAATTTTAATGTGAATCACATACGCCCTCATGCAATTGAAAGGTTCAAACCTTCCTGAATAGTATAACTCATATTCATGCATGCATTGGGAAGGTATTGTTTAGTCTTCAAAGAATTGAGAGAATTGGTCCTGAAGGGGACAGCTAAGTGGCGACAACCCCCTCCCCTGACTTCTTATTTGGAATTTAATTCCTGTTATAACAAAAAAATAAAAAATTGAGAGAATCGGTCCTTTTTGGACTTCGGTGGGACAAAAAGAACCTAAAAGCATTCAATAATCTTATTATTTTGTTGCCTAGCTAACATCTGGACAAATGTACAATCTATCGTTGGGGAAGAACATCATCTGGGGTAAGATCGGGAAGTGATCTAGTATAATAAATCAGACATATCCCGACCATTATGGTAGTAGCAGTCTTTGTTCTGCTGCCCTTAAGTCATTTTCGTCATGCTAAACATATTACGGGTCGGATTAATCGGATTAAACCTGAATACCGATTGATGACAAGTATCTACTTAGGTAAAAATTAATAATAATAATCAAAACAAAACTATAAATGTTAGTTTTGTGATAGTTGGGAGAGACAATATTTGAAAATTTTTACTAAAATGTCATTATGGTTTTCTCCAAAATTTTAGAATTAGTTGCTTACGCCTATTAAAGAAAATTGATTTTTACTTTCCCTAAATATGCGGCAGGCTAGAGACTAAAAGATGTGTCCTAAATATTAAATAATCTCCAAACTAAAAAGTCTAGAATCATAACATTTCCCAAAGTGTTCTGGAAATGAAACCTGAGAGAGCCAATGCAAGGAAAAGGCGGAGTAGAAAACATCAATTGATCTCGCCGGAAAAAGTCTCCCGTAGAACGAGCCGGGGACTCCGGCAGCAAAGTAGGAGCGGTGGTCATCGGCAGTGAGACAATCCTCCATTCTACCACCATAATTGGCAAGCGGAGGGAGGAGTTGGAAGAGAGTATTGAAGTCATTTGAAGGGAGGTCTGAGAAAAATGCTGAGAACTCTGGCGGCTCAAACCCCAATGCTTCGTACCGTTTGATCATGTGCTTGATGATCACGTTAACGATGGAGATGGTGTTGTTTCCAGAAGAACAACCCAAGTCCACGACCACAAAGGGGATTTCCGGTGAGTCTAGTTGCACTCTATCTAGGGTCTCTTCTAGATGGTGAAGCACGGATCTTGCATGTTGAGCCTGCACGCATGCATTTGTGAATCATCAACATGAAATTAATCATTAATGTACAAATATTATTTTAAAAAGACAAAAATAAATAATAATAAAAGTACAAAGAAAGACAGCCTAAGATTCCTTGTCAAGAATAAGACTTGAATCTTGAGAATAAAAAAAATTAAAAGAGATTGAGGGTCCAACAATAACTTGAGACTGAATAGTCAGAACATGGTTTCAATACCGGTTGGTTAAGCAAAATAATAATAATAATAATAATAATAATAATAATAATAATAATAATAATAATAATAATAATAATACATCAATTCCCCAAATGGTATTTTTTTTGTTTATCTCGTTGGATATATTTTTCTCTTAGTTTTGCATCTAAATGAATGTAAGACTGATAACTATGATAAACGATGAAGTTTCACAAATTAGGTAGAAACATTCTTCAAAGAACAAAGGAACACAACAAACAATACCTGAGCTTGGGAGTTATTGGCATAGCTGCGCTCTCCCTTGCCTCCTTTCATGCTAAACATGTTCTCCAGCTTCATGTTAGACCCCACAACATTATGACCTTTATGTGCCATATTGAAGGAGAGGGGAACTGGCGGTTTGAGGCTTTGTTTGGAGATTGGAAGTGTACGAAGGCCTGCAAGTGTTGGATATATATAAATATCTATATATATATATATATATATATAGATATATAGAGTGAAGAAGGCTTGTGTCTGTATTTTGATTAGGGTGCAAACGGAAAAGGGTTAAGCTATTATTTATCTTTTCTATATGTTTGGTAAAAAAAGATAAGCTATAATCCATAGAGATAAAAAGTCAAAAGAGGGAGAGGGGGAGGGGGAGAAAAATAATTGATGCCCTCAAGGTACCACTTTATCTGTACTTTGAACTATTGACTTATTGTGGTAAATTACATTCATTAAAATCCTAAGGAATTAAAGGAAATTTTTCAGCAAAAAATAAAAAAATAAAATTGTGATTTCTTTCCTTTTTAAAATTTATGATTCTTGCATAATTACAACCCTCTCATTCACTTGTTAACTCTTCGCTTCAACTAACTATATATTTTTATCGATTACCGGTATACGATAATCACGTTCATTTCATCTAAATTCGATTTAAATCGGGTTAAACTTTTAAAAAGTAAAACTCTCCTGAAACCTATTTTTGTCAACTCAAACCCAAGACTTGTCTAAGGGGTATCGATATCTAATTATTACATCAATTAGACATTGCTCTTAAAAGATGCATGTTAATAATAGTGTTTTTGAAATTTTTCCATAATTGCTCCATAATTTATCTGTAACTTTTGAGACTCATGAAAATTATTGGAGGAGGATTAACTCCTAAGGGCCTTGGTATGGTAAGTCAATTGGAATTTTACTATCAATAATCACAAATTTGATATGACATATTTACTTTTTTTAGTACAATTTTCACTTTGATGTAGTTGAAGATTTATAATCGCACGTGAATTTTTTGAATTCCTAAAATTGTGGAGATACTTTGGTAAGTAAATAATATGGATAAAAGCTGAAGTGAATATTAATGACATTGAATTTGTTAAAAAAGGTAATTTGATATCCACAAAAATGTTGTACAAACAGCTATATTTTTTGTGTTTATATACAATCGATCACATATTAGAGAAAACGAGTTTATTTATATAAATTGGATGAATATATCCATAGCATTATTATTTTCTTTAATGTTTAGAACCATCATTGAAATTAGGAAGACTTACATTTAAGTATAAATTTACACTAAATTGTTAAATTTAATAATTAATAGACTACCTACTTTTTCTTATGTTTTTTAAATCAAATCACTAAATAATTCGATCAACCTACTGATTTATTGGTTTATTAGTCGGTCAGAATAGGTCGTTTTACGAACCGAATTATATCAACATGATGTTATATATATATAATTTATATATTATTATTTTAAAATAAAATAAAATCAATATATCTTTTTGGACCGATTTGAACGATTCGTTGATTTTATCAATTTACACTGATTTTAATCTGATATGATTTCATTTGATTTAACAGTGAAAATTAAATCAAATTGTATAACGATTCCTAATTAAACCGGTCAAACCGACCGATTCAGTCTGGTTTTAAAAATACTGATTTTTTCGCCGAGGGAGGAAAATATTTGCCATAAAAATATTCAATTTGTATCATTTCTACGAATTCGTCTATCATCAGAACACTACTATCATGTTCTACTTGTCCATTGCCCCTCCTAAACTATCTACTTTACGAATTACTATTTAAAAAATTCTAATTATAGTATTAAAATATAATAATTTTTATTTTAATATGATAACATCTGATCTACACTTATGATAGAATTTGACTGATCATGTCAGTATCATTTTAATTTACTTTCAAACTATTTTCAATCAAGAAATTTGACCAATGGCTTACTACTATGTTAATTTTTTTAGGCCATCCATCAAATACAGTATCTTTACAATGTTGATTGCAATTTGTGCATGTTTTTCTGTTTTTTTTCCCTTTTTAATTATTTTCTAATAAAATAAAATATATGACATGATACCATCGTTTTACTTGGGCCAAATTAGGTTTGATAGGCGCACAAAGCACGTCAAAAGCCAATGTTTGAGATGATGAAAACAATAAGATGAGCATTCGGTCAAAACATAACTAAAATAATTAAAATTTAAATATCTAATTTAATTTAATTATGTAATTCTTATGACCATAAATTAATTTAATAGACCAAAAATCGACATTTCGTTTGATCCAATTAGGCGACTAATTTGATTCGGTTATCCAAATTGATCAAAATAATGAAATCTTTGTAAGAGACTTAAGTAACAATATTTTCTATTCATATCTATGTAAATATATGTACCAAAAAAAAATTAAAAAAAATCTTTGTAAACATAGTATATATCATTTACATCAACTATAAATTGTAATTTTAAAATTTAGAATTTATTAATTATTATAGTTCACAAAATATTAATTTGAAAATTCAATTTTCAAACAAAATAATAAAATATGAAAGTTATAAACTAACTTTAATAATCTACTAATAGTTCATAAAATTAAAAAAAATAACTAACATTATATCGTCTTCAATAAAATAGTCTTTAAAGTATATTTTTCTTTTAATTTTTAGTTATAATATTATATTAATATTTACATGAACAAAAATTATCTAAAAAATATATATTTTTAATTATTTTGATTAATTCAATTTAATCGAGATAAAAATTATTAAAACCGATAATCATCCAATTTCTAATTCCTAAATAAAAATTGGATGCCATATTTTTTAACGACTATATAGGCATCCAACTCCTAATTGCTTTTGAGGGATTTTGAAATTACACAGATTAATTCGGATGATTTATAAATTATTAATCGTACTTGATAAATTAACCAATACATACATAAAATAATATAAAATATATATGTATGTGTATATATATGATTCTGTCTTATAAAATTGAATGTATATTAATGACACAGTCACTCGTTATTGTGTTAAGTGTTTATACCGAATAATGAGTGTCATAAAATGTTACAAGTTTCATTCAATTATGATTTTACACTAAATTGTTGAATATTTGGCTTTGACATACTCTACCACACAATTGGAATGTCTGTGTATGTGTGTGTGTGTGTGTGTTTTTTTTTTTTTTAGCTTTTTTAGCTATTTTTAAAAAGAATATATAATATTTGATATATTTTGAAGTTTTGGTAATGGCCAGCTATGTTTGTATAATAATAATAATAATAATAATAATAATAATTCATCTACATTCTTTTTTTTTATATACATACAAAGATTTAAAATCGAAGGGCGAATCTTGACGCAACGGTGGAGTTGTTTTTTTGATGATTTCAAGATTACAGGTTTAAAATATGGAAATAGTCTTTTTACAAAAAAATGTAAGGAAAAAACTGCGTACATATATGTTCACTCTTCCCTTACCTCTACCACACAATTGGAATGTGTGTGTGTGTGTTTTTTTTTTTTTTTTTTTAGTTTTTTTAGCTATTTTTAAAAAGAATATATAATATTTGATATATTTTGAAATTTTGGTAATGGCCAGCTATGTTTGTATCACCATAATAATAATAATAATAATAATAATAATAATAATAATAATTCATCTACATTCTTTTTTTTTATATATACATAGAAAGATTTTAAATCGAAGAGCGAATCTGGACGCAACGATATAGTTATTTTTTTTGATGATTTCAAGATTACAGGTTTAAAATGTGGAAACAGTCTTTTTACAAAAAATGTAAGGGGAAGACTGCGTACATATATGTTCACCCTCTTCCTACCTCCGCATTAAGTCGAGAAATACTTTATGCATCAAGTGAGCTCTTTAAGGAAGCTCAAAATTGAAATCGAAATCTTTACAAAAGGGAGGAAAAATGGTGTCGATTGAATTATAACTCATTAACAAATACGACTATATTCTTAGAGCACATAATGAAGTTATAAATATTGGTTATATTTAGATATTAAATTAAATTAATTAAATCAGAGAGTATTTTATGTATCAGATGAGTACTTTAAAAATATTTAAAATCAAATTTTTTTGTAAAAAGAAAAAAAAATGATATTAATTAAACTATAATTCATAGATAAATACGATTATATTCTTAGAGTATATAATGAAGTAGTAAATATTATAATCGGACATTAAATTAAATAATAAAATATGGCGGCCTCTCTATCGCAGTCAATCGTGTCCAGAGAAAGAAACATGATGTAAAAAACCAGCCCGACAATATTTAGCCTTATTAGATTAATTTAATGCAAGATGTGACTGGTTAAGTTCCCGGTGACATTTTCAGAAATAACAATAGATATAAAATATTAAACATTTAATTTACAATTATATAGGTAGCCAAAATTTTAACCTCGGTTGTAATAGATGCGAAACGATATGAAAAAAATATATTTTATAAGAATATAAAAAGTAAAAATATGGATAAATATATACATATAAAAATATAAATATATTTATATAAACATTAATTATTTTACGAAATAAGAGATTAGTCGTATTTTATAATAAAAATCTGATCAAATATATAATTATTAATCATAAGATAAATAATATAAAAAATAAAAATTATAATTAAATAAATAAATAATTCATGAAATATGAAAAAATATATATATAAACATAGAAAATATAACAATCTTTGTGTAAATATCAATTAATTTGACATATTAAAATATTTTTAAAATAAAAAATATTAATATTGAGAAGTTTTGTATATCATAGATTTTTACTTATTTTGTAAGAGGTGCACAGGATTCACAACCATGCTTGTCCAATTATTATTACCTATTGGAATGCTAGAAATTGAAACTCCTATAAATATATATATATATATATATATATATATATAATGGAAACATTGTAATATGCTAACAAACAAAAAATAACCAAGGACATGTAGGTCCAGACACTAAAGTTTCTTAATTAAAATCTTGATGTCATGTCTTGGGTATAAAAAAATTGACGGTGACAGAGCCAACCCGTAAATTAGGACTCACAATTGTTTGAACTGAATCAAATTTTTAGATATCAATAGTTAAATACAAAAAAAAAAATGACAAACATACGATGTTCTATAGGGTTGTTGTTTAATTTTCTACTTAAACTCTCTTGTTAAAGGGGTTATAGTATAGTTATGCCCTATTTTTCTTTCTGAAATAAAATGAGATATTGCGAGTGTTTCGAACAGAAACAAAAGGAAATCGACAATTTTGTCTATAATGTGTATACATGGTAAGCAACCATAGGATTTGATTGCATCAATTATTATTGATTATAGTGGCATTTGCATGCATTTTCAAGAGAACAAAATAGAATCTTAATTTACCAACTCTGTACATTAAAATCTGCTGGTAAAGACATAGTAATTCAATTAGAAAAACCTGTGTCTTTAAGGGATGATTAATCATATGATTGCCAATGAATCATAACTCAACTAATACTGTTTTCTTTCCCCTCAAAAGGTCAGTTTGAATCTCTTCTATATGCTAAAAAAAAAAAATTAATCATATGATTAAAGTTTGTTCATTCCTGAAATCAATGTTTACCTTTTTTTTTTTGGGTAAAGATAAAACTTGAGATTTAATTATTATTTTTTTTTGGGTCAATCGAACTCGAAATCTTTAAAAGAAAAATGATAGTGACAGTTGAGTTATAAGTCATTACTTTTGTTATTAACAATTTTAAAATCCCAATTATTGTAGACTATTAAAGATTTTGTTGGGAGATTAAAATGTAATATATATTTGTGTGTATGATTGCAAGATTGGCATACTTCTTTTTAATTTTTTTATAAACAAATTAATTTTACAATTTCTACCTTAAATCTTATAGTGTTATTCTCGTTTATATAAATATATAATTTAATTTTTATGAGGTTTTTGAAAAAAAAAAAAATTCTCAGCTTCATTCTGTGCTGGTCATTCTCTCCCAACTAAATGACCAACTTGGTCCACACTTAGTTAAATGTTCATTTATAATATAATGTTATTAATAGTCGTAATTATACACTCACGAACAAAATATATATATATATTGTCTGATTTATTATTGTAAATAATAATACATAACAGTGGGTCCCGATTACAATGACATATTAATGAAAATACAAATTTGTTGTATAATGGAAGTATGAATGATATTTTTAATGAATAATATTTTGTATTATTCATTAATTTCCATTATTTTGTTGCGTTTACTAAATGTGAAAAAAAAAAAAAAAAAAAAATCTCCCCTTCCATGAGTTTGACAAAATGGTAAAATTTTAGGTATGAAATTTAGCATTTTTTTATTTTATAAAAATAAATAAGTTGAAAGACTTGACCTAGATAAATTTTTTAATATAATCGATTGGTATTCAAAACCATATTCTTACTAATCCAATTCAAATGTTATCAGATCTAATTTAGGAGGAGTTCTCTCAATGTAGTCTTTTTTTATTTTTAGGTTTCAAATCTTAGACTTGCTTAAAGAATCAGATACCCTTAGTCGACTGACTGTCCGGTGTTCAAATAGAATATATTATGATAAGCAGAAACTTTTTGTAACAATTTTATTAAATGGATATGGCAATGGTCTTTTCTTTTTCGCACTTTTTGTTCTTAAAAATCTTATTTAATAATCTAATTAATGTTATAAACGTCAAAATCAAAGCATTTTGCATGGCTCAATCACGCATAGAGTAGGATTTTCATAGATACAAGAAAATAGCAACATGGGTTTAGTAGATCTCTACCCTCTAATCAGAGGACTATTAGTCCTGTGAGTAAGACACCTCCCTCTCTCTTTCTCTCTCATTTGCATGATCCTGCCTTTTTCCTACAAACTCCCTCTTTCTCTGAATTTAGTCAATGCCGCGATAATCGCCGGAGCACGTGAAACTAGGCCGGACCATTTTTGTTCTGACTTTTGTCTTACACCTTCAACAACATCTAAAAGTGTGATTTTCCCTCGTGGGTGCACAATATAATATAATTATATGAATTGACAATATTATTAAGCTGAGTTGAGTTTTGTTCTTGGTATGATATGGTATGGATGAGTGACAGGGCGATCGATGCCAGGGCTTGGGATAATAGTGGTTGGTAGGATGAGACCAACCCACTTGCCCTTCTGGAGGGTTTGGCAATGCTTTGACAACTTGATCAGGAGCTACTAGATAAAAACTTTTGTTTAGCTATTTCCTACCAACCAAGAAAATATAAAAATACTGTTTCTCCCTCTATAAATAAGGTATTTTGAGAGTAACAACAAGGCTTTGCTCGAGGAGAAGCTAGTCAAGCCAGTCGGCCCCCAAGAAGAGTCATGTTGGGGCAGTCAAAAGGTAGCAGTTAATGTCCTTAATCACCTTTTATATATATATATATATATATATCGATTTATTAAAATTATTATATATAAAAAAAAATTTTTATCAAAAATCATCTTTTTAAAATTCTTAATCAATATATATATATCGAGATTTGAATTCAAAATTATTGAATTAAGAAAAGAAATTATGATCATTGAATTGTCCTTTAAAAATCTTTAATCACCTTTTGTTTATGGTAAGGCAACCAAAAGGCGGGTGTTAATGTCCTAGATCACCTTTTGTCCATGTAAAAGAAAAGTGGGCTAAACCCTCTTTTTTCTTGCTTCACATAGAGCAAAAGCTCAAAAAGAAAAGAAAACGGCCCACTGATTTTGATTGCTCTTTTGGATTTGGTAGTTTTTTCAAACGAACATGGAATTGTTGTACTATACATTACTTTCTAAAAAAGACACAATATCCAATCAAGTACTTGGAAATTGGAATGGAAGAACTCTTTCCATTTTATTTCACAATTTGTGTGCCATTCTCTCTCTCTCACTCTCGTGCCAATAAAGGAAAAAATAGAAGTGATCAAACCTCAAATTAGAACAGAAGATCAAAGTTTTCAGGATAGTTCAAACGGTAAAATTTTTTTAGTTTTATTCTTTCTTTCTCAATTTAATCATATTTAATTACATCTCTTTATTTAAAAACAAAAAACAAAAAAAATGAAAGATCAAAAAATAACCAAAAAAAAAAGAATGAAAGATCAAAAAATAACCCAAAAATGTGTGTAATATATATATGATTTTAACGCTATAGAATGAGAGATAATTCTCTTCTGTATGATTACTAAATAAATCGAAACTATTATCATTGTTAGATCTTCAACTTGATGCCAATTTTTACATATCTTTGTTATATTGTGTATAAAAAAAAATTCAGACCATAAAATTTTGAAATTAGAGATAAATATTTACACGAATGCACTAAAAATTTAATGCAACTTGCAAAAGGAAATCCTCAACTCATAGATTTGACGTGTATGATCAAATAATTGACCATAAAGTTTAAGTAATTCTGAACCATCGATTGATATATGCACATAAAAGAGCACATTAACAAACTATGTGATTAGAACACGTTACAATTGTCCCTCAGTATAGCTCAAACGGTAGAATTTTTTCACCTCTATCATTTTTTTTTTTGATTTGATTCCATTTGATTGTATTTTCTTGTATAAAAAAATGAACACATTACAATTTTAGTACTTTAATTTATATTAATGTACTTTAAAATTAATACACATGGGAAAAGTTTTAGATGTTAGAGACCTTTTTTTTCTTTTTTTTTTTATTTATCCTTCTATTTCTTGTATCCTTTGATGGCATGCAGTCCTTGTATAAATTACATATGGTCAAGGAACTTTCGTTTAGAAGATAAGCATAATTTTCTTTCTATCACATACTAACTTTCTTTTTTTTAAAAAAAAAAAAAGAAAGTTAAATTAATAGTGAAAATATTTTTTATTTTTATATAAAAAAATTTCGTGATATTTGAACTTGGAAAAAAGAATCCCAGAAAATATCACATCCTCCGGGGATCCGAAGCGAGGGAGACCAAAAAATAAGCAATTTGAGCCAAGAAAGACCCAAATTAGACAAGGATCGCTTGATTCCCCTTTGCTTTAATACTCTACAAAATAATAAATAATCTTAAATTTTCAAATTTAAAAAAAATAAAAATTTTAATTACATAAGAATCTTCAATCACAATTTTTTTTTCTTTTAGAGAGCCCCTTTTTGCTAAAAGATACCAATAACTCGGCAAAGCTTAGGCATTAATCACGTTTTTTTAAAAAATATATATATATAAGGAAATATAATCGATCGTGATCAAAATGAGAAAGAAATAATAAAAATAAAAAAGATTTTATCATTTGAGCTGTACCAGCTACTTAGACCTTAATCACTCAAAGACCCATCTTTTTTCTCTCTCCTTTATTTTTTTAAATTGATTTTTGACTGAATATGAGGATTGCTCTAGACCATGGGATAGTAATAGGGACTCTGACCACAAACGAGTATCAATTTTTTTTCCCCTCCTACTTTTAATAGGGACAACAAATCCAAAGCACGGGCTTTGTGAGGCTTAAAAGAGGCAACTACCCTTTATCATGTCAAGGAAAACAACTATGGCTTTGGATTTATTAGGCAAAATCATATAGAGAGGGGATAGGCCCTACAATGTTAGCCTATCAACTTTTTTTAATTTTGTAGTACAAATTCACAGCAAACCTCAATCTAGGCTGCTTCCATCTGCTCAACATGAAAATAACTCGAACAGACATTGAGAGAGAGAGAGAGAGAGTGCATTGTGTTCAAAAGAATGGCTTGGAATAGGGTTGATTGGTCTACAAAGACGAGATGATCTCCTCAGATCTCAATGTATTTGGTCGTTCTAGATGTTGTCAATAACAAAAGGGACTTGAATTTTCAGCTGACCAAACTTTTAAAGCTTATGGAAGCCCCATAATTATCATTATTATTTTTTTTGAATCATGGTTATGTTAGATACAAGCAATCCAAGAATGAGGCATTAATGCTTTGTGTGATCCCAGAACAGTAATCCGCAGTATGGACAAAACCTTAAGAGTATCTCCTACGCCTTCTAGACATAAGAATTTTTTATTTCAATTCTCGTCTCTGATTTTGGAAATTGTTTACCGGCATGAAAATTTTATTCCCATTTTTTTTTTTTTTTGAAAAAAAAAGATGTCCCAAATGGAAAAAATGGAAAAGATTGGGAGACGATGCTACTGATTTGTCCGGAATAAGTTAGTGGTCATAACACCTTCCCTCAATTTTATGATCCAAAATTCAAATATCAAGTAACAAAAAAAAAAAAAAATTGATGCTATTGATCTATTTTTCAATAGATTTCCACTTGTAGGTCCACAGTTCTGAAAGAAGCGTGTCTAAGGGATACAACCAAAAAAAAATTGTTTTTGGCCATGCGAATTCGCATGTGCTTGTGCCTTCTATGAGAGAGAGAGAGAGATTCAAATTCTAAGCACCACTGGGACAAAATCATTCAATAGGCTACCAACCAATGACCTGATCTTAGCCGAAGGGCCGAGAAAGGTATGCTACTAACCAATAACAAGCATCCATGAGAATGAAGGGAATAGAGGCAAAGACTTTTATTTTATTTTTTTTAATCAAAATGCATAACGGAGGTGACTTATAGTACTTACAATTTTCTTAATATATGTAAAAACAAGATTTATCTTCGAATCTCTTAATACTAACTCCAATTTTTCTATTTTTTCCCCCTGCACGATAGAACTAAAAAACACCCATTACAACAAGTTTTTATCTAACAACAATGATACCTCTTCACACTTGATTTTGAGAAGCAACAAATTGGAACTCGAAACGTAACACATTTACAACCTCTCTTGCGTTCTAAGAAGGTTAAAAGCTTACATGAACAAGCTGGAAACAAGTCTACCACTCAGAAGATTGGCTCTGGTTTTGATGCAAGTTCCAAGCACTAATGACAAGTTATTCCCCTTTTTTCTTAAGCAAAAAGGTAGGAGCAGCTGCAGCATAGCAAACCCCCCAAACCCCTAACCAGAAGGACCCCTACTCAAGAAAAAATTATTCAATCATAACTACTATTCTTGAGTGAAACCCCATGAACAGGTTAGGATTCCAATCATTCACAAAATAGTAATACAAACAGGCTCAAACTCGTGAGGATGCCAAGAGTTGGGATAATTATTCCTCTTCTAGCCATTGCAATGGCAGACATACCACCCTAGAAAAAGAACCAATTTTAGGTTTCAATCTTTTCTTTGGAGCTTGTGTGCACAAAAGTGTAGAGGCGAGGCATAGCTAAATAGCACGTTAGTATCACAGATTTAATTAGTATGGTTGTGACTTTAAGGTGGACAAATAAAACAGAACCATAGGTAACCGATCCCTACCTCGTTCAAATAGAGAATTTGATACCAAGAAAGACCCAGAAACACTGTTCAAATAAGTAATAGGTTGTAAATCTGGAGCATCTAACATAAAATGTCTGCAAAGCTAAGAATGTACCAAAAGAATTGAATGGAAACCAACAGTTCTTACACATCCTCAACCATGGCTATCTAGGTCACAATGCTGCCGTAGTATATGCCTGTAGAACCTTGCTAAAACATCAGTGGCTGGCTTTGGCTATGGAAGCATGCAAATGGCAGAGCTTTATCCATATCAGAAGCCGGAAGAAAAGAAAGCACTTCGCGTTGCTTTGAATTTCATCACTAAGTGATAAAAAATAGAAAGGGGCATTCAAATATTCTAATTGCACTGCATTTTATGCCAATTATACAAAATAGAACTACGGCTACATATTTTACGGGGCACACATGCCAAACTTTCCTCAATAGGTTTTGAACACTCCATCTGCTCAGGACCATTGATACCCTGTTTGGCAAGAAACTGAACAAATAAAAACAAGGCTCTGTAAATAAAGGGCACCAGAAAACTGCAAGGAGAACAGGGTTTAGAATAAAACAAGGACATAAGATTGTTGAAATGAATCACATCAGTAAATCGGGGCCCTTAGAAAAGACAGTAAACACAAAACACATGCAGTGCAAGCACATTAAATATCCAGCAATTCAAGGTCCTCATGACCACAAAGAGGATCTGATTCGGAGGCAAATCATTTTCTCCCTTTTCTGTGAAGATGGCTTTGATGGGAAATAAATTAGTCATACTAAAATTTTCCAGGGCTTGATAGCCTGAAGCCTTCGGTTCTACTCACCATTAACTTGATTCAGATCATCTTTAGATTGGTAGCTTATGTACATTTCTGTAAGAAGATGGGTTGCCTACTTATCCTTGAACGAAAGAAAATTTTGTGGGAACAATTTCTGGCCGAGAGAAATAAAGAGCACACACAGAGAGAATAGGAAGAGATAGAATATAGAGAGAACAGAAAATGCAATTAAATATGCTAAAAATTTATTTGCAGATTCAATCAATCAATCAACTCTGTCTAACCTGAGCCTATATTCATAGACAAACCCATAGTTGTATTGTAAATCTAAATCAAGCCATAACAACAAAACATTCAAGTTTCTCTGAATGATGAAGTATGCAAATTTTGAAGAGAAGAGGATTGAAAGTTGGAACTGAAGATTACATTTGAAAACTTTGTATTCTTATTCTTGGACTGCAATTCTCGACAGTCCCACATTTGTAAAACGTTATGTATCCACTTGAAAACTGACTTCACTGTAATATGGCCTCAGCCTTTGAACACTAGCGTTTAGAATAACCATGATGGTAGTATGGGTTTATAAAGGATTTTTGAAATAAAAAATTGGAAGATCAGAGCCAAAAAAAAAAAGGTAGAATTAAGTGCATGGCAGTGGTGTACAGAACATAGGCTTGGGCAAAACAAACCAGTGAAATCACAGTGCTCAACTGGGAGAGCTTGAAATGCCCCTCAACAATCACAAACAGCCAGTCCAGGTACAAGATCCTCAGACAACTAAGTACTTGGTTCACCAAATGTCTTTTGGACTCATAAATATGATATGACTAAATTAAGAAGGGATAAATTTATCTCTCTCCAACTATTCCCTAAGACAAAACTTGCTTTAATCAATTGAGACAACATTAAAGAGCTTTTAGTTGCACTTGTTGCAAATTACTTGAGCCATTGGATCATTTTTTGATGGTTGGAGAGATTGTACTACCAACCTCACTGAATTTTGTGAGTTGTCAAAAGAGTGTGGGAACGCACTTGGAATTGCAAAGCACTCCAAATAAGAGTTCGGGAAAGAAAGTACAAATGATTGTACAAGATCATAACTAGGTTTCATCTTTGTGTTACTGAAGAAGTTCAACAGTGAAGAAAGTGATAAGTATGAAGCATGACGAGAGAACATCGGCCTAGGAAGATTGTACAAGATAACATGGTGGTGTTTGGAGAAGAAGAGATTGAGTAGAGGAGGTTGGTGAGGTTTTCGATAAAAAAAGGGCTCAACGGTGTACAAAGTGTTCCCCGGCTTAATACGGGATAGGGGGAGAATGGACGTATATGTACGCAACCTTCCCTTTGCATTTTTACAAAGAGATTGTTTCCATGTCTCAAACCCATGACATCAATATATCTTCCTAAAAGATATCTTTTCAATGATATGCATTTTCTAGTTTATTTTATTGATATAATGACAATTTTAGTTCATTTTATTGAGAAATTCGACTAAGCAAGTTTGATCTCTATGTTACTGAAGAAGATCATTAGTAAGGAAAGCCTCAAGTAAGTGGCACAAGGAGAGAAAGCAAGTCTAAGAAGAGCAAAACATCTATATAGATGCTTTCTTTCTTATTTATTGCTTCCCGTAATATTAGTGCTTGCATTAAATTTCTCATTGATATCACATTAATTGTTGTGTAAATTAAGCAAATTCTAAAAAGGTTATAAATAGCTAAAACTGTTAACTATCTAAGTCCCCCTTAGGCTGTTTGAAACATCAAAAGTAACAAAAGAAACTAAATGAAATAAATAAGTAAAATATATATATTCTCCAAGTCCTGATTAAGTGAAACAACAAACCAAAATCGACTTTTTCTGCTTGACTCTCCTGTCTCTACCCAAAATGCCTCATGGAGGTTCTTGTCTTACTAATAGAATAGCATAACCTTTCCAAGCTTTCTCAAATTAAGTTTTTAGAAACCACATCATTTTAGCATGTAATTATGGCACTGAGAATCTATTAAAATTTATCAACATGTGACCTGACTCCCACCAACAGAAACTAGGTATATGTAAGATTCTATTATTAAGGCTGCTGCTGCCAAAAGAATTTCACATGTTTCCAAATAAAATTTCTGTACATATATATATAAAATGTTTTTTATTAAAATATTCAAAGAGGATTTGAGAGCAGTTAGAAGAGTTGAAGAGTTTTATAAGGATTATAGCTTACAAGTAGAGTACCTGATTGATGTATCGGGACTGGATCCTGCAGCTGACAACTTCAAGAATCAACAGTCACTGGTTTTATCATGGTTACAGTTAGCAAAAAACCGGCCGGAAAAGTCCTTTAGGTTCATCATAGAACCACCTGTAACATAAAGATATCTCACATTAGAAATGCAAGGCTTGGGAAAATAGGGACACAGCCCATATGTCATTCCAAGAAAATCTCAAAGAAATTGATCATAAATAAAGGATAATCAAGCACCTAACATTCATGCTACAAGGACAAAGCAACAAAAAATGATCAACAAATTAAAATCCTCTCAAGCACAGTTGTTCACTCCTACCACCCTCTGGTTTCATAACTCAAAATCCTCCCCATACTACTTTGGCAAAAAAGGCCACCTTCAACTAGGTAAACATTTGGGAAATCACCTCCTACAAAGGGAACCGACTCTGATGATTTCTTGGGCACTCAACAAACCCAACAAATGAGGACTCCCACGTCAACACATCAACCACAAGAATTCAACTCTTCCAACTGCTGGTCACTGCCCCCAGCTAGTCATGCCAAGCAATGATCCAATTATTCCTAAGCCTTTCTAATGACCTTCCACATGGCATCCAGATCAACACACCCATGTCAACACATCCACCACACTGATCTGAATCGCCTCCATATGAATTAGTACAAAGAATTCAACTCCTCCAACTCCCAGTCACAGCCCCCTGCCAATCATGCCAAGCAATGATCCAATTATTCCTAAGCCTTTCTGATGACCTTCCACATGGAATTCAGGCGCAGCACCTCCTTAGAGATCCAAACCATTGTTCTCCTGCTTCTACTTTGCTGGCAGCATTTCTCCCCCTCCATCAAGAAAGTCAGTAGCCAGTTGACTCGAAGAGGCCTAGAACTCATAAAAGAATCTCATTCCGAGTTCTCACCTTCCATAGGTTTTTCAACCATATCTCATTCCGCCAAGTTGAACTTATGCTCCCCTAAAGACTAAACCCTAATTTCCCCCCAAAAAAGGTGTGCCATTGTTTCTTAGCCTAATTTTTATTATTTACCTAGAGACTCTTCCTAATCCTTGTGCATTTTTCATCCCCATAAGTGTGTAATCCAGTGAACTAGCATCCTCCATTGTTCAAATTTGAGAAGAGGTGGCCACCCCATCACATCAATCTTTTAGAAAAATCTAGGAAAAAATTTAGGCACGCTTTAAATTCATGATAAGGCTGGAAGTCTCTTTAAGAGAAACAAAAAGGTGGAATTTTGAGGTTTTTACTGATATCTGCTGAGAAGGCTATTTACAAGAGATAGACACTCTACATATGCTCAAAGCTGATAGAGATAGCAAAGATCAAGGAGGCTTACTCTCCCAGCTGGGTTTGGTAAGACTTTTGCAAAGAAAGAATCTGGCAAGGGAGGGGAGAGAAACATTAAAGTCAGTGAGGGAGATTGTATTGCTACTTTTACATAAGATTACTAAGAAGAGTTTTGAAACATTTTATAAAAAGGAAAACAACATCTAGTTAAGAAACCCAAGTTAATCGTAGTGAAGGTCACCAATTCTGAAAAGGACCATTACTCCAAGGAAAGACATTTTCAAACAACGGCTATGGGTCTAGATTAGAATCTTATTTAAAATTTAGATTATACCACAAATTGATTAGTCCCTTCAAATTTGAGACTAACATGGATTCATATAGAAGCACCAAGACATTATAATTTCACCATGGATTTCTTCTAGAACTGTTGAGACGTTGAATACAAGCATTAATTCTACCATCCCGACTTATCTCTAGGAGGAATGCGCCATTCTACTACTAAGAAGAAATTCTTCACAAGCATCGACTTGATTAGAAACAGTCTTTATTATAGAGGTTTAGCTAAGGCCTTGACTGATGACTTGTGATTGTGATATATTAAAAAATGATTAAAGGCATGAACTAAGTATTATCTAGATTTATACATTTCACAAGCTAAGTCAAATCCTATTATTATCGTATTTCGAAATATTTATGGCTAGATCTTAGACTAGATTTAAAGAGTAATAACATGAAAAATAAAAATATATCAAGGAATACAACTCACCAAGTTATGAATTTTAGAACTTATGAAGCCAATGACATCTAAAAGAGCAAAGCATACGCAACATAGAACATAAGATTTAATGTGATAGAGAGAGAGAGAAACATACTTGCACAAAAAAATTGGCTGCATTCCACCATTTTCCTTGGTTCCAAGTTGAGCTCTTCTATCACTTTCCTTCTCAAATGCATTTGGAGGTAAAACTTTACATGGAACTCGAATCAAGCCGGCCATTATGGTGCTACCATGGTTAGATTCATAGACCTAATTACACCAACAGTTCATCAAAGGAGACATAAAATAGCTATGGTAATTAATAATAATGTCCAAGCTTGACATCATAGTGCAAACTAAAGGCATGTGATGCACACAGCCACACGCAAATGGGGCCAGGGGGTGATTGGAGGGAAGCATATGGTAGATCTATTGGGCTATTCTTCCTCTGATGAGGTTATGTACAAAAATACTGATGGAAAGTCTCTTTGCTGTCGTGGAAGATTGTTGCCATATGTTGTCTTTAGGCGGATAAAAAACATGAGAGGGCCAATGACTAAACATAAAATCACCCTGAGACATGAGATGAAAGAAACCACCAATCCATCCAGACAGAAATGGAAAAAGAAGACCATGAATCACACTTAAAGTCTGGCCAAAAGATAAGTACTAAAATTGTGCAAGAAACAAGATGTGGCTTAAAAGTGCTCACTTAGGATTTTGAAAACCACCCTACACAGGATCATACTTCATCCAAGTTAAAAGGCACCAACATAGAAGGTACGTCAAATCAAACCAACTGAGAGTATTCACTCTACCTCATTGCTTTCAGGTGCACATGGGCAGCCAACAGCCTCTGGCAAGTCTCCTGGAAAGTAGCACCTATTGACAATAACCCACTTTGACTTAGTCTTGCTATCCTCCCACATGGCCTGAAACGAAAAGACAGTTGAGAACAAATTTAATGTAGGAATTATGGGAATAAAGAAAAGATAGTAAGGGATATTGCAAACAGTAAATAAGTAAACTCTCTCTTGAACACAAGAACCATAAGTAATTTGGGTGAGCAGTGATGGGCAGGTTTTTTAAAATGCTGAAACTAATCAAATATGTAGGTAGCATTAGTCTTGATATTACGATCAATTTCGAAATGACTTCAAATGAAGTACTACTAAAATTCTTGCCTGGAGCCTGGAAGGTATTAAGTTGCCATTGCTAGAGCGGAAAAGAGCATGATCTCCCAGTTTGTAAACCACTCCATTGATACAACAAGACTGGTAATATGTCTTCTCATCAACAATCTGAGAGATATCCCCTATCCAAGTAACCATACACGTGCTGGCTGATGGAAGCCCGGCTTGCTCTTTATTCCCTATCTGAGTTCCAGAAGTAGTGATGACATTTGCTTCAAGGGGATCTTCATCATGTTGTTTCCTTTTCCTTGGGTTGAACCCAGAAGTTTCTCTTAAATGGTTTTCGATGTCATTAGGTACCACATTGTCTATGTGTGGTAGTGGTTGTCCGGATAAATCTTGAGCACCATTTGGCTGGTCTTTTCTGTCCACCTCCTGACGTGTGGATAACTGCTGTGCAGGACAATCAGAGGAATTAAAATCTGGATCAGGACATTTCTTCATTGGCTGTATATAATGATGCTGGCTATCATTTGATGTCCCAATAGAAGAGATTTTCATTGAATCCGGTGGGCAGCTTCCTGAAGATGGTTTGTCTTCGATCTTAACATTACCAGACGGTAAATTACCTTGCATTTCCTTTAATATCGATGTCCTTATTTCAGATGCCAAACTAGAATGGTTACTACCCATAGGTCCAGTAGGACTTTGAGCATCAGTGCTTCCATTCGTTGTCATTCTCTGGTGATGGGGCTTTTGATCAAGAGTTTCTCCTTGCTTTTCTGAAGATGGCGGAACTCCGGCCGCACAGGAAGAAACTTTAGGTGCACTAATGTTTCTCAGTACGCGGCCATATTTGGGGTGCAAAGGCTTCCCATTACTTAGTTGCAAGCACTTAGGGCAGTGCCACTCACTTCTCGGAATGCCTTTTTGATTATATGACTGAAGACATTTTAAGTGAAACCCTTTTTCACATGCATCACAAACAAGTACATTTTCCACCTCATTGATGGTAAGCTTGCACGCCTGGCATGTCAAAGCCTTATTCATGTAATCCCTTGATGGAGGAGTCCAAGTGGGATGTTCAGGAGGCTGTGGTAGTAAAAACCTTTGAACAATTTTTGCAATTTCATTGCTGTTATTGGATATTGATGGAGCCTGCACAAAGTTCACGCCCTGCAGAGCCTGCAGAGCCTGCACAGGTGCTTGAGTGGCAAATAGTCGAGGCGTTTGATTGCTTGTTGCAGGGGGGGTGATCTGTGGGACAGTTCCATCTGAAGTTCCCTCAACCTTGGCAGAACTATGATCCAAGGCCTTATTTTCTAATCCAACTTTAACTGGTGAAGCAAATTGAGATTGTAAAGATGGAGTTTGAACTTTCTTTAACTGATGGTCACCTGAAGAATCAGCTGCACATAGATTTCAGACTTAGTTAGGATCCTTCAAGCAAGAACTGGCTTTACTACAGCAAATATGAGGGCATCTAGAGACAATTCCAAATACATGAGACAAGACCCATTTTTCTAATTATCAATAACAAAACAGTGTTGTTAGAGAGTAGGATAGATTGGTTTAGAGCAATGAAAAGTTATAGATCCACCAAAGAAGCACAATATAATACAATCTACAAGAGAGACAAAGAAAAGGCCAGAAAAGTTAATATAAAAGGTTAAGTCATCATGGAATATAACTAACTTCATATCTTTTCTTTCTTTTTTTTTTTTTCCTTTTGTTGGGGGTAACTCGTGGTTGAATTAATTTGGGCTAATACTAGTTATTTGATATCCTAGTAAGGTTTCTTGCATTTTAAAAGTTTCAAGCCCCACATGGTAAAGCTCATTTTTAAGTAAAATGTGAGTTAACCAAATCTTTTGCAAAATAGCTCTTAAATTTATAAAGTATAATTTTAGCCACAACCTTTAACTTGAATTTAAATCCCCACATTAAGAACTATGAAATTGCTCCTTTGGTGACCTTGAGGTCGTGGATTCAAGGCGTAGAAACAATTTCTTTACAAAAATGCAAGCGGAAGGTTGCGTACATATACATCCGCCCTCCCCTTATCGTCGCACTAAATCAGGGAGCACTTTGTGCACCGGATGAGCCCTTTTATTAAGAACTATGAACAATAAGCTTATCTCATCCCACCCCTGTATCCTCAGTTGCCCCTGTCACCCCCCCCCCCAATCTCTTACACAATGCATGCCCATGTTCATCTCAGTAAAAGCGCCAGCCTTTTTTGTTTCTTGAAACAGTTCTTGGTGCTGCATCCTCTTGGGAGGAGGTTAATGCTTTCTAAAATTACGCATAATCAAAAGTTTTAAAATGTATATCATACTCTCAACTCTGTGCCACGCACACAGATTGAAACACAAGTTTTCAGGTACTAACTCTTTTGTTTTTGTCTTTTTAAAGGACCTTAGACCCGCAATTTTAAGAGATATAGAATCAAGACAAAAAGCACATGGACACGAGACATGCAAGAAACACATGCAAAACTTAGAATGGTTATGAAACCTTATGGAATCTAAGAAGTAAGCTTTCAAAGTAAACTGGAGAATAGCTTTTGAGAACATTTAAGTCAAATTTGGTTGATGATTAAAGCAATTTTTTCCAAAGATTGCTTTATGTTGATTGTGTCTTTTCCAAATGACATAACCATGATAACAGTTGAATGAGATGGCATAGTTAACAGCCCAAATGTTTCCTATCCATTGCCTATGGTTAAATGTGGAAGCGCTAACCATCAGATAGTATTAGCAATGAGGGGGGAAAAAAAGAAAAGACAAAGTTTATGACTAAGAAAGAAACAATGCTACCTTGAACTTGAGGTGCTATAGGAGAGCCATTAAATCGACCATCCAATCTAAAATGTGCCCTTTCGACTTTAGGCAATGGTGAGGCTCTGGAATCCTTTCCTGAATGACTGCTAGGAAAGGTGGAGGAAACAATTGGTGGCTTTACTTCATTTACAGGCATGTGATTTGATAAAGTTGTAGAAGTTGCTGAAGATAGATGGCCCAGTGCTGATGTATGTTGAAGGCCCCCAGTAATTGGACCAGAACTTGGTTTGTCAGATGAAAAGGCACGAGAAGAAGGTGATACCCCACAGTTTTCTGCCCCTTGATTCAAGTTTGTTTGTGACCTTTGAGATGAATATGCAGCTGCATGTGCAGCAAATGCCTTTGATTCTTCCATCTGAACAAAGAAGTGTGAAACCAAATGAGTAACAAAAGCAAGATAAATATACATGTGCGTGTGTGTGTGTGTGTGTGTGTTCACACACGAAGGAAAAGTAATTTGATGACAACTGTGTCTAACCAGTTAAGCACTTCCATGTAAGAGGCTAAGTAATACTCACAAAGGGAATTTATTCACTATGTTATATATAAATGGCTATAGGATGGGTTTTCAAAAGCTCATCCACAATGTTATATCAGCAGAACAAGAATAAAAGGCAAAAACTACATCAATCAAAGTAATGCACGCCACCTAAACTGCAACAATTAATGCCGCTTCCATAAGAAAATAAATAAATGAATGAAATAGGTATACCGAACCAATGCATTAATTCAACTTTAATAACTTAAAATGATCTATCTTTAACAAAACCTCAATACTGAAAACTTAAAAGTTGTAGTGTAGGAAAGTACGAGTGTACTCCATTATTTTTCATCCACATTTTCCTCTATATTCTAGCCAAACCAAAATGAAATTGAGACCAGCCAAAAAGGCCCAGAAACTGACCCAAATTCAGTTTCAGCCAGAATGGTTGGCTTTCGTTGGTTAGAAATATAAATAAACAAAAACAAAGAAAGAGAGAGACAGAGAGACACCAAAGATCTTCTAAGTCTCCTGAGAGAAAAGTAATATGACTTCGAAGGGAGAAATGAAAACAATCACAACAATGGCTCAGACATGATGGTGCTGGCATCCATGGAAGGCGGCAGAGAAAGGAGAATGTAAGATTGATTAGGGTTAAACTGAGGCATAAATAGGACTCCAGGAGAAGCAAGTTAGGTAAATGACAAATGGTAAGTGGGGATTACGGTTTTCTATGGTAAATAGAATGACTACTTTCTCCCTATTAATATTACATATAAATAAAATACCTCAGGCGGGTCGGTTATTAGCAGGTTGTGAAATTTTAAAACCGAGACTGCACCAACCGAGTTTTGGTAATGACTTGTGTTACCCATCACCACAAGAGATCACCAGAAAACCACTATTTCCCAGTTAAGTCAGCTTTGGCCAGATGGCCGATTTGTTCAGCAGTCTAGGAAAATCCAATCTTAAAAATCATTACTAATGTCATTTAATAGGGATGCAGTCTGAAAATTGCAGCAATATATTATACCAAGTACTTTTCACTCATTTATTGCCATAATATGTCACATAACCAAATCATTAAGGTTCTAAGTTATAATATGGTGCTCATATCATTAAATGCACAAGCATAACACAAAATCAGGGAACACATTAACCAAATAAGAACAAAATCAAAGTAAGGACGACAAATAGCTTCGGGTTTCAAACCATTCAAATTCTCTCATTTATGGTAGTAGCATCAAGATTGGTAAAGGTGTAAAACTAAATTCTGTTTCCAAACCTAAACAACGTTGTTCCATAACATCGTCAGAGAAGTGCAGCCTCTGCTTCACTTACAAAACACAAACTGCACTCATTGCATTCATTATCTTGTGTCATATATGTTATATAAAGACGTGACATAGGTTGATAACAATCGTACTCTTCAGGTGAAAAAAATAAAATAAAAGAAAAAAAATAAGTGGTGGTTTACACTGTCACTTCTGACAACACCCCTAACCAATAGAATGTTATACACTCAACGCAAAGCCAACTGGATCTTCTATTCCAACTACTTCAGGTCAGCTACCTCCACTTGTTCTCTCAATTCACTCACATGTATACATGTTCCTTCCCTAAGTAGACAGACACACTAACACAAACAGATAACATTTGCAGCATTTTATCATGGCTCCATGCTCCTTGATCCATTACCATCTTTAACAAAAATAATCCAAAAAATTACGAAAAGAGAATAACTTCTAATCTAGTCAAGAAGAGGTTATAACTGGCAAGGAACAAAACCACAACCTTAATATCATAAACCACACAAAACAGCAAGAGAGACGCCAAGAATTTTAACAACAACAATATATATGGCTACCTGAACTAACAGAAATATTTGAAGCACTACAGAACCTATAATCTAATTAAGAAGGAAGCATTGAATTCCAAGGAATCACCTTCCGTTTTGTATGCAACAACTTGTCATTGATAGACATCTTGGGAGGTCGAAACCCTAACCTCAAATCCTTCGCCTTATTATTAAGCCCTAGATCTTCAATCACAGCCTCAATTGCATCCTTAGACACAATATCTTTCGGTGCAATAGCTTCGCACATCTCCACCAACTTGGCTCGCGCCTCCGCCATCAATACCTTCTCAGAATCCGTCGGACTCCTCCCTCCTCGCATTGATCCCATCGCCGACAACACCAGAACTATCTCAGCCACTCTCCTCATCTCCCTAGACCCATTTTTACAAACCCTTGCTTTCTTTTTCACCTTCTTGGCTTCAATTTCACCGTTCTCTCCATCAATCATCGGCCTTTTCTCACCAATTGACACATCAAAATCCTTGGAATCCGATTGTAACCGATCAATTGGCTCGGAACTCGTCTGATCCATCTTGAAACGAATTGAACGAGCGAATCAGCGGTTAAAATCCATAACGTCCTTCGAGCCTCGTTCTGAAGAAACCGAGCTGTTTTGACGGGAAAACCTCTGAAGGAGAGAGAGAGAGAAGTTAGAAGATGAAAACCCTAGCGAGGAGATAGGGAGAGGAGGAAGAGAGAAACAAGGGAGGGAGAGGTTCAAAATTTTGAAAAAGATGAAAATACGTTAAATTAAAATCTTTTTGGCGGGTAATTGGGTTTTAGATAGAGAGAGCTTCGTAAGTGAAATATGGTGGGGGACTATGTTATGCGGAAGAGAGAGAGAGAGATGGGGCGGTGTTGGGCAACGGAGCAGATGATGAGAGAGAGAGAGAGAGAGAAGAAAAACAAAGTTTTATTTTGTTTTGTTATTTACCGAAAATCTCCCAAAAGTTTTTATTATTACCATTCTGACCCTTTCTTTCTCGTTTTCGCTTCCGCGGGGGTTAGCTGCGTTTTTTAGCCTTCCCTGGACGTTTTCTCCCTGTGTACTGTTTTGTCAATTTGCCTTTGTATGCTCGATTTCATTTTTACAGAAATAAACACTCAAAATGCTTTCTTTCTTTTTTTTTTTTTTCTTTTTCTATTTTCTCAGATGACATGTTGGAAATGGAAAGTATTCTATTCAACAGAAAACCATTTGATCACCATGAAAATTAAGTCAAAATAAAATGAATTTTCAAAAAAAATTTTGACGACCATTAATTAATTAATGAACTGTTATAAAAATTTTTAATATTTTTAAATAAATAACATAAAAGTAAAAATATAAATTTAAATATAAAAATACCTAATAAAAATAATACTTTCTATTAAACCTTTCATGTCAAATTAAATTTCAAAATTTTTTTTACTATTACTGTAAGAGTTCTTTTCTCCTCTTTTTTGTTATTTTATTTTGTTTAAAGGGAGCTGGTGGGCACAAGCAAAAGGGCTCACTCAAGAACACTGGCGCATTGCAGGCTTGGCCCAAGAGCAGGGTCGAATGAACGTGGAATTGCATTTTTTTTCTTTTCTTTTTTTTCTTCAAACCTATAAAATTAGAAAAAAATAATCGTAATTACTAAACTGTTGCTTATAAAAATATAATCAACATCCGAAAAGAAATATATTCTTTTTTTGTTTTGAGAAATTTCAACTTATTTTAATTTTACTCTCTTTGTTCTTATTTTATTTTTTTCGGTAGTCTTTTTATTTAGTAAAAAATTTCATAAGATTTTAAAATTTTTTATAAAGAAAATGAACCTTATTACATTAATAATTTTTTTTTTATATCAAAGACTCCGCCTACTTTGGACCAACAATTTTTCTTGACAGATCAAGTAAAATTCAAAATTTCATGTAAAAAGATTTTAAGTTCTCATTATATAAATAATTTTTTATATTAAAAAATCTACTTAACATCGTTGAACATAGTTCCAACTTTTTTTAAATGTGACTAAATTCCTTTTTGACCTATTATAGCACAAAAATTGTAATGACCCAAAGTCTCATTATCATAAAGAAACCTTTCCATAAAATTTTTAAACTATATTATTATAATATTGTGAATCATTACTACCTCATATATAGTTGTAGCTTAATGTGGCCACAACCTCAACTTACATCTACAAAAATTCTACTTTTATTCTTTATACTCACTGCCAGTGTTTTTAAAATCGGACTGAATTGGCCAGTTCGACCTAATTTGATCGGAAACCTTTCTATAATTCAATTCGATTTTCACTATTAAATCAGATAAAATCATATTCTATCAAAACCGTTTAAAATTAGTCAAAATCTATAAAACTATTGAACTATTCAAACCATTCTAAAAAGATAAGTGGATTTTATTTTATTTTGAAATACATAATATATAAATTATATATATAATATTATGATAATATCTCCGATTCATAAAAATGATCTGATCGATCTGACCAATAAATCAATAGATTAACTGAATTGTTTACTAGTTCTATTTTAAAAACATCGCTCACAACCTGAAAACATGGCCCCTTAGCATATAATTGGAAGAAGGGGAGAAGGGTTAGATAAAAGAGGATCGCCAAAATAAGTAATATTATTGCATAACTCATATCAATAATAAATTAATATGAGCTTTCACAAGATAAGAAATTAAGATATATTCATAAAAAATATATCACAATAGAAAAATCTTATAATACCCAGAATATATCATATCTTACTTCACTCAAGGAAGCATCGTCACAAGATACAACCACATAAATTTCATGCCAAGATCTCTATATCAAGTATTATCCCACGTAAACCATATCAAAACCTTAGAATCATCAATTGCCATCGTCCTCTTAAAAAAAGCTGAAAATAGTCATATTTTTAATTATAATTTACAATTGATTTTGAGAATCAAACATCATTAACATTAGTAAAAATCTAATGTACTAAGTCTTAGAAAATCTAGGGAAATGCACAACCGAATTAAATAACATGCATTTTTATTCTTGTTAAATGATTAGGAAAAGTTGATTTTTTTCCTTAATCACTCTCTTTTTGATTTTCCTATAAAATCAAAATTGTCTCTCTTGATCTGTATTTTCTTTATGAAGAATGCTAGTCATGGGAGAAACATTTGAAATATTTTACCTTACGAAGTTGCTTCGTAAACATTAAAATTTCACAAGGTTTGGAACAGATTTTACCTTACTCATTCCAAGTCATGTAAGAGTCTTAAGTTAAAGGTATGAAATATTTTATTTATTTTACTTATATTATATCTCGATTAAAATAAAAATGGTTTTATTTACGTAATATATAAAATTCCTCAGAAGTTTATAAAATTGTCCTATAAATGAATATGAAATAATTGTTATAAAAGTACTCCACCTAAAATTTATTCCTATTGTAAAAGAAATTTGATTATACAATTCTTAGTTCATGAAACTGCATTTTCCATTTTCAACTGGTACTTGCCAACAACCAATCTCCTGTAAATATAGTTGTCGGGTGCTAGATCTGCTTAACCATAAGTTTTGAATTCGAATAATAGGAATGAAGAAACAAGAATTGTGAGAATCAATTCCTTAATGGACCGATTGGTCCGATTAATATGATGAAATTCAAATGCTGATGGCGGCAAGTAACCCACTAAGAAAAAGAACCAAGTACTTGCTAGCCTGGCACAAGAAGTTGCAGGTGCCCGAGAGCTATCTGTAATAATCTACTATAAAGAGTGGTAAAAAGATATAGAGAGACATAGAAATTGAAGAGAGAGAGAGAATTGAGAGATAGTGAGAGAAAGACTAGAGAGATATATAGAGAGAAAGAGAGAGAATACAAGAGAGAAAAAGAGAGATTTCATTGTATTTTATTTCATTTCTTGCCATTACATGTTTTTGATATTACTATTTATACTAATCCTACTAACTAATTATACTAACCATTTAACCAATTCACTTAATTACTAATTAATTTTGTTAACTACTAACTAATATTTCTAACTGTAATTAACTATTAATCAATTATAATCGTTATAATTCTTCCTCCCTTGAAGGCATTCTTATTCTCAAGAATGGGAAACAAATAATTGAAATTTGAATTCATGAATTTTGCACAAAGGCTTGCATTTGTATTGAGAAATAAGGTGATGAAAACGAACAATGCGTTTGACTTGAGTTGTATGATGAGTAGTGGGAAAAAAATGGATACGAGAAGATTTAAAAGAGATTTTTTTTGAATTACTTTCTTGTGAAAAATTTTTCTCCATGAATATCAAAAATTCAATCTTTGTAGATTTTGGCAAAAATTCATCATCAATTTGTTATTCCTTGGGTAATTGAAATTTTGTTTCTAATGATGAATTTTTCTCAATAAATCTTAGAATTTCAATCATCGGAGAACTTGGCAACAAACATTGTTTTTTCTTGGATGTATGCAACCCTTCCTTTACCTTCACCTTTTCTTCATTAGGACTAAGTAAAATAGAAGATTCGGAAACCATTTCAATACCTTGTTTTTCTATGGAATTTGGTGTTATTTCTTCACCCATTTGATTTGTTTTGTTACTTTCCAATTTCTTTTCATTTTCTTGCTCATTTTCCACCATCCACTTTGCTTCAATAGGAGTGGATATGATAGAAAACTTATACAATTCTACATATTTTTTGGATTTTTCTTTGAACATAAACTTTATGATGGTAATGAAGTTTCATCCATTCTTGCAAAAAAACTTTCTATTTTTCGATCTAGTTCCTCCACTCTTCGTTTCCATTGGAGGCGATTTTCAGTTTTCTTTATCATTTTTTTAAGATTCACCTAGGAACATAGACTCTGATACCAATTTGTAACAATCCACTATAAAGAGTGGTAAAAAGATATAGAGAGAGATAGAAATTGAAGAGAGAGAGAGAGAAAAGGGGTTTAGAGAGAGAATTGAGAGATAGAGAGAGAAAGAGAGAGAATACAAAAGAGAGAAAGAGAGATATCATTGCATTCTATTTCATTACATACCATTACATGTATTAGATATTACTATTTATACAAATCCTACTAACTATTATACTAATCATTTAATCAATTCACCTAACTATTAACTAATTTTATTAATTACTAACTAATATTTATAATTATAATTAATTATTAATCGATCATAATTATTACACTATCCCACACAAAAGGTCGAAACACAAAGCAGTCCCAACGAAGCATATGGGCTGAGTTCTTTCTTGTAATGCCCCGGTGGTCGATTCCAATGCTTTGGTTTGGTGCTTCAGTGCATTCGGCAGCCGGTATGATATTATTTAACATTAAATATCATATTTGATTTATAAAAATAAATATTATTTCTATTTTTGATATAAAATAAACTAAATTTCTGTATTTTTTCAATGAAACCTGGAATAAACGGAATCAAAAAATTAATAAATTTATTATTATTATTTTTTTTAATTTTATCATACATATTTGTAAAATTTTTATCATGTTTTTTTTTTTTTTTTGTCTCTTTCCTTTTATCACGCTATATGTCGGTATGTGATTTTTTTTTTTTTTTTGATGAAAGATGGATGAGAGTAAAGAGATTTTATCGAGTTCGTGATTTGCGGGCGCGTTGTTTGGGTTAATGTTGTCCATTTCACATGTGCTTCGGTCCAGGAGGATTGAGTGATCCTCTTCGGGCAGCAGAATTGGAAAGGTGGATTGAGTGCTCCTATTGCTGTTTGTCTCCGAGTCGCTTTCTCTTTCACACCGTAAATCGGTGTTTTGTTTTAATAAATAAATAAATAAAACCAATTTTACGAGGGTGATTAGCCTCGCGGATGTCTGCGTTTCTGCAATCTACCCATATAGAGCCTGTGTGAGAAATTTTTGCCCCAAGGGACGTGGGGTGGGGGGGGGGGAATTTCTTCCCGCATCGCAGGGCGTATGGGTATGGGAGTGAAAGGGCTCCGCGTGATACGATTAGAGTCCAGATAAATCTCCAGACACCTCACCTCCGTTGATGAATATCTGCAAGAGAAAGTGCAGCCTGACAGGCAACTTTCACAGAAAATAAGCCATTAGAGGTGTCCTTCCATATCATCTTATCTTCTTGCGAGCGAGACACTAAGGGAATACTTAAGATGGTATTCCATTCAAAGGGAAAAAATATGAATCCTTAATAAGCAGAACATTCCAGAATAAACAAGATTCATTGATCAGAGCACATACATGGGCCTCTCCCATTAAGTTCTTCACAGGTGCTTGGATCTTATAAGAGAATGTTAGGATTCCATTTGACCGACTAAATGCCAATCTGGTCTCCATTTCCCGTCCTCCAAATAAAACCCTCTTTTTTGTTTTTATTGGTTAAGTTGTGATTTGAATCCGAATCACGAGAAAAATTGTAACCATTAAACTATCTACGTGTAACACATAAAACCTCTATTAACAAAATCTCTTCCAACTAAGACGCTTCTTCACGTAAAACTATGGTTAGCACCCATACCAGCCTGAAGGAAAGTGGCATGAGAAAAACACCACAATACCAGCCTAGTGGGGTAGGGTGACAAGTTCTCGTATGGTGCAATAGCTCTAACAGAACAATAGTAAATAACCCAAATGTAAGAATAACATTGGTGGTCACCCTTCACTCTCTATCTTAGCTCAGAAAAGGAACATGAGACTATTACAACGCGATGCAGATTCACTTGCTCATTGACATCCACTTTTTCTGAAGGCATGCCCTCTGCCGCTTGCTGTTTCACTTCATCAGAAGCTGCTATCATCAACCATCTAAGGTTAAGGCATTTCAACGAAAACAAAGGATAGTAAATTTGATACTCATCAAACAACACATGGAACATCCCCAATGAATATCCATTCAACTCTAGTTTTGAATAAACAACAAAGAATGTGCATGTTCTGCCTTACGAAACAACACTCTTCCATTTAAGACACTCAAAACTTACACCACATGGATATATAATATACCCATATATATGTACAAGCACAACATTTCCTTTTCTTCCTTTCTTTTTTTCACTTTTCCCTATCCACACACCGCCTTTCTTTTCTTTTAAATATATTGCAGAACACCAAGTACATAATTTTGTTCAATTTAACACATTCCAATATGCTATGCCACTTTAACTGGGCAACTGCTCGTTGCATAAGCCTGACAATGCAAATTTATTGGTAGAAAATTGAGAGCAAATTCGGATGGTGCCATTTTGGAAATGCCACATCACTGCATATCATAATGGTTGAATTTGTGCAGAGTATTTCAGCATTCTGAAACGTCATGCCACGAATGGTAGGAAGCGGATGTCCTCTCTCCAGGTAGAAATTTAATAATGGCACTATAATGTTGTTGATAATCCTCGATATTGCAGCCTGCAAACACCAGTAAAAGTTGCGGGTTCCATAAATGATTAGCGAATAGCCTGTTCTTTAGGTCCAGAGGATTATATTAGGCAGAAACTCTAAGCCTATAAACCAGTGCTTTTGTCTCAAGCAACTAAACCGGCATACCTACAAAGGAAACTACCTGCACTCTCGTACCTTTAAGATATTACATAAATTTTGAGAAGTTCACATTTTTGGTGTCTTAGCTGGAGGAAGTTGGCGCGTTAAAAGTACTTAAACTGAAAAATAAAGCATTTGCTTAAATCTGGTGAATTAGGGCACCAATGTCCATCTTCAATATATGGGCTATCTCATGGGAGCTTCATTGGCTGTTAATATGTACTAATTCTACCAACATATTCTTTGTCATTCTGTCCAAATAATTCTTAAGATATGAACTTAGCCACAACTCTGGGTTCAGCTAAAATTCAGACAATAGACCCAAATCTGCATAACAGGGATTCTCATCGTATTAAATAACATGTTGATCCTGAAAAGTATGCCCTTGATAACTAAACTAATTGCTGCTTAACCGATGTTTCAGAAGAGAAAGGGATAGTTATGACCACTAGGCCTCAAGTGAATTCAACCAGGAAGGTCAAGATAGACATCAATAATTCCTGAATTTGGTATTAATACCTCAGAGGTTCAAAGAACAACACTTGGCCTGCAGAAAATGTAGAAAAGCCAATTGTTACCCTAGATTTTTTACATAAAGGGTATACCCAGCGCCGAATCTCCCACATTGTGGACTCTGGAGAAGAGAATACCTAGGCAGCCTTCCCCTTGCTTTTTTTACAAGGGGGCTAATTCGAACCCCGGACCTCCAGGACATAATGGAGAGACTCCACCATTGTGCCAAGTCCGCCCTTCCCTAGATTTTTTACATAAGAATACTAAATATGATGATGACAATCATGCCTATATGGATGAGACCATAAGCTTCACACAGCCAATGTAAGTCTATAGCATGATGAAATGCAAGCTTCACATGACTAAGGCCATGAATCACAAGCAACTCAAGAAAATGAAGAATATTCTAGTATCAACCAACAAGTTGCAAGGTTCCTTCTTTTTGTCTGTCTAAAACAAGTAGAAAATCCCACGCATCTTTCGTTATCAAGAATTTCACTATTGTACTTTAGGCAAACAAGATCAAAGGCTCAAACCTGAATTAAGGATAATTTCAGTTCACCAACTTTGCTCCACTTTAAAGATAATGTAAAGTCATCCAATTGAACACTGGCGGTCACGTTATTCCCAATGATTCCAACAGAAACACTAGCCATCATTTCCTGCACCAAGAAGCAACAAGGAGTGTCACTACGGCTCCATTGAAAAAGAGAAGTACTAGGTCAAGTCCGAGATCTCTCATTTATAAGGCCACTAACATTATTGAAAGTAATTTAGAGGACACAAGCTGTAAATGCAACAACTTGACCATTCTAAAAGCCTAAAAATTTCATGTTAGAGATCTCTCTCTTATTATTATTATTATTATTATAATTATCATTAACCTCATTCTTATTATGAATGGCTAAATCATAGGCTCTTTACTTTTTATATCACACATATATCAGATGTTTGACAGAATCAGGTCCAAGTACCTGCACATTTCACAACTAAACGTCATGGCTTGTCCCAGATGGATTAACAGAACACAGAGATTAACAGATCAATGGGCAAACAGAAAGATCTAGGGTATTAAGGCTCAATCTGCTCCATTACTAGTAGTACTTCTCTATCTGTGCTTCTTATCATCTTCATCAACAGCCTTATCTTATTTTGTTTATTGGTTTTTTCAGGCTTGATAAGGAAAACCAAGCAACCAGATGTTCATGTTCCTTGCTGGCATAACAAGCTTGAGAATTTGTAGATGGAAAGTAAGCTGGCATAGCATGTTGCCGTAACAATCATTAGAAGGGAACCTCCTAGTTTATTCACCACCGCCCACCAAAAGTGAATGAAGTGCATTATATAGCTCAAAAATATATATATATGCAAAATGCAGCTCGTTGAGTTTATTATACAAAGTTGTCACCGCCCAGGTAGTGCTTACCTGTGAGAGACAAGCAACTGGAATAGGCTGTCCGTCATCTAAAACACTAACGTTCAGATCCGAGTGAATGGTGGCATCAATGTGACCATTTGAAATTGTAACTCTTGGAGGAGAAGATATAGCAAAATGTAAACTCATGTCATCATTTGGGTACTGCTTGTACAGTTCCGGGACAAAATACATCCAGCCAGCAGTGTTCAGAAAGGACTGATCAATGAATTTATCAATAGTCCAGTGCATGGTATTTGCCTAGCAAAAACAGCAATATCAAATATAGGAACCAGTATATATACCAAAAATCAATTGAAATTTTCAACTAAAAACTTTAGTCTGGGTATGCATGTGGAGAGTTCACTCCATCGAGTTCATCATGCAGATTCGGTCATCAAAGCAACATGTCAGAAACAAAGTAAACCTTCCCTTGCTGTGGACCTTAATGTCTTGTCTTTTTATTAAATTCCTCTGAAGTTCCTACGTTTTTAAGTAAAATAAACCGAACTTTGAACCTGATTATCTCAGTTGTGAGCCTAACGGACTGACTTTTGAGCATGAATTACATCTATCCTATTGTCAAACGATACCTTAAACAGGATTCTTGGGCCAATATCAAGACTGGAGCCACTAGGATATATAAATTTGCAGCTTAAATGTATCTTTACAAAAAAAAAAAAAAAAAAAAAAAGGAACATCTTTCATTTGCAAAATTTTGCATCATGGACTATGTAACCATGTAAAGATGTAGTTAGTGCAAGTATCTAGCTCAAAAGCACGGTTGAAGGGTGAGGAACCAGAAAGCAAGAGATCTTAAGACTTGAGAACTCACATTGAAGTAAATTTCTAATGCAGAATTGATAACATCTTCGTGTATCGATAACCCAGCCATCTTAGTGAAATTCGTGCAGGAGTCCAGAGACTCAAACTTTGTCCGATGATATTTGGAAACAGCAGCTTCACTTGTTGGTATGAATAGCCCATTGATATCAAAGTCAATGGACGATTTACCTAGCACAATATCGTTTACGAGAGTAACATTCAAGGTAGCAATCCTAGTTATCTGGATTTGCTTTGGAAGTTTCTGTAACCAAGCATCAACCTTTTTAATTTGTTCTCTAAGTTTCTCAGAGAAAGCATCTTGAACCGCAGATTTCAATTTTCCTTCGAAAGCATCTACCACTCTGACAAAAAGAAAGAGGATTAGTGGCACAAATGTTTGGAGGCAGTTCATTCTCTAGTAACTGCCTTCACAACTTTTTTCCTTTTTTTAATTTTTTTACTAACAAGACCCCATAAAGCCGAGACCAAAGGAAATGTTAAAGGCTCTGGCAAGACAACGTCCACAAACAAGGGCTTCAACCATGCAAGGAAAAAAGGTGCTACTAAGGAACCATCAAAGTTATTTTGGTCATCAAAGAAAGAAAGCAGAGTTTAAAACAAAGTATTCCTGTATTAATTTTCCTTAATGGAATGTCCTTGCAAAAGAATAAATGACTATCCCCCCCCAAACGGAAAACCCTTAAAAATTGAAAACAGCTAATGTTTACAATTCCAAATGAGGTCCTACTGTCAACAGGTTATTGTAAAGAAACCATTTGTTTAGTGTTGTTGTATATAGCACCTTAACGGAGCCTATGATTGATTGTGACTTACAAAATTATGAGTTCCAGTTTGTTGATTTCAATCCTAAATTGATATCCATTTAAACCACCAGAGATCTATTGTTATTGACAAAACAAAACTACTGCAAACAGCCTGAGTTCTGTCCGTGGCTTATGCTACACATGATTGGTCGCCTTAGATGTCTGACTCTATGTGTGCCCCATCTAGAACATAATGCACAAATCCTAGTAACTATATCCCAAACTGTAACAGGTGAAATGCCAGCCCTGTCATAGAAATGTTTCACAAAAAGGGAAGGAATGATAGAAAATGTTTCACAAAATAACATGTAAGAGGTGAATTCTATTCTACATATAATGTAATTGCAAGCAAACTGGTTGAGTATTCTTGTGAGCTTTTTTTTTTCTTTGTTATATGTTAAGATGGGCACGCATGAGCATCTTTTTTTTTTCCCCACTACCTGGATGGGCTGTGGGGAGGGGCACAAAGATACCACAAGGCCAGAAAGCCAAGTAAATTGTTATTTGTAACAAGTAGTTTTCTTGTTTGGTTAATCAGTCACATTTTATTCATATGCTATTTGGTGGTCTAGCATGAGTTCGATGAGCAAAAACATGGACACAACTTCCATTTTGAAGTGTCCATGCTTCATACTTCATAGCATGGCATTATGACATATTTTTCACTACCAGGGAGTATCTTTTGGTCTGTCATTTTTCAAATCCATATACCAACTAACTCTCACCATTCCAAGCAAAATATCATACAATCTTTAAATAAAATTAAGGTGTGAATTGGATTCCATACATTTGATAAAGCCAAGATGCTCCACCATCCAATTCTATGGAGATGTCACCCACACGACAGTTGCATTCCACTACTGATAGCCTAAGAGTTCCTTTCTGGTTCTTCAAACCCACAATAAGCCCCAGTTGCATACCTTCAACCTTTGTACAAGCAGCAGCACAGCACCCATCAGTTCCACATGTATGCAAGATACAATTAAGTCCATCATAAAAAATAATGCAACAATAACAACAACAACAAACTAAGCCTTAATCCCAAATTTTGGTATTTGATTGTAAATAATAATAAAGTTATAATTTATACATAGCAGGAAAATGACTTTTGCTCACATCATTAGGGCTCATCATCGAGGGGAACTTTTCAGTAATCTATCATGGTCCTGAGTGATCCACAGTTTCAATAAATATCCATTATTATCATCTTCTATTAAAATCCAATGAAGCAAACAAAGGAAGGGAGGAACGAAAAAATAGTAGATGGATCGATATGGACAACATTCTTGAAATACTTAACCTTCACTAGAAACATAAAAAAGGAATGTGAGGAAAGCTATGTTTTGGAGAAAAATAGAGTATTCCAAGGAAAAACATATGTTGAAAGTCCTATACCTGAACTGAGGCATTCCCTTTATCAGTAATCTCAACAGGCATTAACCGAGTACGGTAGGAATAACGCCAATTCATATTAATGTTTGCAGTGGCATTCAAGGCAACAATGTCAATACCTCTCACTCCAGTCTTCACAGAAGAAGAAGAAACACTCACTTCATAGATAGTAATGTTCGTAAGATTCATGCGAACATTACCCACAACTGGAATTTTCTTAGACCTCTCAATTGGGGGTAGCTCCAGTGGAGTGAGTGAAGAAATTGCCTTGTTCATCAACAAATCCTTCACAAATTCAAGACCCACATCAGAAATCTCCACAGAAATGAAACCCTCTTCACGGGTGTGTGCAGAAATGAAGAGGAGAGAGAAAATAGTGAGGCAAATTGTGTGTGCCATGAGAAGTCGTGAGAGACCCATGTTGGGATTGAGTTAGAGATTGATGAAGTTGAGGGTTTATGAGCTTTTTATATAAGAAAGAGAAGAATCCCAGAGAATATTATTGAGAACATTGACTTGATTTTTGCTGGGCTCAATTTTTAATTTGACTAGGCGGAGTTTGTGTGTATGTTGTGAATTCTGGTTTTTGTGCGGGTGAAGGAATTTGAAAGCAACATGGGTTTGTTCGTTTATATGGTTAGTTCAGTGGAAATTTTGGATTTTTGTTCATTATTACGTTAATTTATGAGCAATTGCCAGTTGGGTTCTGGGATGGAGAACTTGTAGCCCACACGCTTCGAACCCGCGTGTTGCCTCGTAGGAGGAGCAGGAGGATACATTGAAAATAATAAAAATTTAAATAGAAAATAAAGAGGTTTATATTTGATTTTTTTTTTTTTTTTTTTTGGTGACGATGAGATTTGTATCCAAAATCATAAAGTTGAGAGAGAGAATCATGCCTATTAAATTGTGCATTAACAAATACATTTGAAATCATATTACAAAATATTTAAATTAATACTTTTTTACTAAAAATAAAAACAACAATTAACTCAAAAAAACTATTTAAATTGTGTCATTCGTTTAATTTTGGAAAAAAAAGAAAATTAACTTAGTAAAAAATTAAGATATTTCATAATCTGATATTAATAATTATTGAAATTTTTGAAATTTTCCCACTTTCAATTTTTTTTTTTTTTAATTTATATAGCACTACATGGTAAAAGAGAATACATGATATGCTTTTATTTTTCTATTGGAACTCTTTAAGAAGGTTAGAGTGATGGTAACATGAATTCTGAAAAATAAAATTTTTCTTAATTGATGTTGTTAAACATAGTAGAAATTCTATCCTAAATTATTTTTGCAAATTGACTTCTCATATTATATTCTGGTTGACATCAAAATCATGCATAATTGACGCGTTCATTTGAATAATTAATTTAACTATAATATTGAATTTATCAAATATATTTTGCACATCCAATGTCACATTAAAAACCAACATTTTTTTTTTTATAGTATCTTCTTCCTTTTTTTTTCGTTTTTCTTTTCTGAGGAACAAGAGGAGAATTGGTGAACGACATGTTCTGTCGCGTGTCATTGCGACTTCTATTACTGTAGTATCACACTCTGTTCAGTGTAGTATTTGGATTATTTTGTATGGGTAAGACATAGTGGCTTGTTGATTTTTCAAATATTTCAGAGTTTTTTTTATTACATCAAAATTCGTATCCAAGATCACTCGATTGGGGGAGGGGGTTGTGACTGTCAGACTGTCTCATTGGAGATGAGTTTATCCTGTTACTTGTGTATTCATATATTTTATATATATATTCTTTTATATCAAAAAAATCTTCTTTTTTTAGTTATAAATCTTTTCTACCGCAAAAGAGTGGGATTATTTGAATTTACTAAAAAATTAATTCTAAAAAAAAAAGATTGTTGCAAATGTGCCTTTATACGATCATAATAGAGTACCTGCAAATTGTAGAATAAAAAATATGTTGGTTTTCAAAGGTTGCCCTAGTTTTCTTTAAAATAATAGATGAGATCTTGATTATTTGGATCAATTATTTCAATAAAAATATAGAAAATATCTACAAAAAAACAATATTTAATATTTGAAATTTGAGGTGAATAATCAAAATAAGCATCCACCAGAAGGAAGAAAAGAAAATATTAGAGGACAATAAAAGCGGAAAATACGCAAGCAAACACCAATTGCTAAATTTATATTCTCAAAAAACTTGAAAACCAATGGAATAATTATTTTTTTTTTCTTTGAAAAGGAGAAAGCCTAGACAAGCCACCGGGTTATATCTTTCCATTTATTCAACTTAATTTTTACAACTTTTCTTTTATCGAACCATCGATATTTAAAATTATATTTCGATTAATCCAATTCAAATATTTATAGAATCTTATTTAGGGGATGACTCTTCTAGTATAATCTTTTTATTTTCAAATTTAAATCTGAAATTTGATTAAAAGATTTAACATTTTATCGCATTAGATAAACTATCCATTAAACATATTTGATGGTGCCCCAAGGCCCCACGGGACATCCTATATCATCTTATCTCAATCCCAAAAAAAAAAAAATAATAAAATAAAAATAAAAAATAAAAATAAAAAAAATCAATGAATGATGATATTTAATATTTTGTCATATTGTCACCATCTTTATGTATTAAATCTACGGGGAGGAGATATAATACTAATCGTCAAGGTTAGAAAAGTTAAGTTTAAGATCATAGATTCAAATTCTAATACAATATATATATAAATTAGTATTATAATAATTTTAATTAGTTTTAAGATGAACTTTACAAAATTTTATATTTTTTATGAAGAATTTTTATATTAATCTGAAAAAAAAACCATAAGTAGAATAAATAAAATTTATTAAAATTGAGTTAAATTGAGCTGAGTTCAGATTTTTTTTTTTTTTTTATCTTGATTAAGACTTTGATAGCTTCTTCTAATCTCGGGTTTTAATTTATCTGTGGGAGTAATACAATAGCAACGGTATTTATCAATTATGAATTTCGATAGTGTTATAAAAACGATTTTACATTAATCATTATTTTTGGACCCAACAATTTATACCTTAATTCAAATATATTATAATAGATGAAAAAAAAAATCTTCTCCATTTTCTTTTTGCTTTTTGCCAAAATAATATTAATAATAAAGAAGTTACAATGATGTCATTTTAGTAGGGAACAATTAATTAACATATCTCTTAAATGAAGATTGGTGGGCTTCATAGTAACAATCTTCATCGAGGTTTGGTTGGTGTATATAATCTCTTAATCAAATAATTAAGTTCGAGTATCCTTAAGAATAGAAAAAATCATATTGGAAGAGCCCCCTCCCTATTGGGACCCGAAAGCAGTTCGGCCCAAATTAATCAGAGCAAAATTTTAAATACTAGATAATGGACCAAATCCAGGACACAAAAAAAAAATAGTAACACTCTTCCTTCTCTCTCAACTTTGAATCAAGTTCAAGTCTTTCCATCCCTTAAAAGAAATTAAAAAAATAAATAAATAATATAATTTATTATTGACGTTACCCAAAATTATTATATTTTATTACTGAGGCTACCCAAAATTATAATTATGATGATTTGATTATAATTTGCGTCTCAATATTACCTATGCAATGAAAATCCTCATCTATGGCATGAGATGATTGCTTCATACTTGCACTTCTTTGGTCAATGAAAATTTCATTTTTCATAGGATTATCTATTAGTCCAATTGGAGCAAAAATTCAATAGAATTTGGCAGTGTTCTCCCCTTATAATTTCTTCTTTGAACCCAAAACTAATAATTCTCCTTTTTTCTTGTCCATCTCATGGGTAATTACTTTGAACAATTAATTGAAATGTAGAAAAATTGTAGACTACTTTGGATTTTAGTACAAGTTTTTTTGAAAGCCTTAGTCACTAAGAATATCTATGTCACTAGGCTTGTGACAAGCTCAAATATAAACAAACAAATAAATAAAAAATGGAAAAACTATAATTACAGATGCTTGAATTTTTGTAAATATACATATTATTTATCATGTTGTAGCATTTTAACCAAATTTAGATCTCTCTTGAGCCATGATGTGAAGTGTTGAAATTTAAACTAAAAAGATCATAAAAAATATGGAGAAAATAAGAAATTCAAATATATTATTTATTATTCGATATGTTATAGACGATACTCTGACACAATCTTTAATTCTAGTAATAACGAATATGCTATAATATATAAAATAAATATATTCTCAATATTCTCTCGATATATATTAAATATTGTTTTAACATAATCGTAAATATTATATTATCAAAATTATGTTGACAAAGAATGATAATACTCTTACACATAAAATGGCTTGAAAAGTTAAATTTACAAAGTTAGATTTCGTAAAATCATGCTTTTCGGAAATGTATTTTCTTCTTTGTAACAATGTTTTGAAAACCGAATTATTAATTAATTCAACTAATGCGATGGTTCATTGATCAAACCATCTTTTTACAAATCAGATGACATCACCATGATATTATATATATAATTTGTATATTGTATATTTTAAAATAAAATAAAATCTATATTTCTTTATGAAAAAATGAATTTGTATCAATAATATATAAAAAACACTTACTACAATGAAAAATTAATTAAATTAGTTTGAATGGTATACTGATTTTATTAGTTTTGATCGATTTTGAATGATTTTGATTGAGTTTGACTTTATCCGATTTAACGGTATAAACTAAATCGAATTAATGATTTACAATCGAATCAGTTAAATCAAATAATTTGATTCGGTTAGATTTTAAAAACACCGGCTCGTGCAAATGGCGTCACATTTTTCATGGGTTTGTACACCTTGGTTAGTAGTCCTATTGCCCAAGGCTTATTTGGCAAGCTTTCGCTTCTGGTAGGAGCTTGTGCTTGCAACCAGGCTTATTGTTTATTGTAGCTAAGATATTATATAATATAGAAATTCTCTATAATTTTTATAAATATCAATATTTATAAAACTTATAATTATTAGATTGTTATTTAATATTATATATTTTCATAAAATAAGATAATAAAATTATTGTTGAATATTAAATAATGATTTAACAATTGTAAGTATAATTAATATTTATTCAAATCGTATACTATAATTAATTTTTGCTGCAAATTCCATAACGGTTCAATATTTACATATTTTATATGTTATACGTATCACTCATTTACTTAAGCATTTTTTAACTAAAAGTAAAATTTCTTTTATACGGGAGAGAAAGTGAAGTGAATTCAGACATAAATATTTATATAAGTTAGTTTAGTGGGATGGAATACTAAATATCTTAACTAAGTATCGAGTTAGAAATTTGAAAATAGAAAAGATTACGTTGAGAGAGTCACTCCCTGTAGATATTTATACTGAATTAATTGAAATATGACTCTGAATATTAATAGTAAAAATTAAAAAATATATATATAGATACTTATATACATAACATCAATATTTTAATTAAAAAATATCTCGTAGGACTAAACTTTTATAAGTGTAGCAACAGGACCCTATATTCCCTTAATAATAGGTTTTGAGTTTAAGTCACGAGAATGAAAAAATATGATTTGAAAAAATTAATTTTTTAATAGATTTCATAATATTTAAATTAGATTAATCGGATAAAATCTATATATTAAAAAATGTCTCGTGAGCCGATCATGGCTCGTGGGCGTAGCATAGAATAAATTTAATAAAAAAATCAATACGCCCAGCCTTGCCCCACATGGGCCGTGCCAGCACAAGTTACCATTTGAGCGAATTAGTATTGGGTCGTGCTTGGGCCACTAGTTTAGGGCCGAAGCTAGATGATTCATCCCACGATTGGATAATTTGATTGACAAAAAATGTAATTCTAAACAGTCACGACAAAGTTATATTACTTTTTTTGGGATCCATGATGAAGGTATGATTAGCATTGGGGACATGGTCTTGGTATGATTGCGAGATTATCAAGATGATAAGGGTGATTATTTTTAAGTATCTTAATGATGAGCGACAGTCTAGGAAGAATATTAGATTTTTTAAATAAATATTAAATTTAAAATTTGAAAATATAAAAGATTATATCGTAAAAACTCCACTCTAAATTAACCCCGATAACATTTAAATCAAATTAATCCAAATATGACTTCAAACATCAATTGATTATTAAAAAAGAAAAAAAAAAGTGCATAGATATAGATAGGGGATATTACATGAGTGTGACTATGTAAAGAGTGACCATGTGTGTAAATTCAATTTATGCAATAATATCTTTACTTCCTATGTATCATTATGTTTGTAATAAACAGAAACAAAACCCCAAAAAAAAAAAAAAAAAAAGACAAACCACCTGAAAATGACAAAGACACTACATTTCTTTAGCTAATGTCTCGAATTCAAATCTTAGAAATAAAAAAAAAAAAAAAAAAAAAAGACACCGAAGAATCAACCCAGTAACTAACCCCATAGCTGCTTGAATTAGATTGGTCCAAGAAAAACATGCCACATCAGCTGCAAGTTGACCTAATTATAATCCCTAACGGACCAAAGCTGCTCCCTAACTTGCTGGAGAAAGAAATGCTAAGATGAAAATAGGGAAAAAGGCATCAAACTTCATCCATATAAATGAACAAGTCCAAAACATGTGTTTGTGGAAGACAGATGTACCTAACGAGGGACATCAGCATTCCGCACCAAAAAGAATCAAATGAACCCTTCATTTTCTTTCCCCAAAGGTGAAAAAGTTTTGGGGTTCTTTCTTTTTTATCATCGATAACTTAACTGCACATGTTTTTAGAATACACACTGATTTTATAAGTCAAGACCAAAAACAGCATAATTGGGGGAGAAAAAAAATAAGTAAAACACAAAAAATGCCAACCGATGAAAGGCCCATGTACCACAATCACTGGCCATTTGAGAAGCTGCTTTGATGAACCCCATGCTTTCTTCTTTGTTGCACGAGGCCGTTTCACAATATGTGAAGTGTGTAAACCCGTCAAACGATTCAAGCAAGGAGAGAAGGTAAAGCTTCATGAAATGGACTTCACAGAAAGTAGTCCGGAGCTGGTCTCTTAGAAGGTGCGCCTCTTGATTCCTGCACAATGGAATTAAGGTTGAGAGTAATGCAACTCTTTAAAGGCACAAAAGAGCCATTTTGAATGGAAAATGGAGAAGAAAGAATCGACCCTTGAACAAGATAATGGACATTGCATATCTACACATAATATAGTGCTTCCGCTCATAAAATCTTTTAGGACCAGAAAGGAAAAAGACCAATGGGCACTTCACACACACTTCATTATAATACTCATCTTGTGCATATGCTCATGGAGTTCAAATTGTGAAAATGCAATATGTTTACTGCAGGTGCTTCTTTAACATTAAGTGCACACACCTGTGGAGCTGCTTCAAATACGCGAAACTGCTTGTTAAGATTTTCATCCAGCTCCAAGATAGCAGCTACATTTCCGCATCTGCAATGCACCCAAGAAGTAACATTAGCCTCTAGTCTAGAACAAATAATGTTAAACATAATAAAAATTTACCTGTAACAGTAATTTGGAGCTGACCACACTGTTACAATCTGGTTATTGAACATCCATTTATATCCTTCCATAACCAATTGATGAGCACGACAAATGTAATCAATGTTATTTGAGTGGTTGAAAGAAGTGACCACGCTGCCACCAAATAGAAATCCAGCACCACGAGGACTCAAACCCCAACCATCGACAATGTCTTCTGGATCAGACCACAATAGGTCACACATTGCACCGTCATGTGGTACTTCTTGCTTCCTATCAATTGTTCGAATCTGACAAATAATTGCATCAATAATGTCAATAAAAAATTCAAAAGTGTGGGGCAGGGGATAGGAGGATCTTTACCTATGAAGAGAATTGACATTGACATGGGACACAGGAGATAGGACATTAGGTGAACACAATCACACAACAAAGTTAAAATATAAGGCTAGATAAAATATATAAAAAAAAAATCAACTACTATGTTCGAGTAAATTAATTAACATAATATTTACATATATTTATTGAAAGCCCATTTACGCTTCCATGTTATCAACATGATAACTTTATTCGGAGTTCTATTTCTACTCCATTTTACCTTCTATTGAGTTTCTTAATTTATAATTCCACAAATATATGAAACATTGTGCATTAAGTATTTTTCAATGCCGTGGAAGTTTCCCAGAAATGTCCTATTGAAAGTATAATATCAAAAAGAAAAATGTGGAACCAGTTTTAAACATCTGTGATGCATGTCTTCAAAGTGTTGTGTCCAACATGTACACAGCTTATTTCTGAACATGATGGTATGATAGAGATCAGAGACAAATAAAAATAACCTGAAATTGATTCTCTGACCTGATCTAGTGTGGAGATGGCAGGAGAGAGACCTCCATGGACACTAAATATCTTGTTCTCAATTAGAGCCGATAAACTGCAGGAAAAGAGCATCAAAATTAGAACTAAGACAGGCAGTGGAAAATAAAATCTGAATTTAGCTCTCAATGAATCACTTTGATTATGAGCTTGCTCTTCCAAGCACTAATTTAAAATAAAAAGGATAAATCAAGTGTGAAAGTGAAAGGAACACAAAAATGGTAATCCAATATTAGCATGTAAAGATCTGGCTAACAGATCATTACTTTCCAATGTAGTCAGGTCAGCGCCATGACCTTTTGACCCAGCAAAGTTCAAAAGCAGGGTGGCTCAACATGGCAAGAAGGCAAAAAAGGTGTTTCCATGGTACAATGACATCATGAATTGGAAAATGCATGTAATTCATCCAAAAGATCAGATAGATACAGGAACTCCAAAGGCAACAACCAAAATGGTTGCTGTGACAGATCTTGGCCAGATTCACAGTGACAGGGATCTAGGTTGAGCAGGGACCAAATGAAAGTCAACAGGTAGTGAATTTTTTTTTTTTTTTGGCTACTTTGTCCCATTAATCTCAGAATATGCAACCTTATCACCAGACCATAAATATTATTTGGTAAGCCTCCCATCCAAAGAATCTTCAAAAAATTTCCTTAAGTTTGAGAAAGCAGGCAAACCTTAAATAATCAAATATGTCAGTGCAATATCTCCAAACATTCACGGAGCCATATTTTCGCAGGCACTCATCATAGAATCCATAGACCTGGTAAGAAATGACCAAATGGACAGCCAATAAGTCCTACAAATACACAACAAATTTTAACACATAATATGAAAGAGATTAACCTGTGTAATCTGTCGGCTCTCATGGTTTCCTCTAATAAGGGTAATCCGATCTGGATACCTGACCTGATTCCATATAACAATTCTCAGTTGAAGATGCCAATGGGGCAATGTATAATACCACAATAAACAGGAACACAACATCAGGAAAAAGAAAAAAAAAAAGATAGTGCTGTAGTTATTAATACTCACTATTGCATATAGGCAGATCAAGACAACAAGAGCACAGTGAAAGAAAGTAATAAATTTTGCGGACAAATCATTCAAAGTGGGCTTGGATTAAGATGCCCCAGCAATGCAAAAGAATATGATCACAGGCTCAATGGTGAAAGAACACATTGAAACAATGGAAGGGCAATTCATGAGCAGATCTAGTTTCTGACCCATTATTGGAGCTAACATTTTTTTTTCCTTCATTCATCTAGGTAGTTACTACTGGCTGCATTCACAAGCAATTGGAAGTCATTACTAACATCAAGCCAAGCCTCTTAATGATAATACTATGCACTACAATTTTGACAGACTTTAAGGTCGTGATTAGCCAAACACCTGTCACACACAAGCAGTTTTAAGGAAATTTCAAGAAGCCCCATGCTCATTTCTTTTTGCTAAAGCTCCACACATTTTTTTCCCCATAGGCTCAACCCACAAGCAAACTACTTGTAATTTGGAATTTTCCTGAAGTTCAAACAATCTCAGAGTTCATTTTGGCCTTTCCCTTTAGCTAGATTCCTCTCAGGACTTAGCAGTCAGTGGCAAGAACAACTACTTTAACCAACAGCAATAGTAGAGAACAATTTCTTTCCCATTTACCCCCATAGTGAGAAAGGGACAGGGACAAACAATTGTTCAATATGCACAACACGCAGGTTTGGTAAGAAATTTATATATGCTAAAGAGATACAAATAGTATACCAGCTAGGAGGTGAATTGAACTCAACCAGGTGGAAAATTTATGCAGATATGGTTAGTAGGATTAAAGATATCGCACAATAAGTTCCCAATGATGACAAACTGCAAATGTATCAAAGTCATATCTATATATATACATAGAGAGAAAGGGGGGAGATCCACCTACACAGATGTAAACTAAGAGTTACACCAATTTTTGGCCATAGATTTAGCTTAAATAACGGCAGTACAGAAGGAAGACTAGTTTATTATCATTAACTTTTTTTTTTTTTTTGGGAACTCTATATTTAGCCCTTACCGCATTCTTTCTTTTTCTTTCCATTTGCATAAAGACATAGATTTAGCTTAAGTAATAGTGGTATAATGTTTTATTAGCATTTTTTTTTTTTTTTTGAAAACTCTATATTTCTCTGTTACCTCATTCTTTCTTTGTTTTTGTTTCCATTTGCATAAAGACTCTCTCAAGTCGGTCCTTCGTCTCTCAATGGCTCAGCTTTGGATATTTAAAGTATCATTGGCTTCATGCGATAAAAGATAGATAACAAATTATAGTTATTAGGTCTCAACCAAATTTAAGAATTGAGAGCAAGATCCATTGCTTAAAATAATTAGATACTTGATTTATTGGATTTTGCCTCTAGTAATTATCCTTATACATCATAGTTGAAAATATCATTAATTCAACTGGAGCAATAGATTTAGAAAATAATGCAGTACCAACAAGTAATAAATTTTAAAAAGCTGAAAATTTATATTTTATCACATCTTTTAACCATCTTCTTCAACATTATGAGGGCAACTGGCAGAAATAGTGCAATGAAATTGGGAATTGACAAGCATTGGCAATCTAAACCAGGGTGCCTTAAATGCCAATTTTCCTTTGGCTTTGAAGTTATATCATGGGTATTGATCTTGAATGAATAAAACATCTTTAATGAAAAAATGTAAATAAATTTTCAATTTCCCCAAAAATCAGTGGGACATGGCAATTTGATAAGCATTGCATTAGCAACCAAAAACAAGAGATTTTGTGTTGCTATCTATCCATTCATTTATGCAATTGTCCTAACCCATTATAAAAGAGCCAATGATTTGTTAAACAGGCTTGCAAATTTTGTTTTGAACCATAGCTTAGTTCATATAATTTGTGAAAAAAAAAAAGTTATATGTTCTTAATTAATTTTAGAGATCAAGAAAAATGGTGAGAAAGATAAAGAGCAAAAGGAATAATTTTTTAATCAGACAATTTCCATAAAATAATCCTCAAAAAGGGAAAGAAAAAAGAGTTAAACAAAAGGAGACTCTAATTTTTATACTACCACTAGATTAAAGCTAAGTCTATGGTAAGAAAGAAATGGTGCAACTCTTAGTTTGCACCGGTATAAGTGCATCCCTCGTCAAAATAAATCCATGCAATAGAGACTTCATACACCAAAAGAGCAAACCTTAGGCACATATTAAAACCTACTATATACATGGAAAGTGAGGCTTCTAAATTTATCAACAAAAGCACAGAGTGCAAATCTGTCACAGAAATTATCTCTTAGATCTTTAAGTACATCTGGCTGATTCAAATGTGGGCATTTGATGAAAATGAAAAGAAACCAAAGCCTCAAAATACGAAACATGCCCAGAGGTTCCAGAAAGGCACCCTGTAGGCAGTCAAAGAACAGCATTAGCAACATATACTTGATATCTCACACTCACCAAGTATACAAAGAACAATAATTGGAAAAAGATTCACTTCAACACAGAGATATTCTGTACAGTGTCATATGAGCACACTTCAATTGCCAAAACTGTACCTTAGCTAGCAAAAGAGAAAAGAAGTTGGCAATAGTACCTTGAGGGCTAGCAGAAGTAGAAATGTCTCAACAGAGTAAAACCCTCGGTCCACAAAATCTCCAAGAAACAAGTAGTTAGTCTTTGGACAATCACCTCCTACCTTGAATAACTCTTTCATGTCATAGAACTGTCCATGGATATCACCACATATCTGCAAACCATGACACAGATAACATTAATTATCCTGGTCTTTAGCAGTAAACAAAATCAATTTTCCAAATAATAGCAGTTTGTTTAGTTAGAAAATAAGAATTAAGCAAGTGAAGCTTGCATTGGTTTCTCTTGCCAACAGAAATGTATAACTACCACACATCCATGTCAGTGCTTCCAAGTCAATATTCAAGAAACCACGTAAATCACTAAATATGTGTCGCACTGCATCACATGAATAGCCCCACACTCAACCTCACAAAGCGAGAAGCCCCAGCCTCCAGCCTAGCCTAAATTGTACCACAATCCTATAATGAAGCCAGAAGAACATTCAACACCAAGATACAATTCTTTTAAAAAAAATGAAAAAGTTGTATTAGATAAAGAAAAGAATATACATTAGTCCCCCAAGGATAAGAAATCCTAAGGGTCAAAAAAGAGAATGATAAGCAAAAAGGGTTGTTGTCCAATACCTCTTCAAATTCTCAAGCTTATAATCTATAAGCATGAGCCCAGAGAGATGTCCCAAAGAGAAAGGAACCGAATTTCATATTTCTGAAAATCCTAACATTTTGCTCCCTTCGAATATACAAAGAAATAACAACAAAAGCATATCTTCAGAGCCAAGAGGCATCTTCAGCCCGCCAAAGCCGCCAAACTTTGCCATGAACAAATCAAAGATACTTCTACAAATACAGCGAAGAGGTGATATTACATCTCCCACAATGTAAAACCAGGTGATCTGTAGTTTCATAATCTTTCCCACACATCACACAACTGTCCAGTAAAATAGCTTTAAAAAACCTCCATTTTGTAAAGATTGATTGTATTAATCTTGTTTGACCAAGTAAAAACTTCTAACTTGAGCAAGAACTTTTGCCCTCCAAATGAGCTTGGTTAAGAGAAAATTAGGGGTGTGGAGAAAGCAAATAAGATGATGAAAGAAAGATTTACATAAAAGATTCATATAAAGTCAACGCTCCAGACTCTAGTATCATACAAAATCTGTGAGGGTCAAGGCAAGGCCATAAGGGAGATAAACTCAATAACTTCCTGTCATTGAGACTCTCAAAGATGAAAAATCATCCTACAATATCATGTTAGACAGATTTACATTTCAATAACTATGCAATGCTTAATCCATAGAGAGTATGCAAGTGGTTTGATGGTGCCGAGAAACCCTTGTTAATTTTTGTTGACGATTTCCTAAGGAGCTTTGTTTTTGTCTTCTTCTAAATAGTTTGAATCTTTTATAGAGCATGTTGACTTTATAGATTCCTTATGCGTAGGATAGTGTCTCTTTGGTGCTCTTTCCCTTGTATCTTTGTTGTTTTGTTAATGTAATGTCCTTGTTCCTCATCAAAAACAAAAAAGATTCACAGGTCGTCTTTTTAAGCTGCAAGGGAAGTGGCATGATCAGTTCCAAAGCTCTAGATTTACTAGAAGATAATAACAAGTGATTAAAATTCATAGACCAGAGACTTCTTGTTATTGTCATTAGTGTTGTTCTCTTGTACAAGATAATCGTGTATCATAATGAGGAAGGCGTAACTTGAGAAGTTAAACATGATAAACAGGTAGAAGTTATTTTGAATGATGGATCTGAAGCTTGCAATAGTTCAAAATCATTGCAATTGTGCCTCCGATTATATTTATGTTGTTCAATGTATTTGTAGACATCAACAGTGAGTCCCTGAATTTTGTAATCAAGTATAGGAGGGGCAGCAAAGAGGTGATTCTTCCATTTTACATAAGAGGAGAAAGACGCGATTTCCGCAACAGGCTATGGTTGATGAAGGTAAAGAGTATTTCCTTTCTAAAATATGAGGTTGAATGGTTTGTGAAGGTATGAACAGAACTCTTGAGGATTTAAAAGTGGAGATCCAAGGGTTAGGATAGCAAGCATATCATATCAAACCTTTCTTTATAAGAAACATCATAATAAACCTTTATCCTAAAACTGAAAAGGAATCTGCACTGAAGGTTCCTTCCATTCATGGAGGTGAATAAAAAGAGGCCTAGGAGATAAGATAATTCTTCCAGAACGTTTCTTCCAAAAACACTCTTCTTCAGAAATTGCTGCTGTTGAAATTGCTCTATTTTCTTGAGTGCTCTAGTACTTAATGGATAGGCTTAAATGGGTCTTCTATGACTGTATAGCACATGAGAAAGGTGAACAATAAAGCCTTTGGCAGGATCTGGCCGCAGTGTGTCAAATGGCAAATCTATTGGGTAGTGGGTGGGACTTCAATATGGAACCCAATCATAAAAGCAGTTCAGGAAGAGTGGGTGTTGTATGCATGATGGAGTTAAATTTGCAAGTCAAAATTATTTTGTTGATGTTTCATCTGCAGGAGGATGGTATAATTGGTCGAATCTTAATAGATAATCCCTTTTTGTCAAGATCAGACACAAGCAATAGCCTATTGCATTCCAAAGACTCTTACACAGACCCACTTCAGACCACCATCCTATCTTGTTAGAGGTAGTGGAAGTCCATTAAGGTCCAACAACTGTCCACTTTGAAAACATGTTGGTGAAGGTGGAGAGTCCAAAGTATCCAATTAAGAACTGGTGAGTAAAAGAAGAAATTAGAGGTCATGCCAACTTTTGGTTGGTCTCCGAGTTGAAGCTAATGAAAGATCGCCCAAAGATATGGAACAAAGAAACAATTGGGCACTCTTGACACTAAAAGAATCATATTTTGAGAAAGATCAATAAGATTAATGAGATGGGAAGGGGAGAGAGAGTTTGAGCTTATTAGATCGAGAGAAGAATTTAATGCAACCAAGAGTAATCCTGTATCATTAATTTGGAGGAGATCTCATGGCATCAAATTTTGCAAGCACCCCGCATTAAGGAAAGAAAACACAATTTTTTTTTTTCAATAGTGATGGCAATTTTGCATTTTTAAAGTAAATTGTATTAATAGCATTCAGGTTTTTTTTTTTTTTGGGGGGGGGGGGGAGGGGTTCTGCCAAGTGTCAAGGTATTAGGAGGCTGTCATATTAGTGAGTTCTATGAGGAGCTCTACAAGGAGGGGCTGGTAGCAGGCTTAGGTTAGACATTAACGAGTTTAGATCATAGATTAGGAGTGTGTTATTCATCCCAAAAACATTTCTTAAGGAAGAAGGTTGCAAGCTTAGAGACTCGCAAATGAGGACAAAGCTCCACAGCTGAGTGGTTGATATATGGGTTCCTTTAAAGACAATAGGAAGTGATTAAGTGAGATATTATACAATTGTTAGGTGTTGCATGAAACAGTAAATATTGTTGTAAGCATCTAAAGAATACAGCACTTTCCTGTTTGTGTTTTCGAAAATAGCAGGGCCAAAAATATCATGGACTTTCAGCCTCACAGTTTGGTAGGGTGTATACATAATCTCTCATCTAAAGTCTTAACAAGAAGATTAAAACATCTTCATAGTAAAGAAGATTGAGAACGTTATGGGAAAGAAGTTGAAAATTCTCAACGTGCTTTTGAAGGGGAGAAATTCTTCATGTGACTTTGATAATTTTATTATTGATTCCTAGTTCGGGAGAGGTTATATAGGTGTGATTTGAGAATTGGATATGAAAAATGCCTATAATCACATTTGCTAGGAGTTCTAGTTGTATGTGATGGGGAGGATGGGCTTTGGAGAGGAGACAAATGGAGGTGGTTGGATTGGGGTGGGCATCGCCACACATTCCCGTGTTTGGTATATAGCTCATCAAAAAGGGCTATTTTCAATCCTTGCAGGGTCTTAAACAAGGGTCCCCTTCCCTCATACTTTTATCCTGGTGATGTAAGTGTTAAGTAAGATGCTTTCAAAAGCTTTGGAGTTGGGCTGGTCAGAAGGATTTGGTGTAGGGAAAGGGATGAGGCTACGATCATTGCATCCCACTTACTGCTCACCAATTTTATGATCATCTTTTGTCAGGCCGAAGTTGAAAAGGTCCAATTAAAATGCATTCTTTTTGGCTTCAAGGTTGTTACAGGCTTGAAGGTAGCTTACCCAGCTGAGAACTAGTGTGGGTTGCAGGTTCCTGCCTTTGATCTTGAGGGTGCAAGATAGTAAACCATCCTTTCACCTATTTGGTGTTAACCTACATACAGAACCCAACGAAAGTGCGATTAGGGATAGATTGGTGGAAAGATATAAGAGGTTAACTATCAGAGCATGGATGCCTGACTTTCAGTAAGAGGACTCCTACTTTTTGTCGGCTTTTGGTGTTTCTTCCCAATTTCTTCTTTGGTGGCTTCCTTCAAGTCCTTTTTATGTTGGCAGCTTTTCAAAAGTAATTCATGTGAGGAGCACTATTGAAGAGAGGATTTCTTTCCTCTGTCCATATGCATTGGATGACTTCAAAGTTGTTGTCTAGCAAATTATAGGGTTGGAATGACATGGGAATTGACTCAAGAAAAGGAGAGTTTAATTTAAAGGATGCTTTCTTTGGTCATATTTTGGCTGGTTTGGACCTTAAGAGTGTTAGCAACTGAAGATTTTTGAATGCAACAAGAGTCCCTCGTCCAATTTTCTGGCATGTTCCTTAAAAAACTTGTCTTTTGGTTTTCTTCTAAGACTATCTCTCCCCCTCACTGAATTTGTTGACTATGATTATGTAAAAATGTTTTAAGCGCCACCTTAATCTTTTGACATTGTTAATATACCTCTTACAATCCAAAAATTAATAAACAAATAAACTTTTTTTCTGATCAAAAGTGAAAAATCAAAACACCAGGGGCTCCTAAGCCAAAAATTCTAAGTCCTGTCCATCTTAATCCACCCATGCCCACTAAAGAAACTGCACATTCCTCAACGAATCAAGTATCGAACCACTCTCTAAACAGCCTCGAGAAAAAGTTAGATCGGATTGTGCACGTCAAACTTTAAGCTCATGCCACCAACCTAGCATAAATTAAAGAAAACCCTAAAAATAATTAATCCAAATCCTTCCCACGTATAACTTGCAAAATGTCACCTAAGAGGCATTAGTTCAAACTTTTCCAGAAACACCAAAAGAAATACAAAAGCCCTAAGGGAGATACAAATCCAGACACTTCAGAAATCAACTAATCACAAAAAAGGAGTAGGAACATAGCATGAAGAAGACTTACAGTGACGGGAGCATCGACGCGTTGAACGTTGCTCTCTTCAACTAGAATCTCGATGGCTTTGAGGCATAGAGCTTTCACCTCCGATTCCTTGAGTGGCTCGCACTTCTTCAACTGCTCTATCTGCCTGTCTAGGTCTGACATCTCTGTCCCTCTCTCTCTCGCCGGAGGAGGAGCAGATTTGGGGAGAGAGAGAAACGAGAGTACCCTCCGAATCTAAAAGGATCCCCAGTTACCGCTATGCTAGTCTCGTCCACTTATTATTCTTCTCTACGTCCCCGTCTGCCCTTTCTCTCGCATGTCCAGGGTTTTTTATGGTCCTCAATTGAGACCCCGCCCCCATTTTTCCCAATTTCCAATTTAAGAAGGGTTTTTTTTTTTTTCCCCTCCTCCCTCAATATCATTTATTAGTCCATTAATTTCCAAAAAAAAGTAATTTTATTAGCATGAAAAAGATACAATTGATAAATTCTATTATTTCAGAATAAAATAAAATAGTCTATAATATGTTTTTTAAGGAGTAATAAAATCTTGTGATATTGAAACTGTATTATTTCAATTATTTATTTTTTAAAATTGTTATTACTTTTGGAGAGAGAATAAATTATCAGATGTGAGGCCTTAATCTTTCACTGAAATAAATTAAGTAAAATCATAATTAAATTAATAAATAATTTATTAAATATGAGAAAACATGAACACACAAAAATATAATAATTTTAATATAAATATTAATTAATTTAAGTTGTTGAAATGTCTCAAAAATGAAAAATCATAGTATTAAAAATATTATGGGTACCAAAGTAACACTACATAAAACTATAATTTTTTTTTTCATTTGTTGAAATTCAGGATAGCTATTTGATTTTAAATTTTATATGTTGTATTTGATAATTTTAATTTTAATTTACTATGCATTTTAAATATAAAAAACTTTGAATTCATTATTATTATGAAATAAAAAACTGAAATATTTTGTTTCGATAAGATATGTGACAATATTGAGTTTTGAAATTTTTGTAATATAATAAATTTGTACTTTATATAATTATTATTTACAACTAAAATGGTTTTCAAACAAAGGAAAAAGAATATTATCTAGTTAAAATGGTTTTTAGAGATAGGAAGAAAGAGGAAGGTTGGAATGACTTAAAATTTTAATTACTAACTAAGATAGAAAAAGAGAAATTGATATATATATCGATTTATAACCGTTTAATTATCGTCCAATGATTTCTTTTCTTAGATATTTAGTAAATAAAGACAACAATAATTATATTTTGTATTAGATAGATTAATTTTATCGATAATCCGTACTATTTTCTTAGATATTTAGTAAATAAAGACAACAATAATTATATTTTGTATTAGATAGATTAATTTTATCGATAATCCGTACTAACAAAAGTTCATTTGTATATTCACCAGTTGAATCGATAAGTTTGTTAATAAGTTCATAAAGTGAGGAAGCATAAATCCATCTACCAGGTAATTAGACCTTAAATTAAGGGCTGTTAACCTAAATATTTTAAAAATTAAGTAGCCTTATTTGCAGCCTAATGAGTTTTTATATGGTGTTGAGAAGAAAAAGGGTGTGGCAATAGTTTATGTAGTCATTAAATTTCAGTATTTTGTTACTAATTTCAAAGAGGAGTTCATCAAATCTAAACTCTATTGAAGAAAAAACATTTCTCCTACCCTTTACTCCCATAGTGTTTTATTTCTCATACACCCCCTATATATGGAGGAAAAAAAAAAAGGTCTTACTATTGTTTTGTTGATCAAAGCTAATTTGTCTCCGGACATTATCTCCCTCCTCCAACCCTGAAATTTATGATTCAAATTGCTGTGTAATAAAAAAAAAATCAAAGCTAATTTCAAATTTGGGATGTCACATAATGTTTTTCAAAGTTGATATTAAGACTCTAAGGTGGTGTTTAGAAAATATTAAATTTGTCCAAATTGACTTAATCTTATTTTATTTTATATGTAATATAATTTACTAATAGAAAAACTTTTGAATAGAAAATGTAGAGCCTTGTATGATTAGAAATCGAATTATTTTACAAAATAAATTTAAATTATCAATATATTAATAATTTTTATATTAAAAATTTATTTAATTTCAACTGTATCTAATCTCAATAAGTCTAAGATTGATTCTTCCTGGGTCGATGCCCGAGCGGTTAATGGGGACGGACTGTAAATTCGTTGGCAATATGTGGGTAGAAGTCTTATATATATAAAAATATATATATATTCGCACCAATCTGTATACTTAAGTAAATATTTTTACATGGGGATAGTCTTGAGCAGAAATTAAAATTAAAAATATTATGTATTATTTAAAGTTTTTAGGCAACACTTTTGGATAGAAATCACTCTTATTACTTAACCCCTTATTGCCTTTTTGTTGCATTCATCGGTTCTTGATAAAGATAACCATGAAGACCAATTTCAAACTCTCAATACGATTTTTAACTTTTTAATTGTCTTATTATTTTTTATTTCAATATTATACATTTTATATAAAAATAACAATAATAAGTAAAATTTATAGATCAGAAGATTAACATTGATGTGTTACATATTCCTAAACAAACGTTTTTCTATTAATTTTATCATTATATTAAAATATTATTTTTTTGATGATTATCGGATAAATCACTAATAAATTTGAGAAGTGATGAATTTCTATATATATAATAAATTAAAAATAGTTCTGATGGGACGTATTTCAAGGCCCAGTCTAAAAAAGTAAATTCTCAAAAGACCCACAAAAAGGAGGTCTGCCGATCAGTATCGAACGCTCCCCACAACAATCTATCGAAATGTCATAATCGCCCGGGTTAATCTACAGAGGGGCCTCAGTCGCCCGGACCTCCTGAACAATGCTCTCCGAGGATAGATAGTCGCCCCGATCGGGCAAGTGAATAGCCGCATGCCAATCAGGCGAATCCCGATTGACTCTTTATCGGTCGAGCAATTAAACGATGGGTAGCACCCCTATCGATTAAAAAAGAATGTCAGAATTTTCTTGATCTTAATTTAGTTTCCTATTCTATCAGCGATTCCGAGATCTTTCAGATAAGGAAAGCATCCCTCCCGAAGAGTAAGGTCTCCCGATATATGCGGATCATGATTAATTCGTAATATTGATTTTCGAGATTCTCGGATCCGTTCGATAAAGAAGGTAGGGTGGAAATCCCTTAGCGGTGCACGACTCTCACAGGTATAAGAGATCTCAAAACTCTCGAGATTAGGTACGCTCTCTAAGTCACATGGGGCACACAGAATACAAAGAACTACTTTCCTTCAACTCTCAATCTGTTTCTTTCAAACGAAAACCGCTCTTTACTGACTTGAGCGTCGGAGTCTCCTCGGCAGAGCACTCTCCGACAGTTTTTACAAGTGAATCCACCTATTGACGGCTACTGTTCGAGTAATAAGAAGTTGGTATCTGAGGAGTCATAACCCACTTCCATCAGATTGGCGCTGTCCGTAGGAAATAGACTAGAGAAGTTTTGATAGTTATGCCTCCAAAGACCAGAGCGTCTTCGAGAGCTGTCCTTGCTACAGAAAGGCACATCCCTGTGCCCGCCGAACCTACCGTTCCCCCAGTAACGAATCCTCCGATTCGCAATCCTGTGTTTTCCCCTGACCGTCACATCTGGAGCCAATTTCGCTACATGCAAATCAAGAGCAACAAGTCATGGCCCCAGAACCGGGACAAGCAGACCGGCCCCAAATGGAAAGACTAGTGTCTGAAATCCAAAGAATGAGTAAGCAGTTGGAAGAACTCAGTCGAGTCCTTGGGCCGGACAATCATTCATCTACCACAAAATCTGAATATAAATAACCTCTTGGATGAGAATTCCCAGAACCGTCGGTGGCCTCCCAATATGACCCCCAGGGCTTAAAGAGGCAGATTGAATAGCTCGTGGCTGCCGAGCTAAAACGAGCAGGAATAAAGAACATAGAAGATCCCCAAAGCTCTCTGGACGAATCGCCGTTCGATGCAAAAATCTTGTCAGAACTGACGCCAAGAGATATCATCCTGCCTCCCATGGAGCGGTATGATGGGACAAACAACTCCTGCGACCATTCCGCTTACTTCATAACAGTGATGGTCTCTAGAGACCTCTCGGACGCCGTGATGTGCAAACACTTCCCTACCACTTTTACGAGTAATGCCCTAGCCTGGTTTAATTCTCTTCCCCATCTCAGTATTAAAAGTTTCGCGCAACTCCGACAACAATTTGATGCCCACTTTGTAATCAGTCGAATGGCCAAATGGAAATCTACATCCCTCTTATCATTACATCAGGGAAAAGAGGAGCCTCTCAGGAACTTCATGGAAATATTCAAGATGGAAATGCTGAAAGTCCCTGATCTGAACCATAACATCACCTTGGCCGCGCTCTTAACCGGCATGCACTCCTCTGATATGAAGGTCTCCATCACAAAGAAACCTCCAGCTTCCATCCAAGAGTTTTACTCCCGAGCAGAAAAGTATATTATTGCGGAAGAAGCAGAGACTTTTGATCGACAAAAAGGTCACCATAGCAGAAGAGAACGCAGTCGGTCGCCACGCTGACGTTCCCCTAAAAGAGGCAAACTAGGAACTCCACCTTTGCCAAGATTCAGCGTTTACACTCCACTGAACGAAACCTCAGGTCGGGTTTTGTATCAAATAAAGAACAAGTCATATGTCAGATGGCCCCCCCTCATCCGAGCACTTGCCTCTGCTTCCAATTCCTTACAACGAGCTTGAACTGAAACAAGGTCTTCCTGAAGATGCCTGAACTACCTATCTTTGGCCTCTCCAATGGTCTTCTCTTGGTTCTCTAGAGCATCCTTCAGCGCCAACACTTGGTCGCTCATACGGGAAAATTGTTCATCCCGCTTAACCCTCAACTTTTTTTGAAACTCAGCTAGCGTAGAGGTCTAGGAAAAAAGATACAATGGTCAGAGTCACGAGACAGTAAAAACTCAACTTCGACTCACACAAAGAAAATACTTACTGTAAGGCAAAGAGATTGGATAGCCCTGTCGATACACTCGAGAGGCATCTTTCGAAGGGCGGACATCGAAGAAAGTTGAAAACGCTCAGCCAACTGTGACCCTTATTGTGGATCAACAAGATTAAAATTATGACCACCATGGAAACCGCCACTGACCCTTTTTCGGCACTCCGTCCTTCTCCAATCAAAATAGGTGGAGGAGCGCAATAGTCATCCAGTATATCGACAAAAAGACACTGAGACCCCCGATGGGACTGTCCCGAAACTTCATCCGAAATGGAAGCTGAAGGTTGCGTCACAGGAGATTCTTCCGACCTTTGCTCTTGAACCGGAATGTTCTCAGTCCTCTCGAAGAATCCCTCGCCGGAGCCACCTCCTTCTCCAACCCCGGTCGACGCACCAAAGGCTTCGCCAACTAAATGGTCCCCTCCAGTTTCAGAATGTTCTCGAGACAGCACATGCCCTCCGAATTCGGCTTGCTCTTCCTCCCCAACAGGTAGACTGAGTGCCCTACTTTTAGACTTTTTTCGCTGGGATACAGGGGAAGCATCAACCGCCTTCCTCTTCGCATGAGACCGCATTTCCCGTTCAGTAGAAATTTCATCAAGAAGACGGGCATCAACGTCCAGCACAGTGTCTACCAAGTCTTTTCCCTGTTGCTCCAGCAGGAGAGGCTTGGTGATTTGGATTGACTCATCCATGAGGAGACCGGATAGTTTCAACATGTCATCTCTCACCAAACTGTCCACCTACAAGCTCCTGCAACTGGCCTCACAATAACGGGCCACTACATGCAGAAAGCGGGAGTGTTTAAGGAGAGATGGGATTCTCTCGTTCAAGAAAGGCACCTGGTTAGCATCTGGAAATGTGGAAAAGAGATCCCTGTTAAAAAATCTGATAAAGAAGAACCTCTGCATCTAGTGCTTATCCTGAGATTCACTATAAAAAAACTTCCAGCGAAACTCTCGACGAGTCTGGAGTTTATACCAACCGTGAGTGGATCCTTTGTAACTACATCGCCCTAAGGAAAACAGAGCTCCAAAAATCTCCAAGTCGAAATGAATACGAAAAAACCATAACAAAGAAATTAAGGCAATCACAAAACGCCAAGCACTTGGGATAAACAGTGAAGGGTGAATGTTCCAAAACCTTAGGATCTCCGTCAGTGGGCCCGTATACGGAATCCTCAAACCATATTTCACCCACTGTTTATACATTGGGACACAACTCTCGGGGGCAAAACTCGCTCTATCCCCCTTGCCAGACAATACAAACTCAAAGTCACTTCCGAGTGACATTTCCTTCCGGACTTCTATTAGATCCTCTTCGGTCATAATGCTCTAAATGTTGTCTATGCTACATAATGAGGAAATGTCTGTTGGCATTTTTTCGCTGAAAGAAAAATCTTCTTGTAGAAAAGAAAAAGAGATATTTTCTAAGAAACGAATACTCTTACATTGCATATATAAGACGGTTCGTGGAAATCGAAACGGCGAATGTTAAAGTAAAAATGGACTTTCCTTTTCGAGGATTGTCACTCATGGCATTTTTTCTTCCGAGAAGACCATGAGTCGGGGACAAATGATGGGACATATTCCAAGACCCAGTCCAAAAGAGTCAATTTTCAAAAGGCCAATGAAAAGAGGGCCCGCTGATCAGTATTGAACGCTTCCCACAACAATCTACCGAAAAATTATAGTTACCTAGGTTAATCTACCGAAGGGTCTTAGTCGCCCGGGCCTCCCGAACAATACTCTCCGAGCGATAGATAGTCGTCCCGATCAGACAAGTGAATAGTCGCATGCCAATCGGGCGAATCCCGATTGACTCCTTATCGGTTGAGCAGCTAAACGACTGGTAGCACCCTTATTGATTAAAAAGGAAGGTCAGAACTTCATTGATCTTAGTTCAGTTTCCTATTCTATCAGCAATTCCGAGATCTTTCAGATAAGGAAAGCATCACTCCCGAAGAGTAAGGTCTCCCGATATATGCGGATTGTGATCAATTCGTAATATTGACTTTCGAGATTCCCGGATCCGTTCGATAAGCAAGGTAGGGTGGAAGTCTTTCAGCGGTGCACGATTCTCATTGGTATAAGAGATCTCAAAACCCTCGAGATCATGTATGCTATCTAAGTCTAACACATGGGGCACACAGAACACATGGAACTACTTTCCTTCAACTCTCAGTCTGTTTCTTTCAAATGAAAACCGTTCTTTACTGACTTGAACGTCGGAGTCTCCCCACCGGAGTACCCTCCTACGGTTTTTGCATGTGAATCTATCTATCAACGGTTACTGTTCGAGTCAATAAGGAGTTGGTATTTGAAGAGTCATAACCCACCTCCATCAAGTTCCTTAGGGACAGTTCAAGTATTGAAATCTCTCCATTTCTATTATTTTTTATTTTATTTGATTTCGTTGGTTATATCTCGTTAAAATATATATATATATAGAACATAAGGAAGAGACCTCTCCGTCTCCGTCCATTTGAGCCTAGGAAGCAGTGGCGTATACGGTTCGTTTGGAGTGCCGGCAACTTCCCGCATAGAACAGAATCACAATGAAAGTGAAATGGAAAAACCATAAAACGACGCCGTATGAGCTTTTATTTTTTTGATTTTGTTTTTCTTTTTGCCCCACATAATCAAAGAAGGGAATCGATCCCACACAGACGACGAGGAGGCCGGACAAACCGTGCCGGGTCTGTTCTGCCTCCTTTAACCCGAAAACTCACACGTTGTCGACTCCCATCACTTCCTTTTTGATCATCATTGCCTCCCCCTCTTTCTCTCTCTACAGATTTTGGTTTATCGATCAGAGGTACGCATTCCTTTTTCTCGAATTCAGTCTTCGAATTTCTGATCATTTTGATCGGTCAGTTAGGGCTTTCAATCTAATTTTTCCATCGCAAGCAGTTTTGAGTTATTCGTATTCTATTTCTGTGGCTTTCTTTTTGTCCTAATTTGATACAAATTCTTGTTTTGCCGATCAATTTCAGATCAGATGGCATCGTCGTCGGACTCGTGGATGAGGGAATACAATGAAGCTGTGAAACTTGCCGATGATATCAGTGGAATGATATCTGAACGAAGTTCAATGCCGACGACTGGACCCGATGCGCAGCGTCATTCGTCGGCGATTCGCAGGAAGATCACGATACTGGGGACCAGACTTGATAGCTTGCAATCTCTTTTGTCGAAAATTCCTGGAAAGCAACCTATGTAAGTAGTAGTTTCTGTTTCTATTTCTCATTGAATTGACTTCGATTAAGAGTTGCTTAAGTAAGGGTGACTTGTGCCATTTGCAGCTGAAACAAGCGAGATAGTTGAGCTTTCGTGCTTTGATGGAGTGAATGTAATGCACAAAGAAGATATGTGTATAAGTTAACGTTAGTTGGTTTCTTAATAGGTGAAATTGAAAACCATTGAAGCACAGCCATAGGGTTTCAATACTAATAAAAAGGTTTCTCAAAAATAGAGTGCTTTGAAGTAATTAAGGTCTTTTCGCTTTCTGAAATAGGCTCTGCTCACTAGCTACACTGTTCCAATGACAATGAGAAGAATTATAATTTCTCTGCAAGTTAATGGTTTTTGCTTGCGTCACTCATAGTTGTTTAAAAAGTTAATATGATGTATTTTAGAATACACTTTGAAGGTATAATTCTAATTCTTATATTACTTGTGAGATAGAAAACTGACGAACTTTATCATGGCTAAAAAATTTTACATCCTGCATGCAAATTTTTTATTCCTCTTGAATGAAATGCTTTTAGCTAACTCTTAAGTTGAAGAGCTAGAGGTCTTTTTGAATTTCTGTAATACTCTTTGATCATTTTTCGGGGTACAGCTCAGATCATATTTTTGCTTCACTAGTCTAATGATGACAAGAGGAATCAAAAGAGTTGCCTGGACCCACCAGCATTTGTCATATAGCCCTTAAGCATAGAATTCGGTTGTTTTAGCGAGATTGATGGTTTTCTAATGATATCTTCTCAGGATTTTATTTTTGTGAATGACAAAATTGTGCTTGTTAATTTCAATCAGATCAGAGAAAGAGATGAATCGTCGCAAGGACATGATCTCAAATTTGAGATCCAAAGTGAAACAGATGGTCTCAACATTGAACATGTCAAACTTTGCCAATAGGGATAACTTACTTGGGCCGGAGATAAAGCCAGCTGATGCCATAAGCAGGACAACTGGTTTGGATAATTATGGTCTTGTTGGTCTTCAGCGGCAAATAATGAAAGGTGAGTTGCTCTAAGTTTTTCTAAGTTATACCATCGTCATAATGTTATTTCTTTTAATAAGTGGTAGTGAATCTGATAATGTTGGTTTGCATTTAATACAGAACAAGATGAGGGCCTTGAGAAGCTGGAAGAGACCGTAATAAGTACAAAACATATTGCATTAGCAGTGAATGAGGAACTTGATTTACATACTCGATTAATTGTGAGATTTTTGCAGTTTATTCTTTTTTTTTCCCCGACTTAGTTTCACTGTTTTTGTTAACGGTGTGAATTTCAGACAGTGAACTTTGGAGTGTATTGTTCTCTGAAAGTTTCTTTCTCTTACTCTGCAGGATACACTGGATCAACATGTTGATCACACAGAATCTCGCTTACAGGTTTCTTTTGTTATCTTTGTCTTTGTTTACATTTTTTTTTTCCTTTTTGAGTGCATTATATGATTATAATCTTGAAGTTGCATCAAGAACTACAGAATTATCTATGAAAACCCCAGCATAGGTAACTGTAACTTGACCTTTGTTATGATATTAAATAGAGCATAAAGGTAAAATTAACACATATAGCTGCCCAACTAGATTGGGAACCAAGACTTGGTTTAGTGGAGTTAATTACTCTTCTTTTTTCTTCCTAGACAGGCCTTAGGTTCAAGCTTTTCTCTAAGCAAAAGCTGAAAGCACATGCATTTCAACATGCATGGAGTTGAGACTGATCTACATATTAATAAGTGGGACTTCATTGCAATTGAGGGAAAACTTCCAATTCTGGATCCATAGGACCAGGAATAGCAACTTCATCTGGATTGTGGGGAACAGAAGTGTAAATAGAAAGAATTTCAGTATGTCTTCTGGGGAAGATTTCGGGTGGTTGCCCGAGACTTAGAGGAAGTTTTGGGAGATAAAGAGGTATACACTGTAAGTTCAGAAAGAAGACCTGATTGGATTGTGATGCCAGCTCTTAAAACAGATGGCTTTGGTTGTTTTCTAATGTTAGCGGAGGTCATATGTGGGAGTTGTGCTCTTAGAGGGGTCGGAGTTCTGAGTGATTGGTTATCTTCTGACGCAATGAGAGAGATGATGATAGAGGGTGTGAGGGAAGTTAATGGTCTATAGAGGCTAGTCTGATTATTAGAGGAGGGATTTGAAAGTGGATCTGGGATTTAAGATTGTTCATTGTTGAGAAGCCTATGAAATTGGAAACTGGGAAACAAACTTTAAGGAGTATTGAAATTTGAGACCCCACTCAATGTGGTTATGATTTAAGGGGAGAGATTAAAAGCTCTTATTTGAACAATAAAGATGAAGTTTCGCGAACCCTTTGTCAGTTTTTCAGCATGCTTCATTTAGGATGAAGACCGAGCCTTACTGTGCTTGTGTGGGACAGCTGATCCAACCAAGGGGCAAGCTGGGTTCTCAACTTAGTTGATGTCATTGGGACATGGAATTGTGGAGCGGAAATTTAGTGGCTTAAGGAAGGGGACCAATCAAAATATGGATGCTTTTTGCAGGATGACAATACTGCACGCCAGAGATGATTTAATTCTACAGATGCCAGTTAGTGAAGGTAGTACGGACACTTCAGTTGGTATCAAGAGATCTTAGGATCAAATTCTGCCAGTACTAGGTTGGGGGTATGGATAGAGGGAGAGATACTCCCCCCCTCCAAATATTGTTTGGCTAAAAGAAAGAGATGATTTATTGGTGCATATAAGTTTGGTCAACATGTGCTTGAATATGGGAATGGAATGACCATAGTGTTTTGTGGCTTTTACCTTTGTATGTGGAACCTTTTGTGCAGAGGAGAAAGTTACATCAGTAAATGCTAAAGTATACTGTGGTATGGGTCTACCAGTCATAGCTTGATATGCTGTTAGCTCTATGGGAGTAGGTACGGAAGCAACTATGAGTATACATATCCAGGTATGCTTCTAGATAAGGAGCTGAACCGCACGCCATATTATGGACTTTGATCTGAGAGGGATAGTTTGATTGAAAATTTGGAACCTTTCATAAAGAGGAGGAAGTGTTTGAAGGTCCCAAAGATTGTAATGGTAAGGCCCCTAGGCCCTGTGGGTTCTTAATGGCTTTTTTCTAGTCTAACTAAAATCAACAACTCATTCTTCAGAAGTTTTAGAGTATGTCTAGGGGCTTGGTGGCTTAGTTTTCTGAGGTATGCTGGATGCTGCACTTTGGAACGACGGGCACCTGCTAGGCTGTTTTGATTTTGCCAAAACTTTTGAAACAAAACTTTTTTGTCCAAATATCAAATGCAAGCCAAGTTTTAAAAGCTTTTAGGTATTCTAACTAAAATGCTAAGGTTTACTTAATTTGGGAATCCTCACACCATAGGGAAGACTTGGTGGAGGGCACTACAGGATCAATTTGATTTCGTCTTCTGCTTAGGTTTTTGCTACCATCAAGATGTGTGGAGGGCACCTTCTTGGTGGGCTGGTTCTTATATCCATTCCAGTTCTATACTCATTCTTCCTTGTCAAAGAAGTCAACTATCTCCTTCATATTTGGTTGTAATATTGAACTTTGAAGCATCTTCTTCTGTGGTCATAACACCTAAACACTTGATATAGACGTACCCGCGAAGTGTCAAATGTATAAACCTTGGTTGTAACCTTTGGAGTTTACAAAAAGCAGCTTGGACAGGAATTCAAATTGGATCTTTCAATTAGAGGGATGATGTTAGTGGATAGGTGTTCTCTATGCAAAAGCTGTTGTAAGATGCATTGTCTTTAGATTGGGAAGGCTTTGGTGCTGTTTACTCTTCACATTTAGTTGGTGGTTGTCTGTGTTGTTTATAGTGAGTTTTGGGGCTTAAAGTGGTATTTTTTGTTGTATAGCATAGAGAGCCTATAACAGGTTTGATCTCCTCTAAATAGGCTGCAGGTCGATCATTTGGAGAGCATGAAGAAGAAAGAAAGATTGCTCTCTTGGTTATTATGGGCATGTTGATGGTTGTTTCTTCAAAATGTTGGTGAATAATGTAAATGTTGCTTTTTTCATGTGTCCCCTTGTTGCTATGATGCAAGGGCTGAACAAATTGGTTCAAGGGGGGCAATGTGTTAGTCTATGATGACCTGAAGATGTGATGGGAATGTGCATTCTACCCTTGTCAAGCCCTTGCCTTCCCTCGGCATTGACTGGATTTGTCGCCATAGATGGTCATTTTGCTGGATAGTTTCTCCATCCTTTGGATTATATCTACTGTTTTATTCTGGCAATGATGATTGTTTTCCATTGTTCTCCTTTCTGTTCTTCAATTTTTATTTCTTTATCCTTTGTGAACAGCGTGTACAGAGGAATTTGGCAATTCTAAACAAACGCACCAAAGGTGGTTGCTCCTGCATGTGCCTGCTTTTAGCAGTCATCGGCATCGTGGTTCTGGCGGTCATTATATTTATGCTGGTCAAATACTTGTAGTATCAATCAACTGATCAAATCAATCTTTTCCTCGTTTTGTCTGTCTCTTTGGTGTGGAATTGCTGAAGTTCTTACCTTTGCCCCGTGATTTTCTTTCTCCCTTATCTGAGCAATTTGTGAAGTGCTTTGTATCTCCGAACAACTTTGTATATTACGTGTGTAGTTTGTTTTTTGTGTTCCCCATCAACCGATGGGTTTATATGCTTTTATTTATTTTTTTTCAATTTATTATATCTCTTTATATAAAATTTAAGAACTTTTGCTTTTTGGCAAGTTTAAGGGTTTTAGTTCTCGTTAATCAGTGAAAATTCATGGTTTCATGCTTGAGTAGGCCAGTTATCCAGTTTTCGCTTGGCATGCTGAAAAGTATTCATGAAAATGGACCGACTACACGAGCGTAAGCCCAGAAAGTTGAACTAGTTCCGTTCAGACTATTCATTTGTTAGAAGTTCTCACGGGGTAAAGGAGATTTGAAGAGTTGGGAATTGGCAAAATACTGAAAGAATGAATTCTCAATATTTCCAAGAAAACAATGAAAGAATAAGAGGTGTTACCAAGCATTTGTTGGGGCTTCTAAATATTATTATAAGACTTTTTACTTGTTATGAACTGTTTAATATTTATCTAAGTCATATATATACATATATTTAATTTTTGGAGTAGATGCAGATTTTGAAAATTGAGTAAACAACAAACTAGAACCCCAGTGAGTTATGTGAAAATTGTTTGGGTCAGCATTTGTTCTTTCTTTTTTTTTTTTTTTTCTTTTTCTTTTTACTTTTTAAAGATACATGAAGAGATTTAAACTTGAAACTTTTATAAGAAAGAAAGAGAACAGTGTCAATTGAGTTTATACCTCATTGGCAGCAACATCTGTCCCCATCCGCCAAAATAATAATAATAATAATAAATTGAAGGAATAAACCGTCTCCCATTTAGAGGTATCTTATATTAATGCCGGTGTGCACGAGCTTAACCATGCCTGCTTGCTGTGTAAATGAACATATTAAAGGGCTGGACAGTGGGTATGAGTTTAATCGTGCCGATTCACTGTATAGGTGAACATATTAAAAGGTTATGTTATACAAATAAATATAATTTCATAATTAATGTATCATTTATCTCTTTTAAAATAGTCTATTCTAATATTTATAATAATTTTCATTCAGATTACATGGTAAATTGTTAATAAATTGTGTTTAAGCACACTCTTTAGTATTGTAATGTGATTGGGTTCTCGTCCCAAGGAGACAGTTTAGTGGTTATGATTTTTCTTCCTCAATCTGATGTTTCGTGCTCAAATCACGACAAAAAAAAATGTGATTGGGTTTTGAGTTTAGTGCATGAAGGATATAAATATACAGTTTTTTATCATTCAACAATTAAAGAATACTTCAATGATATATTATTATTTCTTATCTTATATTGTTATGAATTTGGAATTATTCTTTTAAAAAAATTCCTAAGATGTTAGGGCTTAATATAGTGTCAACACGATCCAACACGACAAGACCCTATTCATGTTGGGCCCATGGACAATACCCTGGCTTAGATTTTCCTTCTAAAAAGCCGAAGAATAGTTCCTTATGTGCTCACTATAAAGCCACACACTTTGATTCAAATTTGAGAAATAGTGATTTGATACAACAAAATTTGATTTTATTACGGTTAAGTTTAACATGAGCATGTAGTTTTAAGCCTATGATGCATGGAAATTTTTTAAGACCAATGTTTCTCCATTTTTGAAAAGTTTCATATTTTTAAAATATTTTAACCATTAAATTAATTAATATTTACACAAAAATTATTATATTTTATATATTTACTCTTATTTATATTATTTATCTTATAATTAATAATTACATATTTGATCATTTTATATTTTTATCATAAAATATGATTATTCAATTATTTTAATAAAATAATTAATATTTATATAAAAATTCTTATATTTTTATATTTATGCATTTGTTTACGTTTCCTTTTTTATGTTTATGAAATATCATTTTTTATATCTTTTTATATTTATAGTTTATTTTTTCACTTTTGTAAAACCTAGTTTTTAACATGAGTGTTAGGCACAATTTGCCATGTGTCGCGTACAAGCTTGACAATCGAACTCTCTGAGTCGAGTTTTGTAAAGCTCAGGTTTGACTCATTTTAAATTTTATGATCAAAATCCGAGCTCAACTCGAGAAAGTTTAAAAAATCAAATCTCAAACTTGATCCAAAAAATTAAAAGATTCCTGAGCCCATTTTTGAGCCAGACTTGAGCTTGAATCTTAAAACCCAAAGAGAGAGAGATAGGTGAATCAAGGTGAACACAATGCTTTCAACTTCTAATGCCACTGACTCCGTAGTGACAGCAACCATTGATCGGAGTGTCTTCTTTAGCCTCTTGGCTATTCAATTTCATCTCTCTCTCTCTCTTTCTCTCTTTTCTATCCCTTTGTTGCTTCAAGATCTAGGGTTATTGTTGAAGAAGAAGAAGGGAATGAGGGGAATGCAAAATGGGGAATGGAAAAGGAAAATTGAGATCGTAGGATAGTTAGAAAGGACAACTAAATTGGTCGTTGCATATAGAGGCGCTGAGAGGAGAAAAGTGCTTGGAATTTGGATGGGCTTTGCCTTGACCACGGGACATTTATAATCCATTTCCAATGCTCTCTCTCTCTCTCCGGAAATGACCATGGTTTAGTAGGGTTTTGAAAAAATCTAACTAACTTATTAAAAAATAAACAAACCGAATTGAGTCGAGTATACTGTTATTCAGATTTGGCTCATAATTAAAATAGATTTAAATGATCCGATCCTAAAATGAATTATGATCAATCCCTTAAAATGACCTGAGGCTGACCCTACTCAATTGCCGGTCCTAGCCATGTAGCGCCAAGATCCATATCGCAGCTCAATCTAAATGGGGAAAAATGCCAATAGGTTAAAAAACTTTTGTTGCACAAAAGAAATGAGGTTGCTCTTATTTAAAGATGGTCCAGCAGAGATGATAGAATAAAAAGTTATTTTGGGACATTATGAATATTAAGGGTAGAGATATGTTAGCAGTGACTCACTAAAAAAATTAGTTATTATTTATTAGATATTAAAGAGATGATTTGGAAGCACTTTTTTTTTTGAAGAAAGGTCTTCTCCGAAGAAAATATTCATACCCTAATTTGTACCTTAATAATTATTTTAGATAAGTTTTGAGCAAAATTCAAGGTTTTTTTTCTTTTTTCTTTTTTAAAAACGTTTCAATTTTGTTTACTATATGAAAGACATATTAGTATTTTTTGGATTATAAGTATTAAAAAAGGTAGGGTTAATTATAATTTTTCTTTCTGTAGTTTAATTGAAATCTATATATTTTTTTTATAATAAAAAAATATATAGTTATGCTCCTATGATTTAAAAAACAAAAGATGAGTGATGAAAATGATCAAAATTAATGGAAAAATGAGTTCTATGCATGAAAAGTTAGAGTTGGCTCGTAAAATTAAATTTTATTTCTAAAATTACCCCAATATATATATATATATATATATTTAAAAAAAAAGAACACTCTCTTCTCTCTCCTATCTCCTCTCCTTTGCACCTCCAGCAGCCACGGCAATAGCGGAAAGCCCCCTCTTCTCTCTCCCCCTCTCTCTCCTCTCCTCTCCCGTCTCCAACATCTCCCTCTCTCCTCTCTCTCTCTCTCTCCTCTTCTTGCCAACAGTAGCAAACCCATTTTTCTCCCTCCTCTCTCTCTGTCTCTCTTTCTCTCTCCTCTTCTCCTCACCAACATCAAACTTCCTGAGGCTCGAACTGCAGGTATACTCTCCATCCTCTCTCTGCAGCTCAAACTGCAAGGCTTCCAACAACACTTTTATGTTGTCCCATGTTCATCCTGCAGGTATACTCGCCATTGGAGACCCGGCTTCTCAATGATTTCACCCGTGGTTCTTGCAACTGGGTGATGAACTTGATTGGCTTTGAATCCTTGATCATCAGGCACATGCTATTAACTTGTATAGCTGTTGCTTGGAGCAGTATAACTTGGGGTTAAATGTAGACATTCCCCCACCTTTTCCCTGCTAGTCAGCATTTAAGTTTGTAGTTTGAAACTCTCCATCCAATGTTACGATAACTGACTGCATATTTTGAACTAACGATTCTTTGGATCTATTTTGTTTGTGTCCTTCCCTTATAGCAAACAAGAGGGATTCATAAAGATTGTGAATCGACATACGTTTTGAAAATATGATATTTATTGGTACTGTTCATATGAATAGTGTCATGTCGCGTTTTGAAAACGCAACATGACATTATTTACTTATTTCATATGTCACACCTTCAAAATGCGATATAAGGGTACTAATTTTTGAATATTTTTTGGTGTGACGTTAGTTTCTAATTTTTTTTAAGCTAAAATGGTACATGTCTCGAATCAATTGAGCATTTTTTTTTTATTGGCCATTTTTTGTGGATCTAATATTTTTGACATTTTTCACTCGTTGAACCAACGAGTCCTCATGGGCACATGGACACAAAGTGATTAAAATATTTAGAAGATGTTGGAATAGAATTGACATGACCCCATCATTAGCAGATATACAACACACTGCCCCTCGGTTACTCAAAATTTTGAAGATATAGTATCTAGATCTGCTAATTGGCAGCTAGATATTGTTGAGCTTTGGCCCAAATGCAATGGAAGTTTGCATCCCGTTGGTGCTCTGCAGTGTGTGTGTGTGTGTGTTGGTGTGGGTGTGTATGTGTGCTTTATTTTTATTTTATTTTTGCCTTGTCATAGAATGCAAAAGTTCAGGATTCACATATCACAACCACAAACATCACCGTATCATCATCTTCAAACTTCTGCTACAACTTGACAATGGCTTTTTGGTATTCTTTTAAAATTGATCATTGCCAAGTGCCCTTGGCTGCTACAATTGAATTTGAAATCTGCAGGTATGGAAAAAGCTTCATAGGGTTGGAATTGAAATTGTCGCTCTTGCAAAGAAGCCCCAATGAGTATCTGATGGTGGGCCTCACGAACAGAGAAAGGCATTTGGTGGAATCCTAAGCTACGGACCTCTCGATCAATGAATTTGACGGCTCAAAATCCTCCTCTGCCGAAAAATCAATTTTTCCAGAATGATTGAAACTCAATTTTCTTCTCTCCTCTCAGTTGGAAACTCGAGAACCCTAGCCAAAGTAATAGTCAAAATGTAATTTTGGAAAACTTAATCTTCTCATATACTCAAGAACCCTAGTCAGAATCATTCCATCTGAGAAAACTCAATTTTCTCCTCTCTTCTCCGCACGGAAGGGTGATTGAAATTCAATTTGCACATTGGTGGCGGCAGCGAAGAATGGTGGTTGTTGGCGGGAGTTAGCGGCACTGTGGTTCTGAGATGTTGAGTGGACATGTCATGGTTTGGAGAGGATAGGAGAGAAAGGAGGGGAGAGGAGAGAGAGACAACTATGGCTACTGCTACCGGCGAGAGAGGAGAGAGAGAGAAGAGACATACGTCGCACCACGGACGTCCATGGCTGCTGACGTATACCGGTTTGGGTCAAGACAAACATTTTAAGAGGGGTATAATGGACTTTTTACTTCTTTCGTTATGTGTCCGTTAATTTTTTACTATTCCATCTGTATTTCGTCCACTTACCATATTTTTTTGAAACAATTGACATTTTTTCATCACAGGAAAAAATGTAATTAACCCAAAAAAGAAAGATTATTAATGTTGTCGGATGGAGGAAACTAGACTGGCTGGCAGGCAGGCTTCACCATTCTCAAACTCGCCAAATCTCTCTCCCAGAGTTTCAGTAAAACTACATGATTTCAACTCGGAATTCCCAAATGTGCTTAGCTGGAAACTACGCGGTCTCAGTGTCCGTTAACTACTAGTTGGACCTAGAATCAGAATCAGAAGGAAAAATGGGCATTGTGCCCAAAGAGACAATCGAAGTGATCGCACAAAGCATTGGCATCACCAATTTAGCTCCAGATGTCGCAGTCTCTTTCGCTCCTGATGTCGAGTATTGGGTGCGCGAAATTATGCAGGTCTGCTAATTAGGGTTTCAATTCAGTCAATTCTGGGATACTAATTGGGATTCAGTTATTTTTCCGGGCAGTTAACATGTTCGTGATCATGTGAATTCTTTCTTGCAAATTGGATATTTAAATTGCTGGGTTAGATGCTTAAATTGAATTTCACTGCATCCCATTTGATTTATATGGGATTTGGAGGATTTTAGAGAGCTCATATTTCATCATCTGATGTTTTCATCGACTTCATCACTACATACCACGAATGAATTCCACAGTTTTTGAGGATTTCAATGAATTCTACTCAATTCTTGTTTGGATGTTTCAAAAATTCCAGAGTTCTATTTAAGCGGAGAATTGTAAGGTCTCTAATTTTTAAAGAGGATTTACAAATAACGTGTAGTTGAATTAGTGAAACCAGAGTAACTTTTTATTAATTGAATAAAAGATAATATTTTATTATTATTCAAAAAATTTTGAATATAATCCGGCACATCTTTTAAGCACAAAGTTCATTTGGTAAATGTACTCAATCATAGAATTCAATTTAATTGAACTGAACATCATTTTCATTTGGTTCAAAACACAACTATGTATGACAGTTGGAGAAATTATAAATTTGGTAATTAAGCAAATTTAACGTTCATATATAAGAGTCAGGGGTGCATTGCAGGGTAAAAATGAGGTTCCTCTTATTTTGCCTTCTTCAGTTATGTGTTCACAGTCACAGATGAATTCACTTGGAGTGGCTTGGCTGCTTTTTAACTATTAGTTATAATTTTGAATGTTGGCAGTTTGAGAAAGCTGATGAAGTTGCTTTGTGTTACTTGTAGGAGGCAATTAAATGCATGCACCCCTCCAGGAGAACTGTATTGACAACTGGTGATATAGACAGTGCACTTAATTTAAGAAACGTTGAGGTGAACCTCTAGTATATATTTGCTCATTCATATATCTTTTGGGTGCTTAGCTTCCAAGCGATGTTACTTCTTCAGAATGGTCTACATTGCCTTTTAGTTTAGTAGACTGTCTATGCCTTGGTTCTAGTTATCAGTGAAATATGCAAGTTGTTTTACCGTTTCATATGCCTCAGCATGTGTCACTGCATACGTTCTTGCAGCTGCATTCTTTTTTTTTTTTTCCTCCATTCTTGTGCATGTTCTGTTTGGGTTTCTCTTTATCTTAATTTATTTTTTCATCTTGATAATGTAGGTTTGTTCGTTAAACTCTGATCATCATCTTAAACTTTAGGTTTTCGTTTGCTTATGCATGTGTATTCTTCCTGCCTTAGCCTATCTATGGTGTTGTCTCTGGAGAATCTTTGCGTTTCAATAGAGCTTCAGGACACAAAGACTAATATTATATTGATGAAAAAAGATATGGAATTTGGAGAGGTAATGATGACCAAAGCTGTACCATTGTTTGAGTTGAACTGTTTGGGTTGCCATATAAAGATGTTTAATGTAAACAGGAGATTGAAGCACCTTTACCAGAATCTCCTCTAGATAGCACTGTTCTTTCTCATTGGAAGGAGTGCAGCCGGCAATCCCAGAAAATGCTCCAATTGAAGGTATTTACATACTTAGCTGTATGAGGTTCTCTTCCTTACTAGAACAAGTTTAGATAATAAATTGAGTGAGGAAATACTTGTTAAAAAATTTTCCAGATCTTTTCCCCTCTCAAATTTGACATGAAATTTTACTTTTCCTCAATTCTCATTACATTTCAACAGACTTAGGCTAATGCATGCATTTGGACACATAAACAATGTTGTCAAGAGCTTCACTACGTTTTTTCCTTTGAAAATTGTCTCTAAATATGGTTGAAGTCTGTAGTTTTGAGCCATCTTGGAAACTGAAATAATTTAGAATAGGTCTCCCAACCCATGTTAATCTTAATTTCTTTATTTGTAAAATTTATCTTACTATGGTGACATTTTACAGTGACATCTAAAACTTTGATTAGTAGGGTCATTACGTTTATCTCTGAACATTGAAGTTTTTGTTGGAATCTTGTCTCCTCCTAGCACTTGCAGCAGCTCCTGATAACAAAAGGCTTGAGTATTAGGAAGATGGACTTCCTATTGACGTTAAATCACCTGTCAAGCCTGTCCTGTCTACGAAGTGTCAGGTAATTCTCATGTCATCTGCTTTGCTTTCTTTTTTCATGGAGTATCTTATAATGTTTTTATGGTCGCCTCTGCAGCTTTACTTTGACAAAATCACGGGACTGGTTATAAATAGGTCAAACTCTTTGCCTTTCAAGCAGGCATTAGTAAGCTTAGCAACTGACGCAGGTCTCCATCCGTTAATTCCTTATTTTTCATGCTTCATTGCTGATGAGATACTTTAGTTTCATCATTTAAATTTTTATTTCATAGCTTCTTTGATAGAATTCTCTTTTGTTTCTCTCATACTTCTTTTTTTCTAATTTAAGTGTTGGATTTTTTCTGGGTGTGCTAAATTCAGGTTTCACGGAATCTTAATAACTTCCCCTTGTTGTTTGCTCTGATGCATGTAATCCAGAGCCTTCTCTGCAATTCTCACATACATATTGAACCTTATGTGAGTATTATGTGAATTTCAGCATCTCTAACAACTATTGTAATTATTTGATTGGTGATACAGCTCTCCACCTGTTCATCAAAGTTGTTGTTTCTCTATCATCAATACACACTTATAGCATTATGTTAGGCAATTGCTTAGCTTAGTGGATTGAAAGCAAAAAGTGTGTAGAAGCGCCCAGTGATTTTGATGTGACACCCATGTTTTACGGGGTTTCCTTCTTTCTGCTAAGTACTCGTTCCTTGTCTTGCAGCTTCATCAACTGATGCCATCAACAGTTACCTGTATTATTACCAAAAGGTTGGGAAATAAATTCTCTGATAATCGCTGGGAACTGAGAAGTTTTACAGCCGATCGAATTGCTTCAATATGGAAGTGGTAATTATTTCTTATTGTTTTATGCAGATCCGGTTCCATTACAAGACCATATTTGGTATTATTATTGGAATACTTGAAACTCTTTGTCCCCCATTAAAAACTGTTTAAGGAGCCTGCATTTAGCAAATTTTGAAGAAATGACTCAGAGCATGGATAGTGTGCCATATGTTTCATATACTTAGTGCCCCTTTGATAGGGCTTTTTTTTTTACTTCTCTTATGAGATCCAATCAAACAAATTTTCTTCTCCTTAAAAGTAACTTTTTTTATGAATAAAAATTTTAAAAAATAGTTTTTAAGTAAAAACTCCTGGTAGGAGTTTTTACTTCTCCTTATTTTTTATACTCCAGCTTTTTTATTTCTTTTTATTTCATTTATATACTCACCGGAAGAATATGAAATTTCAAATGTGTTCGTATCATAAATTCATTTACCTTTATGTCTTCTCTTTCTCTTTAATTTTAACTTTTAACTTTTAATTTTTTACTTTTAACTTTTAATTTTATTTCAAAAGTTATTAATTTTTGTTTCTCCTTATAAAGAGAAAAAAAGTTGAAAAAATGTCCTGCCAAACGGGCACTTAATCTTCATCCATGAATATTATAGAACTATGCCATGTTGAAGGTGAAATACACTTCCATACCATATATCATTGAATCAGAGATCTTTGTCAGATTTGGACATGCTTATTACAATATGCAGTCCCGTGTCACAAGGACTTTGCTTCATTGTTTCTTGGACCCAACAAAGACGTTGCCTCAACATTTTGGTGCTATTCATGGGCTAGCAGCCCTTGGACCCAATGTGGTAAGTCCATGCTTTTAGCTTTTGAAATTATGCATTTGCAGGAATTTTATGATTGTGTTAGAAGATCCATGTACACTCCACTTTTATCTAGAGGTTCCTAACGGTGTTATTTGGGTAACACTTTGTGCCTTTGGGTGCTTTTCTTTATGCGTGCAGGATACAGTTCTAAAATGTTTCCTTGCTGTACACTTCTTGTTTTCATTTATTTTGTAGCTTCTCAGCTAGGTCTCATCTATTGGCATCTTATGCCTTAGTTGTTGGCATGCTACATAGACCTTGTCTTTGTTTCTCTTATTGAATGGGGCATCTTTTCCTCACAGTTACCCTACACACGCCGAAGAGAGCATATCCACTCATGCAAGTGCAAACCTTAAGAAAAGAAATTGTATTTTTTAGAATACTTAGTAAAATCTTTTATGGCCTTATCTTTCTGGGAAATTTCTTGAACTTACCTACTTCTGGCAGGTTCGTCTGCTTATTTTACCAAATCTTGATCCATACATGCAACTTTTAGAGCCAGAAATGCAACCTGAGAAGCAAAGGAATGAGATGAAGCAGCATGAAGCCTGGTGTGTTTATGGGGCCATGCTGGTGAGCTTCTGCAACTCAGAAATCTTGGTGTTACGTATTTAAGAGGCTGTAAATGAACAGCTGCTGCAGTAGAAATTGACAAGGGCATGAATTTTGCAGCGTGCGGCAAGTCGATGCATGTACAATCAGCTAAAGATGTCTCTGAGTTGGTTATCTCTGCCAACACGTACCATCTGGAAGAACAACGAAAATATTATAACTACAATACCAAGTATGGCTTTATTTACTTGTTTCCTTGTGATATGCATAAAACATTTTGCGAGTGCTGGAAAGCAAAAAGTTGTAGGATGGCAGGCAGAATTGAGATCCAATTGCATAACCAGCTTTTTAGATCTAGCTTTAGTCCAACTCGAAACCAATTTTGGTTAAAAGGGCTTTGACTAGACACATCAGGTTTTAAAATTCGTATCAAGGATAACAATACCATCTTAACAATTACATAAATGCAGTTTAAATATTTTGTATTCAGTTGATACCTACTATAAAAGATATAAAGGTTTCATCTTAATAAAATGCAGAAAATGTTGAATAAAAGGTTTTAAAATAGTTATCCCTTATACTGTGTTCATAACAATAGGACACAACAGACCCTCATTATAAGGAATGATTTATAACACAAATTAAATTTGAAATGCACCACATAAACCAAACTCTACCATCCAGTACAATTCTGCATTCCTGCACATGTAAGTATTTGCATATAGTGTGCCGGTACAATACAAGCAGGCCAAGTGTTTACACAATATGGAAGCCTCATGGAGGGTAGATTTGGTTGATCCCGAGACCTTACTTAAGGCATATTAGTGCCAAGCCAGTGGACCAATTAGGCGCTGGTAGATTTGGTTGAACCTAGTGCTACGTCTTGGATGGTGGGTTAATATTATGTGTTATATGTCATCGAAGGCAGTTGATAAATGCTTTTGGACTTCGTCTTGAAATTTTTCTGAACTTGGAAGCTTAAAAATCTTTTGTTGTTTCTTATGGAGAAGAGGAAAGAAAAATTATTAGAGCTATCATGGACTAAGATTATGGACCGGACCCCATTTTGATGGAAACCAAGTTTTGTTTTTTGTTTGGAGCCCTGTATTTTGAGATCCACTAGTGTCATTATTTGTGATAGCAAGAACATTTCATGGACCATTTAGTGTTATTGACATGCTAATAAATGGGAATATCAAGACAGGGACACAATGCAAGGTTCTTACCCGAGAATCATCAAAATATTCACAATTCATACTTCACTAGATTCAGAGTTGTCCATTCGTACTTCATGCCAATATTTCTTTAGTAACAAGAAACTTTTATGTGATTCGTATGTACTTCATCAGATAAGTGCAAAGCGAGCGTGGACAACTTTCTGCAGCAACAGCAACCCCCACTGACAATGGCTGCTGTAAATGCGCCAATGGATATGATTCCTGCCAACTCCATGGCTGTTGATATGCAAGGATTAAACAGTGAATTTTCTACTGGAGTGGCTTCTGATGGCAGCCTATCATCAATGACACGGGCATTATCAAACAACATTTTGGGCAGCAGCAACAGTGGTAAAACTCCAAGGGTATCGCCTGTATTTGTCCCAAGCCTGGAAGGGCGTTGATTCTGGGAGTCTCTTAACATGTTTGTATTTACACTTACACCTGAGTTATCTTTCTGTAGCGTATGGGGGACATAATTTAAAAAAGGAATCTTTCAGCTCGAGTCCAAGTGTTACTCTTATGTTTTTCCTAATTTTACAAACTAATTCCTGTAAGGAAAATTCAGAGAAAATTTGATAAAATGTGATTACTGTGGTTAATGATCGTTCAATTGAACTGATTATTTGTTTGCGGGACGAGCATCCGGTTACAGAATGTGTGTGCACGCGCGCACGAAAGAAAAGCTGAAAAGCATGCTCTTCAGGAGAAAGATACAGAATGACTAGTTGGTCCTTGCCCATGAAAAAAAAGGTAGCAATCCGCATTAAAACGAAGAGGTATACACATGACAAAACCGAATTGTGCAGAATTCACAAAAAATTCTGAGAGATGGAAAGGTCATTGCCCAAAACAGAGGCAAAAGAAAATGAATGTTAACATTTCAGAAAAAACTTTTTTTTTTGGGGAGGGGGGTTTTGAAGGCATTAGAATCAGAAGAAGAGCTTTCTTGCAGGTGGCCGTGTTGATCCTGCAGGAACAGGCGAGGGTTTAAGAGGTTGTCCCTTACTCTCCTGGCCTCCTACCTTTTCCACTAGTTTTGCAGCCCTTGGGTCTGTGAGGAGCATCTTCTGAAATGACTGTGAAAAGCCTGTTGCGATAATTGTCACATGAATCTCGCCATTGTATCGGTCATCCACAACAGCCCCAAAGATGATGTTTGCAGAAGGATCTGCAAGACTTGTCACAACCTAAAAGAACAAGATCATTGTACAAAACCATGAGAGATTGAATACAAGGGATGACAAAGCCATTGACAAAGAACAAATAATTTGTATGAAGGAGAAACCTGCAAAATTTCAGTCCTCTAAATCCTTAAAAAAATCTGAAGTCTAACAGAAAGACAGAAACAAAACCATAAAACATATTACAGGGTCAATCGAGAACTTCATCATAATTATTTGTTGTCATGGTGTCTTGATAAATGCTTTTTCATAGCTTCAGCAGCAACGAAGTGCGGGAAGAAAACCTCAAATTAGCACCAAACTAATTAGCATAAAACTAGAGAGCCAGTACTGAGAGTACCTGAGACACTCTATTCACCTCTTGCAGTGTTATGTCTTTGCCTCCAGTGATATTGTACACTACTCCTGTGGCAGATTGGATTGATGACCCAATTAGGGGGGCTAAAGTTGCTTGCTCTGCAGCTTCTTCTGCACGGTTCTTGCTGGAGGAAACACCAACTCCGAGCATTGCGGTTCCGGAATCCTTCATGACAGCTTTTACATCTGCAAAATCCACATTTACCAGCCCAGGTATCTGCAAACAAGAAACAATATGTTGATTCATGTTCTTGGAACAAAAAAGTCAACAAACAACAATTTCAAAAGAGAGAGGGAAAAAAAAAAAAAAAACTCTCCTGGACCCCCTGTCCACTACAAATTGAATGAAAATTGTCAAGCATGTAGTTCAGTTGCAGTAGTTTAAGGTCTTACCATGGATATTTGGTCTCACAATTCTTGTAAGTAGTTCAAGAAACTAGAGGGAATCATACAGAGATTCCCAAGAATTCATGGAGATAAGGACAGAGGCATGACATGAGGAAAGAAATATGCAGATGATCATTAGGACCTTGGAAACACGAGGTATTATCACTGTGACAATCTGTGTATGTTTGGAAAATTAGTTATAAACTCAATTTGGATGTGTAAGCAGATGAATGAAAGGTGGCCTGCACTGGATGACCATAGAGAATTTCCCAGAAGAGGTTTGAGGGCAGGAGTCAAAACATAGGATCCTCAAATGCAGTGTCACTTACAGTGATAATGTCTGAAATTCCTTGGACACCTTGACGTAGGACATCATCCGCAAGAAGAAAAGCATCCTGAAGTGGTGTCTGCTCATCAGCAATATCCAGCAGGCGGTCATTTGGAATTACAATAAGAGTGTCAACATTTTTTTGCAGCTTCTCAATAGCCTCCAATGCCTGAGAATTTCAAATGTGAAAGAAAAGGCAATATTAGTATACAAGGCTGGCTGACCTTACTTTTTGGGGATTCTCCATCATGTTATGGGGAGAATGAGCTTCTGAGCGCAGGGGTATGAAGAATGCACAACACTGAGAGAGAGAGAGAGAGAGAAAAGAAGGTTTTGTGTGATCTCCTTTGTTAGGACATTGGATCATATTGTTTGGGCACGGCCCAGTTTGGATATACTTCTTGTAAGTGCTTATGGGCTATAAGCACTTAAATTTTATATAAAATATTAAACTAAAACATTTTTATATTAATGACAATTTCAGAGCATTTTATAAAGAAATTTTAGTTAGTTATAAAAATCATAATTCCCGTACTTTTTTTTTCTTTAGTTGACACTTGTACCCGTTTGAATAGACGAAACAGATAAAAAGTGTATCCAAACACCCAATCAGTGCTTTTCCCATCGGGATCCAAAGCTATATCATAAGATCTTGTTTATAATAGTTCTTATTCTCCAAACTGAGTTCTACTTATCTCACAAACACAAATTATCAAGATACTGCACTTCTCCATACCATACAATGCTTATTTACCAAACACTTGTTTTATGAACCTTTGGAATAAGATATTAGGGGCTAGAAGATCATATACTTAAAACTCTGGCTTTAATCCATAAACTGCCAAAGTCACTTCATGTTGCATAGAATCTAATGATCCTTCACTAACAAAGCTATTAAGAAGCTTCTTATCCACCAAAAAAAAAAAAAAAGACCTACCAAGAAGCTAAGTTCCTCACCTACTACCTGATTATCTAGAGGAAATTTAAAACAAGAGCGTAAAAAGGTGCAGTTTCCATATACAAGCATCAACAAATAGGTCAAGTCAAATCTCATCCTACAAAGATAAGAAAAATTACATTCTAAAATCTTCCCTACAGTGTAATTAATTATTTAGCTACCCAACACTAAATGGAGTTCAATCAGTTTACAAGAAATATACCATCCTATCAGAATTCCATAAGCCACATAAATTAAAATGCACCTGCCTGCAAGGATCTTTTACGTCCTTCAAAACTAAAAGGGTAGGTTACAACACCAACTGTCAAATAACCGGCTTCTTTTGCTATTTGGGCAACAACAGGAGCAGCACCAGACCCTGTGCCTCCACCCATACCAGCTGTAATGAACACAAGATCTGAACCCTTGAGAGCATTTGCAATGGCTTCTTTGGATTCCTCCGCAGCCTGCTCCCCAAGAAGCGGATTCCCACCTGTACCTGCATCTCTATAAAGAAGTCTCAATCAATGGATGCAAAACAACTTAGTGACGCCATGCAGTATACTAATTACTAATTCTTAAAATATTATGAAACTAGATTTTTGTATCAATGTAATGAAGCCCAAAATTTCAATCAAAACTAGCTTAAGCTTGGGGAGAATGCCTGACCTAGTCCTCGCGTCAAAAGTTCTCCAATTTGAAGGGGGTTCTCAGCAGCCGACTGTACCAGTGCTTGGGCATCTGTATTTATGGCATAGAAGTCGACACCCTAGGAGTGAAAATGTTCAAATATTGTTGTCAGTTATCTGTTCAATAAAGTCCTATGTTACAAGAATCATCGACGAATTTGGCTACCAAAAAATGCAAAGGAAGAAAAGTATCCAGTTCCAAATTGAAACAACAAAGGGCATTCTTTGGAGCATTAGTGATGCCATTCCCATTTCAATCCCAACAACTCTACACAATGACTTTCAACAACAATGTACAGAAAAATTGTGCTTCACCATTAGAACCAAGCAGCTATGGTAACAAGGGAATGGAAATAAAAATAGATAAAGAGAACATGCAAAATTTAACAATTGGTAGAAACCTTTGATGTAGGCATAAACAAACTTTGTATAGAGAGAGAGGGGGACCTTTAATCCGCTACCAATCATGCGATTGACAGCATTGTTGCCACCACCACCAACACCGACGACCTTTATTTTAGCAGATTCAACTGGTCCAAACGAACTCGATAAACATCTAACCCCACGATGTCGTCTTCTACTTGAATTCGCTCTGTGAGCCCCAGAGGATAAGACCCGCATTTTGTCAACCGTACAATGGAGCGTTCTCTGGCAAAATCCATTTCTAAATGAAGACGACGTAACCAAATCGTTAGGGTTTGTTAGACCAAGAGTCGCCATTCGAGAAGAGAGAGCGAGAGAGTAAAGAAATGCGAGAATACTCGCACTCCACAGAGAGAGGGGGTTTTTGGAGGGTTATGGTTTGGGGGTGGGGTTTAGGGTTTTGGCAACATTTTCTGATTCTGATAGATTGATTTGTGGCGGGTGGATACGAGAATGGATGGGTGCGGTCGACCAGACCGCAGTGCACAGCAAAAACTACTGGGCCTCTTATTTCTAATTTCCCATATCTGTCCGGGACGGCCCACGATATCTCTCAAAAAAAAAAAAAAAAAAAAAATCCCATATTTGGTTCGGATGTTTTCAGATTCCCAAAAGTAATCTATCTTATCTTTCTTCTTTACCTACAGCCACCAATTGAAAAAGGTTACCATCACGAATGTTATTTTATGAAGATTTTTTTTTTTTGGGGGGTGGGTAATTAAATTCGATCGGATAGGAGAAAAATATTTTTGTATTTATTTTTATCATATACAATTAAGATCGATAATCAAGTTTTCTGTATTGGGTTTTACAAAATCTCAGGGTTGATTCATTTAAAATTTTACAGTGCCAAACTTGAATCTAACTCGAGAAAACTTAAAGAATTGTGACTTGAGCTCATCGGAAAAATTAAAAGGGTTATATGAAACTCTAATAATTTATTATTTTAATAAAATATTAAAATAAATTTAATTTATATAAAAAACTCATATTACAAATACAAAAATAGAGAAAATCAAATATTTCAAAATTCAATCAATTATTAATTTATTTTAATACATAATATTTTTAATAATTAATTTGATTTTGATATAATGATAATAATAATCTAAAAACTAATACTAACAATTGAGATCGGTGTTACATAATTTTCTTTTTCAATAAAATTGTTTAAAAGTAAACTTTTGAGTTACATAGTTGAACAATGATTTAATTTCATCGATGGATCTCACGTCGACGCCACCTTCCACGAGGGGTGGGAAAAACAGCCAAAAGGCGGTAACCATCACGAACCCAACGGTCAATGGACCTGAAACCAACCAATGCAACTGAAACCTGCCCTTGAAAGCCTTCTTCAGAACAAATTCAACCACCAAACACGCCGCATGCAGCAAGAAGAAGCACGTGACTTCCCACGTGGGAGCGGCATGTGTCATGTAAAAGTACATAAGTTCATGCATCAAACCAGACACCACAAAAGCTGCCACCACACCCGCAAGTGGAGCCCACGTGCCACCAATGAGGGTAGCTGAGAAAGAACGCACCGGTTTGTATACGGTGTGACGCAGTATATTGGATACCATGAGGTTCCATCTCCTGCCCCAGAAATCTTGTAGCGATGTTGACAAGTAAGGGTCATCGGACGTTGGTTCTAGCTCCAATCCAATCAGGTACTTGACTAGTGAATTTGGCACAACCAGGAAAAATTCAAGAAAGAGAAAGATCATGCAAGAGTAGAATGCTAAGACCACCTTCGGATGCAAATATTTTCTGTAGTCAAATAGACCAATTAGTACAGAAAGAAGCAAAGCTTTTGCACCAAATTTGAAGGGCAATTTGGTCTTTTGGTGAGATCGGGTATGATTTTGTGACTTGATTTTGATAGGAAGACAAGCAACCACGAGAAACATGATAAAATTTTTTGGTGGGTGTGAAGATAAAGGGCCAAGATCATAGGCAAAAAGGAGAAGCTTGAAATTTCCAAGCCAAGTGATGAAAAATGATGTGTTACCAGCTAAAATAACAGAGACAGGAAAGAGAAAAAGAGGGAGGATGAAGAAGAGAGAGAAAATAGGGAGGAGAGAGAGAAGCCTAAACTTGCCTTTTGGGATTTTGGAGACAATGAAGTAGCAATAGCAAATTGCCACAAAAACTGCTGACCATGCTTTGATTGTAATGAAGACACCACCATCTTCCATGTTCTTACTTACAACCTTGCGATGTTTCAATGTGCTACTGCTTCTTTCAAATTTTTATGCTTATCACATTCACAATCACAGATAGTGCCCCAGCTCTCTCTCTCTCTCTCTCTGTCAAATTATATAAATATTAGTTCTATTGTTTTCAAATTCAAGTAGTGTGTACTAGCTTATCTAGATCTGGACAATATAAAACACAAAAAAAATTGCCCAATTTTTGTTTTCTTTTATTTGGCGATGGATGAGTAGTAAATGTCAAATTTAGAATCTATATGCAAAAGGATTTCAAAATTTCGTAACTATTAAAATAACTATTAAAAATTGCAAGATAAATACCGTTGAAAATAAGTTTTGACTCCACATATTTTGGCTTTTTTGACTTGAACGGTAGTTTTGGGAGACGATTTAAAACCTGTAAAAAATCATTAGGTGGGGGAGGCTCCGATCCTCAAATCAAAAAGAATAGTTTTTGATAGAAAAGAAATAGACTGAGTATGAGAGAGAGAGAGTTAAGAGCCATGTGGTTTGTGTGTCTGATCTTAGAGAGCGTATTTGATTTTCGACGTGCAATATGTTTATATAGGGTCATTTCACAGAAGTTGTGTGTTTTTGAGACATCTCTCTAGTTCTCTGAATTTTGTCTGATTTGTAAAGATTCATCTTGCATTTCTTCAACTTGCGTTTATCTCTCTCTCTCTTTATGTCTCTGTCTCTTTCACTCTAAAATTTTTGGGTTTTGAAATGGAAGAGCCTCCGTTAAAGTGCAGATGTGATCTTGATGTCATATTAGTGACTTCATGGACCTCTCGAAATCCGTCACGGAGGTTCTACGGTTACCCTAACTTTTGGGTAAGTTCAATTTTTTTTTCATGGAAGTTCACAGAGTTTGTAAAGTTACCTAACTTCATGGACCTTTGCAATATAGGATGGGAATGCCTGTGATTTTTTCCAGTGGTATGATCCACTATTGCCTGATCGAGCAATTGAGGTCATCCTAGAACTGAGGAACAAAATTGAAGAGGAGAAGATAAGAAACAGTTTTGTTGTATTTGATTTTAACATGAGAATGACGGCAACAAATAACATGATTGAGAGGTTGAAGGAGGAAAATCAGCATCTAAAAGTGCAAAAGTTAGAGATGGAGGACATTTGTTTCAAGATGAGGATGGAGATTCAAAGGTTGCAAATGAATAGTGTTCAAAGGCAACAATGTTTTGGGGTTAGATGCATAATCTCTCAACACTTGTTTAAAAAAATCCGAACTCTCAAATATTTGACCCTTTCTCAATTCTATGTTCCTAGAATTATAATCCTGCTTAAACTTCTCATAATTTATCCCCTCCCCTTTCAGATGCATCTTCTCATCATGACAATCAATATCAGAAATAGAGTAATTTAGATCTTCTTCATCTTCCTTAGAGGGATCATTCCAGTCATTAAAATCTACAGGGCCTCCCTCATCTTCAGAGTCATCCAAACCCACGGCAGTAGGCTCCCTATCACTACCAAAAAGGCCAGCCCCTTCATTATCACAATCACTAGCTTCAAATCTAAAACCTAAGCCACTGTCTTTAGAATCAGAATCAGAAACTAAATCCTCAAAATCGCATCTCTCATATTGGCTACCCTGCATGGCTTCTACCTCCACTCTAAGAACACTTTCATCAACAAAATTAGCCTCATCTATCCTGTGCTCTATGTAGAAATGAACTTCCTGCTCTGTTTTTAATTTTTCATCTAAATAATCCAACAAATCAACATCATTAATAAATTCACAGAATCTATCTCCATCAATTTTTACCAACGCTCTTACAAAGTTTTTATAACTCAATTCTACTACCATGCATTTCAATTCAACTAGAGACATCTTATCTATATCACAATTATCATAATATGTCAACTCTTCACCTTCATATTTTTCGAGTCCCACAAATTTACCCCCATGATGAACTGCAGCAGTAAATTTAATGGAATCCATATCTAACAATGAAATGAGAATGTATAAAGTATTAAAACCCTAATTTAAGTAACAGTTGTACATGGTCTCAGTCCTAGGTATATAGTATTACAAATAAATTAGCATATTGATGGAATTTGTGAACTATAATTAAAACATAAACAATAATTGAAACATGAACAAAATAATTGGCAAGTTAACTGTGAACCAGAACATAAATTTAGTGATAGTTAGAACATAATTGAAACATGAACAATACAACTGGTAAAAGAAAAAGAGTAAATTAAAATCCTAATTGAAATTCTAAATTAAAAACCCTAAATTTGGAACCCCAAATTGAAACCCTAAATTGAGACCCTAAATTTAAACATTAAATCGAAACCCCTAAAATTGAAGCCCTAAATTTGAATTTGAAATCCTGAATTCAAACCCTAATTTTCAAAGCAAATTCGGTAACCCTAATTTCAAATTAAACCCCAAATTAATAAACCTCAATCAATTAATTTCTTAAAAACTGATTTAAAGCCATAATTTCAAAGGCTATTTTAAAACCCTAATTTCAAACCAACGGTTTAAACGACTTTCAGACCCATTCGTAAGACCCATTTCTGAAAAACGTAAATGTAAAAAATGGAAATAAATCTATTCGTAGGACCCAGATCGAAGCATTAGATTACATACCTTAAACGATTTTTTTGGTCTCGCCTCGCTGTCTGATGATTGAAACCACACGTTCGGAACCACAAAATCGATCGATGTCTCCTTCAATGTAACAATCTCTCTCTCTCTCTTTCAAGCTTTCTCTCTCTCTTTCTCTCTCTTCGATAGATTAAAGAAAGCGAAAGGTTCCTCCATTCGAGAATACAAAATGAAAAAAAAAACCCTAGTGGGTCACTAACGTGCGGATTGAAGAAAATGCCCCGACCATGATGACGCGGCAATGCCATGTCAGCGAAATGCCAGCATGTCAGTGCCACGTCAGCATTTTTGCTGATGTGGCTGGTCGATGAGTCAAAAAGCTGACCTGGCATGTGATACATCATCATCCGTACGACCACGTAGGATGCCACATCATGCTATGTCATCATTTTAACGGATATGCTGTTACCGTCATTGACGAAAGGACCAACTCGTTACACTTTTTGAAATTTGAAAACCATAAGGTAGCATTTTTAATTGTAGGGACTAATTTATGAAAAGAGGGTAAACTTTAGGGACCAGACATGTAATTCACTCTAATTCATATCGAAGAGATCCTTTTTTCTTTTTTTCTTTCCAAAGGGGACCAGAGATCTTCTGCAAGTGCGTATGGGCACGTGAATGGTTGTGTTTCCAAAACACATTCAAGACTTATTAGCTTTAACTTTGTTAGAAAATATTAAAAAGGATTTGAATATAAAAGTTAGATAATATATTATAAAAAAAATTGAATATGATTCTGATATCATATTAAAGATGAGAATATACCTCTGATACTATATTAAAAATTGAAATATAGAAACAGTAATAATATAATATGAACGCTAATGATCCATTGATTCAATGAACTATTATAATATATTAAATTTATATAAAAAATCTGTTGTTATAAATATAAAAATAAATATTATAAATATAAAAATAAAAAAATTAAATATTTTTAAAATTAAATTAATAATTAATTTGATTTTGATAATTTTTTTTAAGTGAAATTTAAAATTGAATTGACATGATCTGCATGTGAAGTACAGCCTGTGGGGGCTCTTTTAGGTTTCGACAAAATATTAAATAAATTATAAGCAGGAATTTTAATTTTCATGGAAAATCCGCCACTCAGAAAAGTCATTGCATTTTGCTCGGATGTTCTTAGCCTGATTTAATTTTAAGTATTTTTAATTAAAATAATTTTTTAAAATAACAGTTTATAAATATCAATAAAACTTTATATTAAAAGTTCTTCCTAATTTAAAATGCATCTTCCTTCTCTTTTTCCTTCCAAACAGGAAATGCAGAATTGCTCCCACGTATTAAATAATTGAATGTCAGCGTGGGCTGTTATTGTAATGACTGATTTTGCATTAAATATCATATAATTGTATTCAAGATATGACACTACACATGACCTTGTGATCCACAAAAAGCGTTGAAGTTTAGTATTTTAATTGGGAAAAAAAAAAGAAGGAAGTTGATTGCTTCTGGATTAGGTCCAGAATGCTCAAAAACCCCAGTTCTTGATGTATGGAGATGAAGATGTCTCAACATCTTATAGTAGTCATATTAATAGAATTTTGCCGATAAATTATAAAGCAATAGACATTTGACTCAATAGAATGACACGTTAGATTGATTAAATAAATTTTAGATTTGAAATTTAAAAATAAAAAAAATTATATTAGAAGAATCACTTCTTAATAGGGTCCAATAAATCAATGAGTTTTAGTTCAAGTGACATTACTTTCCTTCTACTTTGTAATAGATTCGAATTCGAGTTTTCTTATATACAAAAAAAAAAAAATAGGATCTAATAAATACTCGAATCGAATTAATTAAAATATAATTTTAAACGATGACCAGAAAAAAAAGAAATGCTATTAAACAAATTAACTAATCATGTTATGGGACGCGTCTCAATTGAGGAGCCCAAACATGAGACGAAGTAACAATAGCCAAAAATCAAGGACATGGATAATGCTTGACATTGATCCAAAAATCAAATCCATTTTCTACCACACAAGATTTACTATTACGGGATATTCTCTTTTGGCCTTTTCATCCACGCCATGTCTTTGCGGGAAAAACAGCTCATGAACCCTAAAGTGAAATGGTAGAGAATATTTTAATCGAATCGATTTTAAATATTTTTATAATTAAATTTGAACTCGAGTTTTTTTATCTGATTTGAACTTAACGAGTAATAATAATAAAATTCGAAACTTGATTTTTATATTATATATTAATATATTTTATTTTTATATTATAATAATATATATAATATTAATATAGGTTATCAAGATATTTTATGTGTTTTTGAATCTGAAATTATATTATTCGGGATCAAATTTAAATGGAGTTAAAATATTAATCGAATGTGGATCTGACTCGATCTAAAGGCCTTGAAATGGCCCTATGCAACTGCCCCCCAGTCGGTCAACCACATCTTATTCACCGCCACCTCAGCAACAGTACAAACCCCTTGAGCACAAATAACCACGTCGCTTCCCACGTGGATCTCGCACAGACACTTCTTCAAGGGACAGTCTAACGTTACAACCTCTCATTCAATGACGCATTCAAATACGTATGTTTACAAAAAAAAAAGGACCAGACACAAGGATGGTGGCTATGTATGCCACAAGTTGGGCCCACATTTTGCCCCAAAAGTGGTATTATGTAACAATTTCGTTTCGAGAGTGATAAAAAGATATAGAGAGATAAAAATTGAAGAGAAAGAGAGAGAAAGGGGTTTAGAGAGACAAAGACTAGAGAGAGATAGAGAATACAAAAGAGAGAAAGAAAAATTTTATTACATCTTATTTCATTCCATATCATGTTGAATATTATATTTATACTAATTTTACTAATTAATTTTGTTAATCATTTGATCAATTTATCTGATTACTGATTAATCTTATTAATTATTAATTAATATTTTTAGTTATGATTAATTATTAATAGTTGTTACGAATTAACACGTGGTGGTGGATAGGATCATATGCGCTGGGACGCAGAATACTAGGCACCATGAGATTCCATTGCGGCTCCAAAAGTCTTTCAGTGACGTGTACAAATCTGGTTCGTTGAATTGTGGTTCAATCTTAAGTCCTGGGGCTTGAACCAGCGTAGCCGTCAAGGCTAGGACAAGCTCGGCCCTGAGGTACACGTGAACACAGTAGAGAAAATGCACCGCAAATGGATGCAAAAATCTTTTGTATTCACATGTATGAATCACCATGGCCAAAATTACAATCTTGATACAAAAAATTATGGTTTTTGGCAAAATTTGGAAAAAACTAGGAGATGGGCATAGACTTTTTGAGGCTTTGGTAGATGGGTTTTTGTTGTTTTTGGTGTTTGGTGAGAGGGGTCTTGTTTGGATTTGATTGGGATACAAGCCAGGAAGATGAATAGGAGGAGAATATGGATAGGGGCTAAGCCATGAGATTGGGCCATCTCCATGAACAGGTTTTCCTCCCGATTTACTCTATCATATATGTATGGGGCTCTCTGAAGGACTCAACAGCATTCGTCCTGCAGATGGGCAATAAGTAACACAAGGAATTGAAGATCAAACCACCCTAAGTATTTCTGGCGTGAGTGGAGGGACGGAGAGGAGATGGAAAGAGAGAGGAGAGAGATTGCTTGGAGATGGAGAAAGTCGAAAGAGAGCAGAGAGCGGAGAGCAGACTCAGTTTAGATGGAGGGGTGGTTTTCAAAATTTCAGGGGTGCAATGGCTGCATGGTATTTGGCTTTGATTTGATGGAAAATAGAATACAATACCGATGGGTTTTGTAGATTGATTGCAAAAAAATAGTTGATTTTTTTTTTTTTTAAATATGATTTAAAGGCAATCGTAACGCATATAAGAATGATTTTCCCTGTTTATAAATCTTAATTTCATTATAATTTGACTTTCAATTTAAGAGTTTTTATTCTATTGTCATGATTGTTTGAGGTAATCCTCGAGTAATTTCCCTTTTTTTCTCTGTCTAAATAAAGATAAAGAATTTTAATTTTTTTTTTCTAAAATAATATAAGATATAAGAGGCATTTGAGGGTTTTTTGAAGAAAAAATTTATGGTTAATGCATTTAAAATGAGAATATATTATTAAATTGACCTAAATTAATATATTTTCCTCTACCATTCAAACCCCAAATTCTTTTTTTTTTCCTCATCTGGGATTTTCAGTTTCCCAGGTTCTAAAAAATCTTGAACAGATCATGGAGACATCTTCAGGTCCTGTGACAATGGGAAATTGGAAGTACTAGTTGACAATGAGAATAAATTATTAAATTGACCTAAATTAATATATTTTCCTCTACCATTCAAACCCCAAATTCTTTTTTTTTTCATCTGGGATTTTCAGTTTCCCAGGTTCTCAAAAATCTTGAACAGATCATGGAGACATCTTCAGGTCGTGTGACAATGGGAAATTGGAAGTACTAATTGCAAAAACATTCCGTCTCACGGAAGTGAAAGATGAAGCCAAAGAGAAGAAGATAATATTCGAGTAAGCAGGGCTCCAATGTAATCACGTGTTAACATAAATCCAAAAGAACATCAACTTAACATTACCTGATTGAGGAGTAAAGCCAGGAGATCAGATAGGAGAATGTTAGTGACAAGATTGGCGTTGAAGACAATAATATATGGGGCCAATGCCATCAGAGCTTTGTCGACTTCGACAGATTCAAGTGGGGGAGAATGTCACAGTCCATTTCTACTCCAACTCTGACGAGTTGCTGTGCCCTCTCTATCCATTCCGACTTTTTTGATCTATCAAAACAGATCAGGTTATCAATGGGTTTAAAAATAGTATGTTCATATCGCTTTTCATTCATTTCCATTAGAGAGTTTCGTCTCAAAATTTAGGACTTACTCCACTAAGGAGTAGTTTTTTTATAGTCGTAGATTAGACCGTAGAGCTTTTTTTTAGCTTCTCTTCTACTTTTAAGGAGAAGACTCACCAAACAAGTTTTTTTAGAAACTCTTAAAAAAAGAAGAGTTTTTTTTTTTTTTTTTTTTTTTTTATGAATAAAAATTCAAAAAATAGCTTTTAAGTTAAAGCTCTTGGAAGGAGCTTTTGTTTCTTTTTATTTTTTAAATCTAGCTTTTTATTTTTTTTATTCTATTTATACCCTCACTTAAGGAATATAAAATTTCAAATATATCTATATTATAAATTTATTTACCCTTATATCCTTTTTTTTGTTTAATTTTTAATTTTTAATTTTAATTTTTAACTTTATTTAAAAATTATAAAATAAGCTTATTTTTAAAATAAATTTACCAAATAACTTTTAACTTAATTTTAAAAACTATTAATTTTTGTTTCTCCTTATAAGGAGAAGAGAAGCTCAAAAAAATTCTACCAAATGGGCACTTATTCTATAGTAAAATCAAATGTTTGGTTATTTTATATTTTTGACTGAATTTTACATTAGATAATTTTTTAAGGTGGAGGGAAGTTTGTAAAAATCCTGAAAAAGGTATGGCATAGCAATAACATATTATAATAATGTGCAAAATTTGTGGGCAGGACAAAGAACTTCCTCTTACATCTCCTCCAAAATCTTGGCTTTCCATCCTGCTGAGAGCCAAGTGCTTATAAAGCTCCCTTTATTTTTGGGGCGTGGGGGAGTGGGGGGAAGCATTTGCAGCAAGAGACAGAACACTTCTAACTCTTGGTGTAACTTATGAAAAGTCTCTCGTTAACAGGTTATGATTCACTGTTTACTAGTTAATTAAGGTTATTTATCATGTTACTTGTGTTTATTTAAAGTTGTTTTGCTCAATCTATTTGTATTGAAAGCTGGGGTGCCAATCAATACGTATCGTGTTTAATAGTATCGTATCATAATCGTATTTCGCGTAAAAAATCCAAACTCATACACAACTCATTTTACTATCATGTCACGTCATGTTTGACCCATTTATAATCGTGTCGTTTTGTATTTACCTGCTTAACTCATTTAATTTGTAATCAAATTAAAATAACTTACTCAACCCGTTAATTTATCAATCTGTTTTAACATAATTTTAGAATTCAACAAATTTCTAAATATAAAATATTTATAAATAAAAATATCGCATCACTAATCATATTATTATATTCTTTGCAATAGCAAAATACCTAAAATATTATAATTTTTTACATAATTTTATCGAGTCAAATAGGTTGATCAATTAATTTTAACACGACACGATCCGTTTAATTTTTACTGGGTCATTTATTTGACCCAGCAGTTTAACACGACACGACCCATTTTTAAATGGGTTGTAACTGTATTAATCTGTTTATGATCTGAAATAGATTCGTATCGACCGAAATCCATCAATTTTGTATCGTGTTTGTATCATGATATCGTACTATTCCAGAAATTGGCACCCCTAATTGAAAGTACCACCGAGCACCACCAGGCAAAGACGCTTCTGCATTATTTGAGTTGACGGAACGATTTTGGATTGCCCTTTCCAAGTGCTTGCCGCACACGTCCACTTGTTTAAAAGCAAGGCCGGTAACACCTTCACACATGAAAAATTCTTAGAATCCATTCCTGCTTTTAGGGGATCCGATTTCCCAATATCACACCAACCACCACTCTACATCCAGATCCAATCAACTCCAGGTCATACAATATGGACTCATATTTGTTGGCTTCTTCTGGGGTTGATGCTGGTGCACTGTTTCCCCGCACATTCTGATAACGGATATCCAAAAATGGCCGGACTCCACTCATGTTAAGTGTGTGTAAATGTTTCAAATGGCTCGCGATGCAGTATATTTCCTCTTTGATGGTTGTATGTCATCCAAAATAATTCAATTTGTTTATTTAATCCAAAGAAAAAAAAAAAGCCTAATACTGCAAGCACATGACATACCTTTGAACAGATAGCTTTATAAGATCTCAACTTTTGGAATAAATAATTTATATTGGTCTTATTAAGCACCATGGACCAAAAAAAAGGCTTAATCTTGGGAGGAACCTTAGCCTTCTAAACAAAATTATTTGGAAAAACAAAATAACATAGAGGAAAAATAATAAGATGGCAAAAGAAAGATTTACAAGAGAACACCCAAAGTGCCAAATCCTATCATCTGAAACATGATTGGAGGATTCATTCCCCTGTAACAGGGAAATTAAGAAAGAAAACTCTATGCTTTCTCTATCATTTAAATTTCTGTTAAAAAAATAAATATTCCAAAAAAAAAATCTAATATGCCTCCCAATTATAAAAATCTTTGATAGAGCATAATCAAGTGTGGACAATCTATAAAAACGAGGAAAAGATGTGGAGGAAATCAAATCCCCAATCCACATGTTCTCCCAAAAGAAAGGACATGATAACTATCAGACACCTTACAAAAGACAAGAAGAAGAAAAGCATGATATAAATGAGAAGTGAATTTCCAAGAACTGTTCTAGCAGAACCTATACTTGCTATTTATAACCTTATGCCACAAAGCATTGAGGGAAATCTTCAAAGTTGTTTACTTGCCAAAGGAATTTTTTCGGGTGTACTACATTAGCAAGACCCAAACTACCCTCACGTATTCCGAAACCGGATCCCAACTCATCAATTGTTCCCTCTTCACCAACCCACTCCCACACTGAAGGAAATCTCTCAACTTCTCTATCTTAACTACTATCTCAACAGGAATCCTAAAAGGGGAAAAATATAACGGAACATTAGACAGACATACAAGGATAAGAGTGATGTGCCCCTCTATAGTAAGAAAAACCCCTTTCTACCTATCTAGTTTCCTCCAAACTCTGTCGACAATAGAATCCCACAACAAAGAACTCCTAGGATTAACCCCCAAAGGGACTCCTATACAAGAAATTGGTCACTCCCTCTTTTCACAATTCACAAACCCTGCCAGATAATAAAGAATATCACTAGAAACATTAATGCAAAGAATCTAAATCTTAAATGTATTAAACATCAGCTCTAATTTTTTCTCAAAAATACTAAGCGAAGTGATCACATCCCTAAATCCCAAACTATCCTTCTTAAGAAAGAGAATTGTATAGTCTGCAAACTGAAGCTGGGAGACATAAATCACATGACCTCCAACTCTAAGACCAAAAAGACATTGGCACTATCTCCCCATCTTAATTAATCTACTCATAGGATACACCACAAAAGTGGGAAGGAAATGGAAAGAGAGTCGCTCCGTCTTAACCCACGTGAAGCTGAGAACTAAAATTTAAGCTCCCCATTAATTACAACAGAAAAACAAGCCTTTCTTGGTCTCTTGCCCACAATAAATTTTAGTAAGAAACCTACAAAGCACATCTAACCATACGGAAGCTTTCATTCGAGAAGAACCCTAATCTTTTATATATGCTCAATGAGACCAAAATAAGGATCATTTGGACCATGGATAAGAAGCATTAAGGTATTGCAACAGAAAAAACAACAATAAGTAGAGAAGGCATACCACAAAAGATCACCACCATCGTCACAAAATGAACAAATGGAATCAAACTGGTCCTGCTCTTCCTTAGACTCATCCTCTCGAGGTTCATCACTTGTATCATCAACAATAAATGAGGACTTTGATTTAGCTTGAAGATCCTGCAAAAGGAATAAATGATGTAGCTCAAAATATAAAGACAATGCAATCACAAAACCAGAAAGCAAAAAATCTCACAAAAATCAATCATAAGTAGAGGATACCTGTTCCAAGACTTTACTCTTTTCTGGCTTCTCCTCAAGAAAAGTGAGTACATACTGTTCATCAAATCAATTAAGATGGTAGAAGCATTAGAAAATCAATTAAATCTTATACATCATCATCAACAAAGTAAACTATAGGAGGAAGTTACATTTCAAGGACAAAAATCACGACAATGAACCCCAAAAAAAGGTGAGAATCAACCTCAGGCATGATAGGAAATAAGAGAGTGAGTACTAAACCAACTCAAAATAACAAGAGGTTTACGCCCCAAAACCTTCTAGTGTAGACTGAGTTTCAGTTGTACTGGTTTCTATATTAAGTGTTGCACCACTTAGCCCAAAAAACAAAAGGCATCGCAACTTCCACACCCTTAACTTCACTTTAAACTGTAGATGAATCTCGCTTTAGATTATGAGAGGTTGTGTACAATTCTGTAGCAGTGGGAAAGTAAAGACGGATCTTATGTGCTTAACATTCTATGCATTTTAAAGTTAGTTTCAAACTTACTCCACTCCTGCTCTATGCACAAAGAACAAAGCAGAGTGTGCTATTCAATTCTTAAGCGAAAAAACAAAAAGGAGAGAAATAATAAAAACCTTTGATTTGGACAAAGCTTTTTCCCTTTTAACCACATCAGCAATAAAATTATAGTGATCAACCAGATCATTCTGAGAAGGACTGACTTCGTACAAGCTGCAATTCACAATAAACTATCAAACTTTTAACTTCAATGATGAATCAAAGAAACAGCTAAAATGGGCCAGATGATGATAAAACCTGAAAACTTTGGACATGTTATCCCACAGAAGTCTGCCGGATGCTTTAGGATGGTACTTTATGAAGTGAAGACAGTGCACCGTTATCAAAATTGACCCAATGATCTCCTCAAATATCTTCCTCGGTCTTGGAAGCATGATCCAATTTTCATCCTTGGAGAGTACTGATATCTCAGGCTTGACACACGGAAGATCAACCTTCCATGCAATGACCTGTTTATAAATCTTCCGAAGCCCATCATCAGCAATACCTCGCAGAAATATCTGTTTTTCTCCACCGCCAAAAGTCTCATCCTCACTCCACTGAACCGGCAACACCGAAAACGAAATTGGTTCTTCACGTTCACAAACAAAGTCATAATTTGTGACAGACTCTGGCAAGGCCTCAACATCATCATCATCATCTGAAGACCACATCTTCTCTTCTTGCTTCTTAATGTTACAAACCTAAAACGACATTGAGGAAATAACCTTCCCACAAAAATAAATAAATAAATAAATAAATAAATATCTTATCACACAAACCCAAAAATTTCCTTTTCATACCCATCATTATCAGCAGCATTATAATAACATGCAACCAAAACCAGATTACGCCAAAAAGAACGAAGCAAGGCAAAAATGAATATATCCCATTATTGGACTAACAACAACCATCAAACACTCGATCATCCGCTCACAACCCTAAAATGACATTCAAAAGCTCCAAGAACTAGAATCTATCCATAAATCTACATACAAAAACTAGAATTCACTCAAGAAAAGGTTCCACCTGGCACTCATCATAATCAACATTGCAATAACACGAAACCAAAACTAAGGACCTTCCAAAAAAATATAAAAAAAAGAGCACTCTAGAGAGTCAAATGACCAATAAATTGTACGTTCGAGTAAGAGAGAAGGAAAAGGGGAATATTACCGAATTGAAAAGGCGCCGGAGAATGGTCTAAGAATTGAAATACAGAGGAACCGAACCGAATCGACGATGAAATCTCTCGCAAGCCCTAACTCTGAAAAATGGAGTGAGAGAGAGAGAGAGAGAGTGTGTGTGTGTGTCAGTTGAACTGCTTTCCGTTGGTTTTGATTTTTGGCTTTTTTCAATTTGTGGCGGTCGAACACAGGTTTCCTTTTATACACGTCTGATATGGTTGACGAAACAGGTGTGAATTAATTAACATCAGCAGCATTTATTGGCTACATAAAAGGAATTACATTTTATGCACAAAATGATTAAAAAAAAGTCATTATAAATTAAATATATTTTATTTTTAAAAATATTTATTATCACATTATTATTATGTATTAAAATATAATATTTATAAATTATAATAATTTTGATTTTTAAGAAATAATTAATTTATATATATTATAAAAAATTAATACAAATAATATAATATTCATAATTTTATCAGAAAAGATAATTTTTAATTATTAAAAAATATTTATTAATCTAAATAAATATCATTAAAATAATTTAAATAAATGAAAGTTTATGGAATTCTAAAAGGAGAGAGATGAAAAATGAAATTTTTGATATGTGTTGTTATTAAAATAAAGTGGATACAATAGTAAGGAAAAAAAAAACACTTAAAAAAGTCAAAAATTTTATATTTTACACTTTTATATTTGTTATTAATGTAAAGTGAAAAAATAGTTAAAAAAAAAAAACTCAAAAATTAGTTTTTGAAAAGTCAAAAGTTAATTTAGATATTTACCTTTTTTAAGTTTTTAAATTATTTGTTAAGGTTTTATTTATTTTATAATCAATCGATATTCAGAATTATATACCTATTAATTTATAATTTTAATATGTAAAATTTATGAATTAGAATCTCATTTGGTATTCGTCCCCTCTAAATATTATGCTTTACTGCTTTTTTCCACTTCTATAAATTATAATTTGTCTCTAAAATTTTCAAGAAAAAAAATACCACTTAAAAGTTTTAAGAAATATTTAAAATACTATTTGGTCCAAAAAAATTAATATATATCACTATATCAAAATTTCGGTCAATCATAAATTTTGAAATCAAAACTCAAATTGTTGTTTGTAATATGTCAAAATTTCCAAACATATCTCTTAATCAACAATTGCCAGTGACCCCATTTGGTTCTTCCCTTTTAATCTTCCATTTGGTTCTTCCCTTTTAATCTTTCGAATTTGTTTGAATTGTTGTTTCTCTTTGGTTTTTTTTTTTTTTATTATACATTATTAGATTTTGACAGAGGTTCTTTTAGTTAATTTATTATTTTTTGTGTTTGTAATTGTAAAATAAAAGAATAATAGCATAAGCAAAAAAAAAAAAACTAAGTCGCGGACAACATTGCTTGTGATTCCTCTTAACTTCACAATATGTTTGGAAGTTTTAAAAAGAAAAAAAAATATTAGTAATGAGAGAAAAGAAAATAAAAGAAAACTATAATTTTTTTTCCATTTTGTTTAGGAGTTTTATAAAAAAAAAGAAAATAAATAAAACTCATCGGGAACAAAATGTTTTATTTTCAACTTTTAAAAAATAAATTTGGTATACCTATGAGATAACTTTTTTCTCTCATTTTCTCTCTTTTCTTTCCACTTTTGGAAAGAAAATTTTTGATGTTAAAAATTACTCCTTTTTTTTTTCTTTTCTTTTCACATAAAACTCCCAAACGAAAGAAAATAAATAATTTTCTATCCTAACATTTTATTTTATTTTCAAATATTTTCATCCAAACATAATGTCAGTGTTCCTTTTTATCGATTTTTAGATGATGCAATAAGAATTTGAGTGAAATTTTTATTTAGGATTGAGTTAAATTGTTTTAGGAATTGCAACTATTGCCGGAGATGATGAATTTCATGTTAAAAAATAATGTTAGAAAAATAGTTGCTTAAGGAATTGAAGATCAAACCACCACAAAGTATTTCTAACATGAGTGGAGAGAGGGATAGGAGATGGATAGAGAAAAGAGAGATTGCTTGGAGAGAGAGAGAGAGAGAGAAGACTTGGTTTAGATGGAGAAGTTGTTTTCAAAATTTCAGGGGTGCAATGGCGGAATGGTATTTGTCTTTGATTTAATGGAAATAGAATACTGATGGATTTTGTCGAAAATAAATTGCCAAAGGGAGTAAGTAGAACTGGAAGACCTTTACATGGCCAGGGTTAAATTTTATGATGGCCCAAGCTCCGCCCTCTGGAACTTTATATCAAAAATTAGTTGATTGCCACAAAAAAAAAAAATTAGAAAATTAAAGAATTTCAATGGATTGATTTTTTTTTTTTAAAAAAAAAAAGATTTAAAGGCAATCGAAACATATATAAGATGACTTTTCCTGTTTATAAATCTTAATTTTATCATAATTTGATTTCAATTTAAGAGTTTTTAATTCTATTATATTACCTTTTACTAATTGAAATTTATTATAAATTAATGTTCATCTTTCTTTTATTATATTGAATTTTTTTTTTATTTCTTCTATCGCTATTATAATAGAGGGGGGATTTAATATCAAATTTTGATAAAATCCAATGTTAATTAAAAAGTTATCACTTAAACTCTCACAAGTTCTTATATTATTAACAATTCCCTCATATATATCTTTGATAAGAATAATGTGTTATACCCTTGTTCGTCAGTGCTTACTATAATATTCTCTAGAAATCTTATCATACACTTTTTCTACCTCAATGATTACCATATGTAAATCTCTCTTTTATGATCTAAACATCTTTATCAAATATCTTAGCAAATGAATAATTTCGGTGATATATCTTTTTAGTATGAATACAAATTGATTTTGAAATATATTTATTTTAAATTTTCATCTATATTCTATTACTCTCTCCCACAATCTCATAGTATGATCCATAAATTTAAACGAGTAATTTTTTTTATGAAATCTTTTTTTTTTTTGGGGGGGGTGTTTTGGGAGGGGATGTTTCAGGAGGGAAGAGGGCATCAAAGCTAACTATATGAATTCGAAAATTTAAGGGTTGTGTATACATTATGCTTTTAAAAGTCCAAATATTTTCTTTTGTTGTACAAACTATTGATTGTATAATTTTATTATTTTCAGTAATATTATATTTAGAATTAGGGAAAACATAAAAAATAATTCATATAAATTACATATTTTTAATAAAATTTATTTACAAAATAAACTTTTGTACTTGAAACCAGTGGCGAAGCCAAAAAAAAGTCAGGGTGGACAATTGCGCCCTCTTAAATTTTCAAAAATTTTATGATCTATATCTATTTTGCACCCATTTAACAATATTTTTTTTTCTCACTTGTCTTTTTTAAATCAATAAAAAATATTTTGTATTTTTAAATTTAAAAAATAAGATTGCAATCCCCAATAAACATTAATTTAACATTGAAAACTCCACTTTGAGACTTTTCTTTTCCTTCCCCACTCCTCTCCTTTCCAGAACTTTCCTTCTCTCCCTCTCCCTCTCCCTCGGCTTCTCTCCCCAACCCCATCCATTTTTTCCCTCTCCTTTTTTTTGGGAGAAGCCAAACAAAGCAATAGCAAACAAGAGCGCCTAAACAACAAAGAAATTATCCAAATTCCAAAAAAAAAAATATTCATTTTTTGTCTCATGAAAAAGGTAGATGTTGATTTGAATCAAAATCTCAATTTAATTTAGTAATTAGTATTAAACCCTAATATGAATTTTTTTAATTGATTTTGTTATTTTTTTCCTTATATACTTCTTATTCTTGGATGAGGTTCTAGAATAAAATTTTCTGTGTTTAATCATTTGTTTGTACTAAATTGTTTTTGGATGAGGTATTGAGATTTTACAATAAATTCTTTTTTGGAATTCAAATGATTTAATAGTTTGTATTTTTTCATATGGGTATATATTTTTTTGTTGAATTATTGTTTCATTATTGAACTTACTGTCGATAAAAATACTTGTATTTCTTGATTACATAAATTTAGATAGTGTTTTAAAGTAAGTTAATTGACATATATTGACATAGATCCGCTAAAACCATCTCTCTGTCTAGGTCGACGGAAGCAAACGACAGGATCGATCATGCTTTTCAAACTTTTGATTTGATTAATCAAATGTCACGTCTCTTTGATCTCAGAAAATTGGACTTAGTGGTTTCTCAGCGGTGAGCTTCCTTTAAATTCCTCCTACCATGAATTTTGTTTTTTGAGGGACCAGGGAGATCTGGAAAGTGGCCTTTCAGGATATATCTTAGAAAGATATGTGGTGGTATGTACCGCTTTCATGTACATTCTCTGGGTGAAGACAAGCAATCTAGCACTAGCCAATCATCTAAGGATGGTAACAATGGTGGTGACAACCCTAGCACATGATAGAAGAATTCTCAGAATTTGTATTTTTTTTCTTGCCCCCTGCAAATTTCAAAAACTTATTTCTCTTCTCTAGTATTCTCTGGTGGTAGCAATTTCAAGAATTTTTAAGAAATTCTGTATCCATCAAGATTTTGCTCTCGCTTTATCAATCAGTAGTCATCGTCGCAGATCTCTCTTCTCCGATGGTAGCAATTTCAAGAATCTTTAAAAAATTCTATATCCATCAAGATTTTATTTTCGCTTTATCGATCAAAAGTCACCATCACAAATCTCTCTTCTTCGGTGGTAGTAGTTTCAAAAATTTTTAAGAAATTCTGTATTCACAAGATTTTGCTCTCGATTTGTAGATCAGAAGATAGGGACAGGTTATGACGCAAAACTGATGCCTCTAGTTATGACATTCATTACTTCAACAAGAAATCTTTTTTTGGGACAAATCTTGGTGCAATAGTTAAGTTACACGTTTAGTGATCTTGAGATCATAACTTCAAGACATGAAAATAGTTTTTTTGTAAAAATGTAAGAAAAATACTGCGTATATATACATCGACTCCAAAACTGATCCCAATTGTTAGGATTAAGATTCTGATTATTATTGTTGTTGTTGTTTATTAGGGAATGGAATTGTATTATAAGTCAACACCAATATTTGGAGATGACAGTGATTATATGGGTCAACTATAAAGTTCAACGAAAAAAAGCTAGAATTGAATTTAAATTGGAAGATCTTACTACTGATCCTGGTCTACGTAAAAATATTTTAGATTGTGATACTAATGTTCAAGATATTATAAGGTGAAAGTACTTGCAAGAAGGGCCATTTCAGCCAAAGAATTTGAAGTTTCCTCAAAGAAAGATTGGAAATATTTCAAGAAGATTTTGTCCTTCTTGGTTCAAGGAATTTCCGTCTGGGTTAGAGTATAGCAAAAAATGTAGCATTTTATCTTTCATGCTATGCCTAGTCATGGACAACAAGGTGGAGGAGAAACATTTGTTGGTGAAGGATTCAGAAATTGGAACAAAAAAGATAAATTTTCTAAGCATGTTGGTGATCCAAACAGTGCTCACAATATAACATGGTCGAAGTGTCAAAACCTTATAAATCAAAATTAGCATATTCAATTGGCAATTTCTAAACAGCCAAGTCAATATTGCGACTTATATCGAACATGTTTGTTTGCATCTGTTGATTGCATTCAGTTTCTTTTGCGTCAAGGGCTTGCATTTCGAGGCTATGAGGAATCAGAGAACTCTTCAAATCAAGTTAATTTTCTTGAGCTTCTGAAATTTCTTAGTGATCACAATGAAGATATAAAAAATGTAAATTTCAAGAATGCTCTTGAGAATAACCAATTAACTTCTCTTATGATACAAAAGGATATCGTAAGGGCTACTGCTATTGAGACAACAAATGCAATAATTAATGATCTTGGCTAAGAATTATTTTCCCTGATGGTTGATGAATCTCATGACATTTATGATAAAGAGCAAATGGTGGTTGCCATGAGGTATGTGGATAAAAGTGGCATGACCCTTGAATGAACGCTTCCTTGGTATACTTCATGTTAAGATACTTCTTCTTTGTTATTAAAGGTTACTCTTGAAGCATTTCTTACCAAACATGAATTAACAATATCAAGGTTACGTGGCCAAAGCTATGATGGTGCTAGTAATATGAGAGGTAAATTCAATGGTTTGAAGAGTCTAATTTTGAAAGAAAATTCATTTGCATTTTATGTTCATTGTTTTGTTCATCAATTTCAACTCACATTAATTGCAATAGCAAAAGAACAGATAGAAGTTGTATTATTTTTCAATTTGGTTGCCACTTTATTAAATGTTGTACAAGGTTTGTGTAACAAGCATGATAGTGTTCGAGACATCCATTATACTAAAGTGAGAGACATTGGAAAAATGAGAAATTTTGGGTGGTACAGGACTCAATCAAGAACAAAATCTTAAATGGCCATGTGACACTAGGTGGGGATCACATTATGGTACTCTCATTAGCCTACTTGGTTTGTTTTCTTTAGTGATTGATGTTCTTAAAAGCATTATGGAAATGGTGTTAGTTCACAGCAAAAAGCTGAAGCTATGGGACTTCTAGATTCAATGCATTCATTTAACTTTGTGTTTGTTATGCATTTTATGAGGAGGGTTTTAGGGATTACCAATGATCTATCTCAAGTATTACAAAGAAAAGATCAAGATATAATAAATGCTATGAAACTTCTTAAAATTTCAAAGGATCGATTGCAAGATATGAGACACAATGGCTGGCATTCTTTGTTGGAAGAGGTTTGCTTATTTTGTAATGCTCATGAAATTAAATTTGTTAACATGGATGATTTGTATGTTAGAGGAAAATCTCAGTGTGAAGTAAAAGATGTTACTAATCAACACCATTTCCGAGTGGAGTTGTTTTATAACGTCATGATATGCAACTTCAAGAGTTGAATGATCGATTCACGGAGACAACAAGTGAATTATTTCTTTACATAACATATTTTAATTCTGAAAATAACTTCATCACTTTTGATAAACTCAAGTTGATTAAGCTTGCTCACTTTGATCCATCTAATTTTTTTGGAGTTAATATTTTGGCATTAGATGACCAACTTGAGAATTTCATTTTTGATACGAGACAAAATACTAATTTCTCATAATTGAAAAGTGCTACCAAACTTGCCGTGAAACTTATTATGACTAAAAGGCATTTGGTTTATCCACTTGTTTATTTACTTTTGAAATTGACTTTGATTTTACCTGTTGCTATGGATACAGTTGAAAGGGTTTTCTCAGCAATGAACTTTGTGAAAAGCCATTTGCGAAATCGAATGGGAGACCTTTGGATAAATAATTGTCTTGTGACATACATTGAGATAGATGTGTTTAGTAGTGTGGAAAATGAGCTCATTTTGCTGAAGTTTCAAAATATGAAGACGAGACGACAACAATTGTAATGTGGTTGTTAGTAAAATACTTTATATTTATGTACTTTTGAAATTCATTATGTATTCAATTAAAACTTTTAATTTTTAGACTATGATGGTTGAATTATTTTTTTGTTAATATTTTATATATTTTAATATAGTTTTATTATTTATATTTGTTGTTTTAACAAGTATCTTATAAATTTTTTGCACGTCTTGTCTCTGGGTCCTAGTTCGTCACTGCTTGAAACCAAAAACTAAAATGTAAAAATTAATTGAATCTCTCTTAACATTTCAATTAACAAGCCCTAACAGTTTTAACTCAGATGCAATTTCACTAATTGCATAAACCAAGCTTATTTGCATTCGTTATGGTGCGTATTACCTCCTTCATTGTTGTCGCATTTGTAATAATGTTCATTACTCGTGTTTCTCTTTTGACACCTTTAAAAGGTGGCACTAACTGTTTAAAGTAATTTTTGAGTAATTTCTTTTCTTTTTCTTTATATAAATGAAGATAAAGAATTTTAATTTTTATTCCTAAAATAATATAAGAGGTATTTGAGGGTTTTTTGGGGAAAAAATTATAATTAATGTAGTTAAAGAGAGAAAATATTATTAAATTGACTTAAAGTTAATATATTTTCCTCTGCCGTTCAAACCCCAATTTCTTTTTCTTTTTTTCCTTCCGGATTTTCAATTTCAAAAGTTGTCAAAAATCTTGAACAAATCATGGAGACGTCTGCAGGTCGTGTGATGATGGGAAATTGAAAGTACCAGTTGCAAAAACGTTCCCTCTCACAGAAGTGAAAGATGAAGCCAAAGAGAAGAAGATAACATTCGAATAAGTAGTGCTTGAATGTAATGAAGTGTTGACAGAAATCAATGAGAACATCAAATTGGCATTACCTGATAGGGGAGAAAAGCCATGAGATTAGTTAGGAGAATGGCAATGACAAGATTGGCTGTGAAGAAAATAATATTATCACACAAATTATATGTGAGAGAATGTCACAATCACTTCATTTCTATACCAATTTTAACGAACCGTTTTGCCCCAGCACAAGGAATTTCGTCTCAAAACTTAGGATTTACTCTTCTAACAGGTAGTTCTTTCTAGTTGTAGTCTTATCCTGTAATAAAATCAAATGTTCGATTAATTTATATTTTTGATTGAATTTTATATTAGATAATCTTTTAGGGTTAGAGTTTGTAAAATTCCCTAGAAAATGTGTGGCATGGCAATAATCTATTATAATAGTGTCAAATCAACTCCAAGTCGTACAATATGAACTCAGATTTGTTGGTTTCCTGTGGGGTCGATGCTGGTGCGGCTACCAATTCTATTTTTTTTTATAAGGAGATATAATCAAGTGGTATCAGAGAAAGGAGATCGGAAGTAGAGAGATTCTACCGTTTAAACTGTCTTTAAGAGATGCTTGTCCCTTCTATTTCGCCGCAAGTGCTAATAATAGATATTCAAAGCTGGCCGGGCTCCCATATATCAAGTGCCTGAAAATGTTTCAAACGACTCGTGATGCAGTATATTTCCTCTAAGATGGTTGTATGAGTCAAACAAAATAATTCAATTAGTTTATTTAATCCACGGGAGAAAGATCCAATACCGCAAGCATGATACCCTGATTATTGTGTGCAGGTATCTATTCTCTCTCACCTTTGTGCTGTATTCCCGCTAAAATCCATGCCCAAAACAAGGTTAGCGTACGTCTACACAACGTTTTAGTTACACGTCTTTAAGTCAGAGACAATTGCCCTAGGAAGACTCACTTTTGCTATGACTTCGGTGGGCTCCCTTAACCAAGCCAGAACCAAACCACTTCCTATGATTTGCCAACTCACTCTTCAACAGGCACGCGGTCAGAGCCCTAGACTCCTCCCCCTACTTGGGAGCTTATGGGTTCACGGTCTATTTCACTCCCCGATGGGGTCTTTTTCACCCTTCCCTTAGAGTACTACTTCGCTATCAATCATCCAAGAGTATTTAGCCTTGCAAGGTGGTCCTTGCTGATTCACACGGAATTTTATATGCCCCACACAAAATTTGGTACTGCTTATCGTGTGCATAATGTGTATTGAATGAGTCACAATCACACAAAAAATAGTGAATGAAGTTCTAAATGTTACGGGAAAAGAAGAGTTGGAAGAAAGAGGGAAATCTAAGCCAGTAAATCCTTCTCTTTCAAATGGTTTTTTCAAAAGAGGAATAAAAAACTTCTCCTGAACCTCTGGCTCCCCTTTGGACACTGGATAGCCGGGAAAGCTAGCTCATGATGGAAAGAAGAAAATTATAAATTAGATGAATGAATTAAAACCCGAAATTCAAACAGGCAAATGATATTTCTCAAAACGGACATTCATTTCTGAAACCAACTTGACAAGTCAGTGGCGATTCTGAATCCATGTGCAATACAATGTCAGCAATTTCAGAAGATTTCCAAGTTAATACACTGCAAGTATGAAGCCACCAAGCATCTCTGGTTTTGGCTTGCCATTGGTAAAACCTAATAGAGTGCAGGTAAAAGAAGAGAGCGGTAATCATCAGCAAAATAGCAGAACCAGTACAAATCAAGCCAGTTTGATGAGGTACAATATGGAGAAGACTTAAAGAGGGCTCCGTCGAAATCCCCTTGGGTCAGCTCCCAATCCAGAATGCGGCCCTGGATAAATGCCACTAATGCTAACCGAATGCTGCTCAGAATCTAAAGGCCTCACTCTTGGATGGTTTAGTTCCTCCAGTCGGGGTGTATACCGCTGCCTGGGTGGCATGTGCCTCGTATCATAAAAAGAATTGGCTGCTGAAATTATGTGATGAGGATACAAGTTTTGTCTCTCTTGGCTAAGGCTGGGTTGGTAACCTGATAAGAATCTACCTCTTCGACTCAAAAAATGGGGATTGTGCTGCCCATAAAGATGGACAAGCGTGTGAGGATCAAAATCCTTTCCGAAATCATCTCCATCAACAGTGTCATAATTTGAGCCATTGCTGTTTCTCACATGTCCTGCATATCGTTCATCAAAGTTTCTGATCCCATAATCAGGAGGCGGGTTAGTATCACTGGACCAGCTGTAGTTCACCCCTGGTGCTGGCTCCTCAGTATTAAAGCTGGACTGCCGCGTCACCTCATCAGGTATGCTGGTTCTGGCACTGCCATAACCAGTCAGAAACTGTGTTCCTGCTTCAGAAATACTGGGCTGCAAATTCTGGTGATGATCCTCTTCAAACTTTGATTCAAAGTGCATGTTGTGAACATAACCTTCAAATGTTGGTCTGCGGTCCATTGCAGGATTTGATGAACGTTGGACTTCCTCATACCTTTCAGACCTGTGATCTTCATCAGCAATCTCAGAGCATAATGACATATCACGTGACAAGGATGAACCGTCTTCAATTGGAGACCTGCTATCCATAGCAATAGAAGGCGAATGCCGTGACATTCCGTTATGCTTCTCTCTTACAGCTCTGCCAATATCTTCAGTTGGAGATCTATCGTTGCTGGCAACAGAAGGGGAACGATAAGGCATCCCCATATGCCTCACTCTTACAGCACTTTGACCATTATGCTTGCTGCCTGCCGATGTCTCACCAAACTTTTTATTGTTTCCTTTCCGATGCCTCTTAGAGCTCCTATTAGCGTGATTACTCCCACGGGCAAACATTTCATGCTCATCTCTTCCAAAGTTGCAAGAGGGACTTATTTTGTGAGTCACAGATCTTCTCACATCATCAGGTTCACTTTGCAAATAGTTTTTTTCACACATGGGATTAGCAAGATGAGACGGATTGTCCTGGGGATTTACCAAGGCCATTGGTTCATCGCGATCTTGCAAAAATGTCTCTCCTCGCCATGTCGTCTCATGACCATGTCTATTTGCTATAGCCCTGTGCTTATCTAACCAAACAGGATGGCTCCACAGATAGAGCAAAGGTGCATTAACATTCCATTGCTCGATTTGTTTGTCATGTATATCAACAGATCCAGGTAGATAAAATGACTGGAAGGCACAATCAAAACCAGCATAAGGCACCAAAACAGTTGGCAAAGAATTTATACAAGGACCACTCACACATATACTTCAGGTTCAGAATTATTGCATTACCTTGCCAGAGAGTTTCTGATCATCCACCCAAATGAGATCATATCTTTGTCTTTTCTTCTTGTCATCTAACCTGGACGGGACAAACATGTGAGTGTGTGTGTGTGTGTGTGAGAGAGAGAGAGAGAGAGAGAGAGAGGTGCACGCTTTTGATGTTACCCTACCTTTGCGTCTCTGGTGGAACTATGAGAATTATGAGCTTAGGGCTGAACTCAAGTGCTTTATCAATGAACTTGTTTGCAAGAGCAGCATTAACTCCAAAAGGAGGATTTAGCCCCATAATCTAACAAACAAACAAAATATGAAGCACCTGGCCTTACATTTAGGAGTCAGTTCTTGCTATTCAAAATCAGACCAAACTAATTTCTTACCAACTTGGATCCAGGAGGCAACTCCTTTGGACGTACTGTCATCCAATCTCTCTTCTCAAAGTTAAAATCATTCTGGAAATAAATACGGAAATTATACCACTGAGATTAGAAAAAAAGAAAGGACTAAATCCTGGAGGGCTTAAACGAGTCTCTAGGATCTAGAATTCACAACTATGTAAGCCATAGACCAATTGAACAAGAAATTCAGACTGATAAAATAGTCCCAGTATAGGCCATGTCAAAACCAAACAACAAATGCCTGGTTGGACAGCCTCACAATGCAGCAAAGCCCATCTTTATTTCTAGAAAGATAAGACAAGCAAGCATAGGATGCAGCTGCTAGTTGTATTGCAATCAGAATAATGCATGTTTTAGTTCCTGCAGGGAAAGATGAGCCCCAAGTCTTAAATCCAGGTCTGGATGGGTGCAAGGGAGGGTCTGGAATGAGAAAAATACAGACATTCCATAAATATTCAAGTTTCTCATTCTCAATAAGAGGGTAAACCTTGGCGCAACAGTGGAGTTGCTCCTTTGGTGGCCTTGAGGTCATGGATTCGAGGCGTGAAAATAGTCTCTTTGCAAAAATGCAAGAGAAAAGTTGCATACATATACGTCCACTCTCCCCTTACTCCCGTACTAAACCGGGGAGCATTTTGTGCACCGGGTGACCCTTTTTTCTCATTCTCAGCAACTCTTGCAAAAGACAAGAATGTGACCCCCTAAATAATGGATCCGTAGTAAATATAAAATTTATATTGATTTGGAGAGGCTCCTGAAAGGACATAATTCAAGATTAGGCCTATTCTCCTGCCCAAACCTAAATGACATCAAGATTAGGAATTAATAGGTTTTTTTGAATTTTTCAGATAGTTCCGCTTGTTGTGAGCCTAGTTCAGCTGGCTTTGCAGCCGGAGCCTGGGTCAATACAGCCACGCTACAAGAGAAACTATGCCAGCATGACCTATCTAGCTATTGGAGGGAGAACACAAAGCATGGGCCAAGTCGCGCCTACTTTTCATTCACATTTGCCCTTTTGTTGCCAGAAGAGGCAGGATGGATTCCATCCAAAATCCAAGCAACAGAATAATATTTGAGGCCTTCCTGTCACTAAGTTAAAGAGTTCAATGAGGAATAGGTGAAAACTCCAAGAAAACATAAACCACGTGAGAGACAGTATTAGGAATGAAAGCAAGACTGATTCAAGAAAAGGGAATTAAACTTCCAATAAACTTTCAGGATTCCAGTGAGTACCATTAGCCTTTCAAGTATAGTGAGTTCTAGGTTCCTACACAGGATGAAAGTAATTAAAACTCAAATGCATGAACAGCAAGCTATCGTCTATATGACACTAGGGTACCATACTCATGATGCATGCAAAAACTTTAGATGAATTTGGATTTAAAAAAAAAAAAAATCAATTGAGACACAAACAAATTTTTAGAAAGGTGAATTTCAGATAGAAGTATCAAAAAAAGGAGTTATGGGTGGTTAAGGGGAAGTTGAGTGTCTTTCTAGAACCATTAAAGCTTATTTAGATACTTGAATACTCAAGTATCTCCCATAAATTTACCGACCAAAAAGTTAGGTCTCAACATTTAAGAGCAATACAAGAAACAAAAGACACAGAAATTTTGAATCACTGTAAGTCTTCATTTCCTTGAGTAAATAGTTATTGGAACTTTCAAACTATGCAAGTAAAAAATACCTTTGGTTGAACAATATCATAGTTCTTGTATGAACATTTCTTGCCTGTTGCATCAAGCTTTTTCTTCATTAGACAACTAAAGTCATTTGCTCCACAGCAGAAGTCTACAACCTGCTCAACAGGGCCAATTGGGTAAAATTGTCAGCATTGTCTTGCCTGAAAGGTATTAAAAAGAAGAAAAAAAAAAAAAAGAATTTCCCACTGTTGTGTAAGCAAGAAACATGTAGAATGTCTTTTCACTGCTGGCATTGGGTCCATAGGATGATCATAGAAAACAATCTCAAGCACTTAAGTTTAAACAAGATCAACTGTTAAATGGATGCCCAATGGTGATATGCAGAAACGATAAACCTAAAAGACGCATCACATGAGTGAACAAAGAGTTTATTGCGGAAAATAGTTTCATCCGGTCTGTTACCACCAAAGGAAGAAAGTAATATTTGATTGACATAAATAACAGACAAAAGCAACATTTCCCCTCCAGTCATTATAGCGATGGAAAGCAATCTATGTTTCTATTTGGTTTGAACGCATGACGAGGGCATGAAAGAGGATCAAAAAAGAAAAAGAAAAACTGATGGACTGATGCATCAATAAAATTACTGTTCATCGGATGATTAAAGCTTTGAATGAAGCTAGAAAAGAAGCATCCAAAAATCAGTTTCCTGCTCTTCTTTCAGAGCGAATGTAAAGATTACTTAACAAATTTACAGGGAAATGGAGAAAGAGAATAAGAAAATAAACTCCGGTGAAAGAATTTAGTGACCTAAATAGTATCTAAATTGGAGGAAAAGTTTGTACCATGTCACCTTCTTCTACATACCAATGAAGCCTCTCAACAATCTGCAAATCCACGATCATACTGTGAGAATTTGTTTTCCCTCCTTTTCTTTAATAGAATATCACTGTTAATATATGGGCTTCAATTTGTTTATTGTATGCATATGCATGAACAAAGTAATCACTAATTCTGAAGTAAAAGATTCATAAAAGGAAGTCACAATGGCCCTGTGTAATAATGCAATTACGAGAAGCAGTTTGCCGAAGAGAGCAATTTTGGGAATCAAGTTATGTCCTCCGTGTATGCACTCAAAAGAAGGGGCTCTAGCATTCATTATTGGGAAATAATGGATATGGCATAATAACCTTAATGCATCCACTACAATCGAGATACAGCCACAACATTGCTCCAAAATCACAAAGTCACCATCAATACTGCCGCAACACCTCTACAATGTGCAAATGTTCATTAATCTACAATGCCACGTTACAGCTATTAGGCCCAATAAAATTAAGGCACCCTCACAATTACAATGAAACAAGTGCTTTCCTAGCCCTGTGGTGTACCCTTCATGCTTCTTACAAAGAGACCTAAAAATTAGTTGGAATGCATAAGCATCTAGCTTAGCTTAAATAACAAGACAAACAATTCTTTTAGGTCAGGATCTCTTGTCTTCGTCCCCTAGAGTTATATTTTTCATCATCATCTACGCTTCGAGTCACTTTAGAAGAATTCTTTTTATTCCACTTCAGGTGCTATATTAGAAAATCAAGGAAGCATTAATTTACTATACCATTATCTCTTGCTATCTCCACCAAATGCTTAATTCCAGCATGATAGAAGTGATTTTTCAAAAGGTAACTTGGTCAATTAATACTAATTTTGTCTTGATTGTAATTGTTCAACCATTTCCACCTTAAACGACACTTAAAATGGAACAAGGAGAGCATCTTTTTTCTCGTCCAGCCTCGAAGGAAAAAGCCTCTCAAGTAAGTCTACTGTGAACAATCTATAAATTCAGGTAGAGACTAATTTTCACCATTATGTAACGTGTTAAGACACATGGACAATTGAAACATAATAATGCTTGCCGTTTGGCACTCCATAGTGATTATGGCTGCAACAAGTAGCATGACAAAGTATCGTCTTAACAAAATATGCATTTTATGGCATTCAGCATATTTATTGCCCTCATAGTCTCTTGGGAAAACTTTAAGCATTATTAAGTTTCTGAAAACGTTTCTTCCAACTTTTGATCTCCTTCCCTCCATGAGCAAGCACATAATATTATTTTCTTAATGATCATAGTCTTATTAAAAGAAATCAGTTTCCTTTTTTTAAGTACTTGAAATCCGTCCATACCAAAAATTACTCAACAAAAACTAAATCTGTAACCATCTTCCTCGTTAATCCTTAAATTTTGTCATCAAATCAGTACTTCAGTTTCTCTTTTATTAATTTCCATAATTTCTTTTCAGCTCTTCATTATATATTTACACAACCATCCACGGCATCAATAGATTTCTATCCAAAATGAGTCTCTCCCCCAAGTTTCTAACAACGTTCTCTAGATGTAATGGATGAACCATAATTCCAAACGCAACTTTGTGCATTATGATCATGTGCTGATTTTGTTCAAATGTGCTTTTGTTCATGAACTTAGTTATTCGCTTACTTAAAACTTTTGTATCTTAGACTTCTCAAAACTATTAACGGAGATAATTTTGCAAAAGTTGTGCTATTGAAGTCATATATTAACTTTAAATATCATATCACAGTATCATATGGTAACATATTATTTTACTCCTATGCTCAATCATCTTCAATTATATGCACACAAAGTATGATCAGCTTGATGCGGGTAAATTATGTGTTTTAATAATCTTATTAATCTTATAAGAACAAATACAAAGTCCATTTGCTTTTATACTATATTGTGTCATTCTCTAAAAATTTATCCTTTTCTTACATTGATTGCAGACGTTTATATGAATTATAATTTTATGCGAAGAAGGGTTTCCCTAAGATTATGAGAGGCCTCCCCAAAAACAACCAGGGGCATGATCACGGAATTGGATTTTCATTATTCATTGTAGTAGATTTTGAGATTTATGATGCACACACTTGAACTTAGTAATTAGACTTCCATGCAAAGAATTGCCAGCTACTCATGTAAAAATTATGAGATGTGCCATTTTACTATCTCTATCTACGCTAAGTGTGCTGGTGACAATTTTAAGTTCACTCTTAATATGTATTGTGGCAAAATTATTAAATCCTTAATTGATTAATTTATTCTGGAAACAAAAAGAGCATTCATTATAATTATGATATTGCTATAATTTAAAAATCTTTCAAAATATTACAAAACAGAAAAGAGATAAAAACGAGGAATGAGAGACAGAGAGTCCTTCTGTATGTGTGATTATTTAGTCAAAAAAGAAAAACCATGAGACTAGCAAATAAATAAATAAGTAAAATAAAAATACCATTAGAATGTATTTAAACACAGAAAAAAATCGTATTTAAAGATACAACATTATTTAAACTGCCAATAAATGAAGTAATTATAACTTGTTTAAAACTCAACAAAAATGAAACATGGAGCGCGGCCTCAAATATTATTTTTAAGAAATCTGAAAAATTGTAGTAGCAGCATCTGATTAACAAATAGTTTTTCCGAAAGTAATTTTTCACACTTACTGTAATTAACATTTGGAAAACATGAAAAACAAGTTTATATAGAAACTAAGCAAAGCAAGAATCTGCAGCTAGTGATGACCTATAACATAAAATAACTAGGGTAATGTAGGGCAATGTGCAATTACATCATCATGCTAGTCTATAAATAAAGTAGACCAAAGTTTTTGTGGATGATACGAAAATAACCTTCCCAAATGAAAGGGAAATTATTCTACCTCTTCGAGCTTGTTGACTTTTGTGAAGTGGCGACCAAAAGATGTATAGCGGGGGCCATAGAGAAACGGTGAAAGATAGACTCTGAGCTTGTTCTGCAACAATTAAAAACTGATTCCATCATGAAATGTATAACAAGCATCCTACTATTATTCATTACTATGATTATTTTACTAAAAACATGCTCTCAGGTCTCAAAATAAAAGTTCAACACCGTAAACAAGAGTTGTGAAAATGAGTGTCAAAATTCTATGCATGTCACTACCATAATTCTATTGCTATATCTTCCACTAATTTATACTGCTAAACAGTGGAAAGGGGCCTGTTAAGAGCTCAGGTTACCATCACATAATACACACTATCCCTCTGGAATTTAGAAGCAACCACAAGAAAATAGCATAAATCTAAGAGAGCAGAATCCAAAAACCAGAGCATAGACCAAAAAAGCAAACCCATTTGCACTTCTTAAACTAGAGTCAACCAACAACAACAGCAATGAAAAACTAGGCCTTCTATCTTAAATTTGGGATCGGCCATTTGAAAGACAAATATCGAAAAAAAATACAAGAGGGTTGATTTAATTTATGAGAATTCTCTTACGCCACTCATTCCTATTTAAGACCATCTCCTCAGCTAAATCCATAACTATCATATCTTTACGGATAATTTACATCCAAATTTATGACGGTCTACCTCTACATTTTACTAAATCTCCTATATTTAAACTCTCGGTCCTCTTAACAAGTGCGTCTTTGGGTATTCGTTGTATATGCCCAAACTATCTCTGACAGTACTCTCATATTTTATCCACAATTATATTTTACTAAATCTCCTATATTTAAACTCACGGTCCTCTTAACAAGTGCGTCTTTGGGTTTTCGTTGTACATGCCCAAACTATCTCTGACAGTACTCTCATATCTCATCCACAATTACATTTTACTAAATCTCCTATATTTAAACTCTCGGTCCTCTTAAGAAGTGCGTCTTTGGGCTTTCGTTGTACATGCCCAAACTATCTCTGACAGTACTCACATATCTTATCCACAATTAAACTAACTCCTAACTTATTACGTATCTCTTCGTTTCTAATTCTAACTTTACTAATTTTGCTACACATCCACTTAAACATTCTCATTTCAACTACAACCATTTTATACTCTTATTGTTGTTTAATGGCCCAATACTTAGTGTCATACAATAATACAGGTCTTACTGTGATTCTATAGAATTTTCCCTTCAAATGTAATGGTATCGTGCGATCGCAAAGAATTCCGAATGTCTTTCTCCATTTCATTCAATCCGTTTGAATCCTATTGTTCACATCCTCATCTATATTGCCATCGTTATGAACGATGGAACCAAAATATCTAAAACACTCACTTTTTGGTACGTCTTTTCCTTTTAACCTAATCGTTTCTTTAAAATGTTGGTGATTGCCACTAAATCTACATCTCATATACTTAGTTTTGGACTTACTAAATCTAAATCCTTTGAATTCTAATATGACTTTCATAACTCTAATTTAGTACTATACCCTCTCTAGTTTCATCAAACAATGTTATATTATCTACAAAAAGTATATACTATTATATTTTATTTTGCATATTTTTTATAATTTCATACATCAGTATTGCAAAAATGATGGAGTTTAATACCAAACCTTGATAGAGCCTAATATTAATAGAAAAACTATCACTCAAACCCCTTGCAAGTTCTTACATTAGTCATAACTCATTCATACGTATCTTTAAGAAGATTAATATATTTCAAGGAGACCCCTTTCTTTATCAACGCCCACCACAATACATCTCTAGAAACCCTATCATATGTTTTTCTAGATCAATGAATACTATATATAGGTCTCTATTCTGTGTTCTAAATGTCTCCATCAATTGTCTTAACAAGTGAACTGTTTCGGTGGTGAATCATTCTGGTATAAATCCAAATTGATTCTGAAGCACACTTATCTCTAGTTTCAATCTATACTCTTATCACTTTCTTCCATAACTTCATAGTATGACGGATAAGTTTAATTCCACTGTACTTGAAACAACCTTATTTGTCTCCTTTATTCTTGTATAGTGGTACAAATGTACTTTCCGTCCATATTTCGAGCATTTTCTTGATTTGCTAAATTTTGTTGAAAAGAGCCATTAACATTATTATACCGAATACACCCAAACATTTCCACATTTCATTAAGAATGCCATCGGGTCCTATAGCTTTGTTATTCTTCATTCTCTTTAGGATTTCATTTATTTCATGAGAACGAATCTTACGTATAAAATCTCTATTAATCCCTTCTATAAATATCGCAATATTTCCTATACCCATTGCATTTTCAACGTTAACGAGATCATCAAAATAGTATCTCCAACGCTTTCTTATGTCTTCGTTCCTTACAAGTATACTATTGGTTTACTCTTAATACACCTAAAATCATTTAGATCTTTTCCCTTCCTCTCCCTTAGTTTGACAATTCTGTAGATCTCTATTTCTCGGTCTTTAGTCTCCGATCTCATATATAATTTGTAATACACCTTACTCTTTGATTCGTAAATAATCTTTTTCACCTCTTTTTTTGTAATTTTGTATTTTTCATATGCCTCACTACTACTATTGCTTTTAAGGTTCCTATAGCACTCTCATTTTGTTCGAATAACATTTTGTATTTTCTCGTTCCACTATCACGACTCCTTGCCTATTGGAGTCCAACCCTTAAATACGCCAAGAACCTTCCTACTTATACTCTTAATATTATTAAATATCTCTTTTCACATTGTTTCTGAATCATCATTGATAAACCAATTTGTTATTTCAATTAATTAATATATAAAAGTCGTCACATTTTCTTCTTTCAGATTCCACCACTAAATTCTTGGCTCCACAAATGATTGACATTGTTTGTCTTTTACACACACATACATCTAAAACCAAAAGCCTATACTGAGTTACTACACGCTCTCCCGATATAACCTTACAATCCTCACAGGTCATTCTATCATCTCTCCTAATAAGAAAGAAATCTATTTGACTAGCATTCGACCTACTTCTATATGTAACCATGTGCGACTCTTTTTTCTTGAAAAAGATGTTTACGAGTGTCAAATTGAATGTTACAGCAAATTCTAAAATGGTACCTCCCACCCCATTCCTACTACCAAAGTCAAAATTTTAATGTACGACTTCGAATCCCTCATTTTTTTTCTCTCTATGTCCATTCAGGTCTCCTCCAATAAATAACCTCTCCCCACCAGGTATGGCCTATATAAATTTATCTAAATTTTTTCAAAATTGTTTTTTACTAATTACATCTATGCTTATTTGAAGCGTATACAAACTAACTATATTAACTACGTTTTTTCTATTTACTAATTTGACAAATATAATTCTATCTCTTTTCCTTATTATCTCTACTACATCCTCTGGTAGGTCCTTATGTACAAGTACTCCTACCTTATTCTTAGTTCTATCCCTACCTGTGAACCAAAACTTATGATCATAACGCTCTACTACTTTAATCTTCTCTCCCACCGACTTAGTTTGTTGGAGACACATGATATTAATTTTTCATCTATTCATTATTTCTCCTCTCCTAACTTTCCGAATAGAGATCCTATGTTCCAAGTTGCTAGGTGAATTCCATCTTCAAGGACTATCTTATTTACCCGCACCCTAATGTCCCTTGTTAACTTGTCACTCACAACACCCAGGATCCGATATTGCGCATCGCTGAGAGGGAAGTGCCCCAAACATTTTCCTATTTTTCTCCCTATTTTTTTACAAAAGATTTTACACTAGTTATCGACTTACCGCAACCCTACTCCTTTACCCAGGCTTTGAACCGGCCGTGGCGAAATTCTTCAAACAATATATAAAACAAATTAAAAAATAAAAATAAAAAATAAAAAATAAAAGTATAAAATAAAACAAATAAGATATATATATCTATAATAACAATAAAATAATATATTTTATATTACAACTATACCGTTATGAGTTTGAAATATTTTAAATTTTAATAATTTTAAATTCATAGTAATATATTTTATATTAATAATTATAATAATACTACTAGTAGTAGTAATACTAATAATAATAGTAATAGTAATAAAATAATAATAGTAATAATAGTGGTGATATGATGATGATGATGGTTATTATTATTATTATTCCAACAATGGGGGCAGATGGAGAGAGCTTTGGAGGCTTCGACTAAAGACAGATAAAAGGGTGGAAGGGTTGGGCAGAGGGAGGCCAAGAGGGGGAGGTAGAGGGATAGGCAGAAGGCTTTGGCTGAAGTGAATTTCAGGTTTCACATGGCGGTGGAGGCGGTGGGACGAGAGCGTAGATCTGGGGCTGAAGGGGTGTTACGGTTGTAGGCAAAGAGAAGGGTTCTCGTCGGATCAGAGAGGGAAGAGAGAGCGTAGATCTGGGGATAAAGATTAGATCTGAGGACAGATCTGGGACGTCTGTGGCTGTAGAGGGGTGGGTTTTCTTAAGGAGATGGAGCAAGAGAGGGAGAGGGAGAGAGGGGAGAGAGGGAGAGAGAGACAGAGAGAAGTCTGAGGGTAGGGTTATGGTTGGAGGAGTACAGATCTTGGATGTAGGAGTGTGGGTTTCTAAGGATGTAGGGGGGGAGCGAGAGAGAGAGAGAGATGATAGGAGAGAGAATACTTACCTGATTGAGCAGCATAGGAGAGCTGCTCAAGCGATCGCCGTGGAGTGAAGGTGGTAGCAGCAAGCGAGGTCGAGAGAGAGAGAGAGAGAGAGAGAGAGAGAGAGAGAGAGAGAGCTATTTGGTATTTCAGAAAAAAAAAAAAAATAGTTTCCAGATTCCGGATGCTTTGCCTTGTGCTAGATTCTAAAGAGCCAGTTGAATTATCGAAGATTTGCAACACTGGAAAACATGGTTTCAGAAAATCAGCCTTGGATCTCCTCCTTTCATTTCGAGTAGCATCTCCCAATTGACATTGCCGGTGCTTTAGCCATATCTAGCCCCTTTCACAACAGATCTTAGAGCAACTTCCCTCATTGTGCCATAGGCCATCCAGATGGGACCCACTGAAAACTAAAAAAGGAAGACAAAAATGATCCTACCACAATAGAATTTATGTTTTTTCTCTTCTGCTATACCTACCATAGAAACCTTCTGATCACCCTTAATCTATATCAAAACACTAAGCTTCTAAATCATCCTCTATCAGCCAAAAAAACAAATGCACAATATATATCAATTCTAGAATCAAAGTTTCTTAACCATAAAACTAAAGCTAAATGGGAGAATTGAAAAGGATACCTTAACCCATTTGCTAAAACTTTAGCCATAACACAATAAAAATCGATAGCCAAACTAATGGATCCAAAATAAATCATTTTAAAGAAACAATATTTTTTCTTGGGAATAAGTGTACTTAATATAGAGTTCATATATTTTCCCACCACCCTATTCGAAAAAAACTTATCAACAAATCCTTGCAAATAACATCATAAAAGTCCTTTAAAGAAAAAAAGAAAAAAATAAGGGAAGAAGAAGGGGAAGAAGAAGCAATGGTAAAACCATCTAGCGAAGGGTTTTTATCCCTATCAAAACCAAAATCCAAAAACCAATCCTCAAATCTCATCCGTTTCAAAAAGTTTCTCCAACTAAGAAGCTCTTACACTCTCAATGCGAAACCAATCAAGCCCTTCAATAATACGGCTAGTTCTATCTCCTCGGTATATAAGCCTCTATAAAAGCTCATTAGTCTCCTTAAAAGCAGGATTGTTAACAGCATTATCCTCATCATACTGTAGCTCTCTTACAAAGCATTTTTTGACTCTTACCATTAGCCACGCAATGAAAAAATCTAGTTTCACAATGCCGGTCCTGAACCCACTTTAGACAAGTCTTCTAACGCCAATTAACCTCCTCCTTGATGATAATCTCTTCAGCATCATTCCTATAATTCTCCTTGCAGCTAGAAAGATTCCCATTCAATCTAACCTCGACTTCCAACACACCCATCTCCCCATCACCCCTAAAAATAATTTACAATCTTTATATCACCAAAGATCACCTTAATCCAAACCTTATGAGCTCGCTTTAAATTCTTCACTTCATTTAAGTCTTTTGATGCTAAATAATCTCCTCAAGAATAAACTCCTCAAGGTGATTCGTAAGATTCCTCCTACTGACAGAGATCCTCATGCAATCCTCATTCAACATCATGCTTATCTAAGTCATCAATCTCCTAAGAACTCTAGTATCACCAAAAACTTCCTTATTCCACACTTTTGAGGGATTGTTTTAAATTATTCAATTTTCTCATAATATTAAAACCCTCCCACATACTCCATTGGCACTTCTTGATGAATCTTCAACCAATGTTCTGAGATTTCTACGAAAGAGTAACATGTTCTCAAACATAAAATGAGTGGGATCGAAAAGATCATGTTAGACTCCAAAAGGATGAGAAAACAATTAGAAGTAGTTCTAGTGAGAAAATCATGCCTAAGATTACGAAAACAGGACTCCCAATTGTTAAAGCAAAAGAAAATGATCAATATGAGATGTAGCCTCTCTCTCCAGACATAGACCAAGTAAATTGACTACTAGTCACGGGAATACCTTTTATCTCAGTCCCTAGGGAAAGAGTCAATAGCTGACATACCAGCGGCACTCTTAAACTAAAGCAGAACAGAAAGATCCCTAAATGCATATAAACCAAGAAAGGTGGTGAACTCTAACCAGGGCAAAACAGAAAGAGAAAAGGATCCTTGAAGACTATGAATCCAATGAAAAGTCCCAACATCCCAAATGACAAATCCCACCTAAAGACTCAGCCCTTAAATCTAGAGTCCCAGGTAACGTCAATGAAGCTAACATCCACCTCCTCCATTTTGGACTCCTGAATAAAGACAATATGAGCGGCAACTCTAAGAATAGTTTCTCTAACCCTCCTCCTTTCCCTTCTGCCGCTTAGACCCCTAACATTCCAACTAGGCGCTTTCATTAGATGGCTGCAAAACCCCACTTTCTCACCCTGCCTCGCCGCTCTGTTCTTTTTCCTTTTGGTGGCATAGTCAAGAAATGCTTGTTCCTTTTGGATTGATTTCCATAAGAATGACTCTGCTCAAGCACAATCAAATCCAATTTTTTGAGAATAGCTTGTTCATGGAAAGTGGCTACATTAGGATTATCCAAAGAAACCAAACTAGCATTAAGGTTACTTGGGCAAGCATGGTCACAGAGAAATGTGAGACGACGAATGCCAAGACAAGATTGATTATTTTCATTGTCGACACATGAAAACACACACTGAAGAGGATTTATATCAATAAGATTTTGAAAATCATTTTGCAAAGCATTTTGGGTCTCTGCATATTTTGTAGAAAAAGGATTAGAAGACAAAGAATGACAACCTCCTTAAAGGCTTGAAAGCTCAAACGTGCTTATAACATACATATATCTATTTGAGACCTTCGACAGCTATCCCTACATAATGCAGGGTCAAACATCTGAAATTCTACCCCCACCACTAAATCACCTAAAATAGTCTCCCCATTCACATTTTCCACATCTGAATCATTTGCTTTATCTTCGCCATGCTCCCTGATTTTATCAAGAAAAAGCTCATCGTTTGATACCGAAAAGCTCAATAGGTGATAATCGTCCCATTCCCCCTTACAATTCATCACCACAGAAGTCTTCAAAATTAGAGAAATCTTCAGAAATTTTCTCCATAAGCCCCTCTTTCAATGGATAACAAACCTGTGATTCTGAAGCCAAAGCATCCCACCATCAATATCAAGAGGAACAGCATAGTTGGCAGCAATAGAAGGCACTCTTCTTAACACCCGAAGCATCCCACCATGAGTTCAAATGGTTACAACCAGAGATTGTTTCCAACTATGCAGGGAGCACTAATGACTTTTACAAGTGATAAATTACAGGGACTCTTTCAATGTAGCACTTACAAGTGAGCACCTTCTAGTGCTCTTATGGGTTTTTGTTTTTCCTTTCATTGTGAATAAAATTATTTATTTTCTAATAAACATATATATTATCGTGAACCTGTGAACTACAACCGTGCTGAAGTGTAAAACAGAACAGTTTTTGTTCCACGAAATCTTCTTTTGTGTCACCAGGTAAATGCAACAGAGAGAGAGAGAGAGAGATTCTATTTGAAAATCAAAGAGAATAAATGAAAGATATCACACAATTAAGAAGACCCAGATTCCCACCTATGCAGTTCTGTACCACCCACACCCAACACACACATGAGAAATGGCAAACAAGATTTTCACCTTCCTAGCTAATATGTCAAAAGGGAAGAAAACCTAAAGAAACATGTTCCTTTTGCAAGGATTAGAATCTATAAGCCATCAACTTTTTACATAACCAGTGCAGCAAGAAGTTGTGGAACCCATTCACTTCCATTATTGGGTCTAAATGGCTGTGAAAACAAGCAGGGTACCATCATCTAATTACTCTTGCAACCCCTTCGACGATTTGGATTCAGGGCAAGGTTTTGTCAAGGAAGAGAAAATCATGGATACAAATACATGCGAAAAGGACACAACATGACATGGATATAGTGATTAACATGGATATAGTGATTAACATGGCGATAGTGCTTTAAATAATAATGTAAATATTACACATATTCTAGAAGGATTAAACTTCACCATCGTTCTTGACAATTTTTGTTTATAGATGAGACTACCTAAGCACTTAAGCAATTTAAATATTTTTATGATTACTGCTAATATATTGTATTATCAATGAAGTATAAAAAGAATTCCTAAGGAATTTCAATGTGCAAATGGTGACAATAATTGTCAAAATCAGTCAGCGAGAAGTGTCGAAGTATCCAATGAAATATCCAACAAATCTGGGGAATATGAAATCCAATACACATCCCAAAGGGACACAGGTTCAATTAAGAAGTATTTGTGTATCCTAGTTATCACATCTCAAACAGTAAGATCATATTTTTGGCAGAATGGCCATCCATGTTATCGACTCCGAAAGTTCTCAGCCTTGCTCTTTTTTTTCCCCCTTGTCATGCATTACACCCCTTTGTGCCCTCTAAACCAACATATCACTTTTTTATGTAATAGAATACAATAAGGTCATCATTGAAGCAACACATGATGAGGCTGATAAATGGTGATTAATGAACAATAATGATAGTTGGCCCACTAATACAATTTATATGTTGGACCATTTAAACTGAAAACAGAAAAGATTGGTAAGGAGCACCGACCTTCCACCTTATGATCTGATTCAGAACTTCTGGTTCACATACTGCTGATGCATCATCAATAGTACCTCCTTTTTCAAGTTTCTGTAAGGCTGTTCGAAGAGCCTGCATAAATTCATAAAACATAAGATCAGAAATCCTTAAACAAGATCAAGTTACAGCCAAAACATACAAGACAATAATACATTAACAGATACCTCAACAGAACCTTCAACCTTTCCCAAGGTAATTGTCTTGTCCACTACACTTCTAGATGAATATGTATGTGTAGATGGAACTTTGTGCTTTGCTACAATCCCCTCCATTGTAATTGAAGAAAAAGATTCTTTAATTAGAGCAAGTATCCTACATGGCAAACAGCATGATGCATGTCAGTGAGTAGAACTCCATTATCATTGATATTAAAGTAACATATATAAAGATCTTATAAATATAAATGGATGTATATTTTGCTTGGCAAAGGAGGGGGGCAAGACACAAATCAAAGACATCTACCATTAATGAGAAGCAAGGGTTTCAACATTCAAGTGCTTACTTGAGCCACAACTCTGGGTATACATCCCACTATGAATAGCATAAATGAGAGAATGAAAGAGAAGTTCACCTCCTTTGTGAGTCAGAATCTAATTGAATCGCCGAACTGCACAAATTTTCTGCCTTCTGCTTAATTATCAAAGCCTGATCAGGTTCTGTAACAATCTTAGCCTGCTTCCTAGGCTTAGCTTGCTCAGACCCCTTGCTAGAGATGGAAGATGACCTTTCTTCCCTCGAAGGGGGCTTACGTTCACTTTTTGTAGATGAGACTTCACCTTCCATGCAGACAGATTTGATTGTCTCAAGAGATTTTCTCGGAGCATCATTGACTTTGTACTTCTTTTTGGGATCTAGAAGCAGATGTCCAGACTGTTTTGATGTTTTTATGGCAGCTCTTTCCCTCCAGATATCATCTGCTGCTAGACATCTCTTCTTAGAAACAACTTCGTCACTCATTAAGGACATTTCTGAAGTTCGCTTTTTCTTCTTCCCAACATCAGGAAAAATGATGTGGTCTCTTATAGGCGTTTGAAGCTCGTCATCAATTTCATGTTTTCTAGTCAACATAAAAGGCATATAGTACTTGTAAATTTACAGCTTAAACAATCAAAGAAGAAAAGCAACAATATGGTCGGCTTACAAGCAATAAATCAATATGCGATTTGGTAACAGATCTTCCCAAGCCCTTTGTGGAATGTCTTCTTCCTCCATATATTCAAAAGCGATCCCCCTGTCAAAGTTAGTACAAACATCATCTAGTTAAAAAGAACATTTTGACATCTCTTTATCTTCATACAACACCATAGGTGTTCACTTAGAATTCACTTCACTGGGAAACATGAACAAGAAAGATGACTGACAAAACAGTAGCTATATTAGGAGCTGGAAAATTGATTTAAGAGAATGTCGCGTAAACAGATCTAAAGCATGGTCCTCAAAAAAAAAAAAAAAAAAAAAAAAAAAAAAGAATTAAGTGAAGGCACTTCTGGTTAAGTGGTGCATCAGCCAAATATAGATTGGGTTGATCATGGCCCTCAACAAAACCAGTATAAAACTCTCAGGCAAGGGGATTTACTTCCACTTAAGAAGGCGATAACCCAGAACAATATTTAGAGAGGTGCCAATCATTGGCTGGTAAAGATGCCAAGTGGGCAGAACCAGCAGTTTGAAAATAAAATAGCTCAGGGCATAAGTCTCAATAAAGTAAGCATAAAATATTTGAGCGACTAACAGATTTAAAAAATGCATCACTTTTATGCTTGTATATTTTAATGATTTGTCCAGAATCAAGATACGATTAATAATCAAGGTACAAAAAAAATGCAGAAATTAATTGTGCAGTACCGGGGCAAGCATTTTCTATGGTAGGATTTGGGACATCGCCTGCACATAGCAAACTGTAACTCTGGAACATCCTTCTTTTCAAGTTGTTTACATACAGAACACCTGTGGATAGGACATAAAAACTTTCCACCAGCAATTATCTCCCTCTGGAGCTCATCTGCTGCAGCTTCATTCTCCTTATGAAGAAGTTTTGCAACACAACGTGGATGATAAAAATGGCCACAAGTTGCAGAAACACAGCGAAAGACCTGGCAACCATTTGAATAACACAGTATACACCATTTAGATCAGGATAAAGTTCCCAACTGCTATTGACCAAAATTACAAGCAACATTCTACAACATTGAACCTAAAACATAATATTAGTACTTGATCAAACAGCTTCACAGACTATAAATGACTCAGCATAATTTAGAATTTATTTAGTATAGTAAGGTTTTAGAAAAAATTTCCATTATTGGTTTCTTTCTAATTTTCCATGTGATTGTTCTTAATATTATTTCCTCATTTTGAGTTATCACCGATATATTTCGGCATTAGATTTTTTTTTGGGGATTAAAATAAGAGCAATAGATGAAGAAGAAGATATACATGAAAGAAATGTTAAACCCCCCCCCCCCAAAAAAAAAAAAACAACAAACAAAAATGAAAACTAATTTGCAATTGTTGTCCAATCCCTCCTTAAATCCTCAAGCATATAATCTCTATAAACTCCCAACCCATGAGCCAAAAAAGAAACATAAATAACAATTTTTTCTCAAGAGAGAATAGAATCAATCTTCTAATTTCTAAAAATCCTAAAGTTTCGCTCCAAGTAGACCATCGAATAGTATTAAAAGACCATATCTCCAAAACCAAGATGCTTATTTATGCCCATGAAAGCCTCTAGACTTTGTCATCAACAAAGTAAGAGATTTTCACAACCAATTATTGAATACCACATATGGAAAAGAAGAGTTCACGCACCTCCAAAACTATAGAGCAATCTAAAGTAACGTGATATCTTGTTTCAGAATCCACTAATGCATGGTGAAATAGCGCTAAAGGCCACCGTTTTATAACAGATCATTTGTATTAATCTTTTTAAGTACTGAATGGCAAGTAAGAGCTTTAACTTTTGAACTTTCTTTTTTCTATATGAACTTGGTTAAAAGAAAAGTAAGGGTATGAGTTAGACAAAAATATGATGAAAGAAATAATTACAGGAACATTAGCTCACTGTTATTTTTCCTTCAAGAAAGCAAATAATGGAGCAAAACTCTATAGCTTCCCTATTATTTATATTTCTCAAAAGTTGAGAACCCCAAGAGATCAAATCAGTCTTCCACAAGAAGAATGAAAAAAAAAATGATGTAGAGGGCTGAATACCGAGTGCAAGAATCCTCCCAAAGGAGCAATCAACACCTAACTACCACTTTAAAAGATATTACAGGTAATATTTAAAAAAAAAAAAACCTATGCCCAATAGACAAATTTCTAAGGGCTAGAATCAAAAGCTCGTCCTCATGCCATGGGATATAATACATTCTCTCAAAAACCATATTTACTTTTAACAACCTTATGCCAGAAATCTCCTTATTAGCATTTACCAATTAGAAAAATAGTAATAATGATAAAAGGGAGTAGCCCATCTCTTATTTAGAGGTTTCTTTGGGAAAATTCTAAGCGCTCATTTTTGGGATCCTGTTTCAGATAGAGTTAGTAGAAGGTTAGAGTAATATAAGGGAGTTCTTAAGTTAGGTAAGCATATCATACTTAAGATTGCATGAATGTCTAATGTTCCCCTCTATTTTATTTCCCTTATTAAGATTTTTGTTTAGGTAACACGCAAGATTGAGAAATTTCCTTCACTCAGGAAGTTAGTCGAGGAAAAAGGACCATTCAATGAGTTGGGATCTGGTTCAAAAACCGAAGTCTGAGGGAGATTTGAGACTCAATAATGTGTTATCAAGGAACGGAAAGTGGTATCAAGGAACATTTTCTGGTAGGCAAATAGCTTTGGAGATTTCATTTAGAACTCAATTCCTTATGGCAAAAGGTAATCAAGACTAAGTATGATCTACGACAAAATGGATGGGATGCAAATGCTAGAGTAAGAGTTTTATCATTGTAGTCCTCGGAAATCAATATCCTAGTTATATCATACTTTTCTTTCTCTTGTCTCTTTCAATGTAGGCAATTGTTCTCATGTCCTTTTCGGATGGATCTTTAGATTGAAGACTCTACCTCGTGTATTAATTTCCCTCGATTCTAGAGGTTGTCTAGATTTCATTCCGCTTCTATCAAAGACTTCTATAATTGGGAGGGATATCCAATATTTGAGATTTTCACTTATCAAGAAGTTCTAATGATAGAAAAGTAGAGTTTTTATTCCCTAATTTAGGGAAATAAACCTTCCCACGATATTCTTAACACTAGAATTTGGAGTGCTGCTGCTTTGAGTGTTTTTCATTGACGATTGTGTTCTCCATGCTTTAGACAAAAGGTTATTTTTAAAAGATACAGACAAGAGGTGCAGTCCTCGAGGTGTTTAAGGTGATGTAAACAAGAAGGAAGATTATCCAAATGATGCCTCAAGCTATATTTTGAATAGTGAGAGGAAGATGAGAGCTTTTTTAGGGAACTGAGAGGTCCTTTCCAATTTTGTAAATTATCAAAGTCGAAGGCTTCATTACTTATTTTATACAAGTATGTTGATTAGAATAAGCATATAGCTGCCTTTATAGGTTTCCAGTTGCTTCCTTAGGTTGAGAATGGTGCATCCTCATGCAAATACTTTAATTCATTTTTCTTTCTCATGATTTGAAAAAGGGTGCAACTAATAACATTCTCCACTCAAATGAAAAAATAAACAAGTAGAAGACAAATGGCAGTAAAATAATAATAATAATAATAATAACAGTTTGAGAATATGCATACCTCAGCCCCAGATGACTTATCTGAAGAGCCTAACTTTCCACACGAGAAGCATTGGTGTTGCTTATGTTTACAATTCTCACAGAAAAAGTTCAGCATCCCCTGCGAATGAAAAGATGATGCTAGAATTAAAGAAGAACCTCACACAAAGCAACGCAAAGCAAAACAATCATTATCTTTTTCTTACTTCCACTTCCTCATGAGAAAAGCCTAGCGTTTCACAATTTGATTCTGGATCAGCAGCATCCTCAGTCGCATGAAATGACCTTAAACACTCTCCTTCACAACTACATTAAATTGCTAACAATCAAAGTGTGTATAGCAGAGATATACCTTGTGAACTGAAACTAAGAAACAAAATAATCAAAGACATGACACACTAATATGACCCTTTATCTACGAAAAAAAAATCCCCATAGGAAATGCAAATATGATAGGTTTTTCATATTTTAATGAGTAGCAATCTTTCAACAATTCTCAAAGATATGGGATAATATATCTTTGTCCAGGTAGGATAGTTTCTCAATTTCTAGAAGCAGCAGTTTCCTAATTCAAAAATTGTAGCCAGACGATATACCATCAAATATTACCAATGTATGAGGGATTCCAAGAGGGCTGGGTCTATGTCACTTTAGAAACATGTGGTTGAAGCAAGAGGGCTTTCCAATGATGGTGGACAGGTGGTGGTTCAATTTCAAAGAGGTAGGTCATCTCAGCTTTGTACTTGTGTCAAAGCTCAAAAAACCAAAAGAATTGCTAGAAGAGATGATCAAAAATATTAGTGTTTTCCATGAGACTGGACTGGTACAGGACTTGGGACCAAAGAGTTTGAAAGGAGATTGTGAATAAGGAAGGATTTCCTTGGATTCTCTCCATCAAAGAGACTATGCAGAACAAAAGTCTCATCGTTTATAATTAAGGAAGGGCACAAGAATGTGGTTTTACTCTACATCATACAAACAAGTACTTTCTTTCTAACTAAATAAGTAGGAGAGAAACTGGGGGTGATGTGGTGATAAAGGAGCCATGTTTCTCTTGACTATAATTGCATGGACAATAGCAGGTTACATAATGAAAGATCAATGTCGTGAACCAAATTCTCTTTTCTTCCAAATTGTGTAGAAACTTATATATACATACATATAAATAGATACATATCTGATTTAACTCAAAAAAACATTATAAAAGCATTTCAAAAGTTTATATAAGCATTAAGCTTTCTATGAGGTCCATTACCAATTGAGTAAATGAGGTTATAATTTTAGATTTCCACAAAACATAGTAACTATCAAATTTTTTGAAAACGAGCTTAACAAAAGTTTATTTTTTATGTTGGAAGAGTTCTATATAAGTGAAGAACTTCATATTTTCTTTATTTATAAGAAAGGAAACAACAAATGAAGTGGGGAATTAAATGCACAGTACGAAGTAAGTTCTGATAGGTTTAAATGCCATTTTCCACACTAAAGAAGTGAATAGACGACGGGTAAGTGCTCCCTTCCCCCTTCAATAAGCTTGGATAAAGCACTAAGGCCTCAACAACTCTGGGAGAAAGAGAAATTAAGCTTGAACATTTCTTCGTCATCCTCTTCTTCTTCTCTTCCTCTTTTGATTTTGATTTTGAGATTTATAGGCTGTTGCAACTGCTGCCAGATCAACTATTGTGGGGGCTGTAAAACCCGTCATGGGGAAAAGGTCCATTCTGCCCCTTATAGGGCCATCTTGGAATCCGTAAGAGCTAATACTGATACACATTAGCGAACAGTCCAGGGAGCAAGGGATAATGCAAGCTATTTGTAGGTCTTTGAAGATCTTTATTGAAAACCTATATGACGAGGGCATATAGTAGATACCTTTTGTTGATTGAAAAATAAATTGTATTAGATAAAGAAAAGAAAATTCATAATTCTAAAACGATAAGAAACCCTAAGCAAGAAAAAGAAGAAAAAAAAAACGCATAAGCTAATGAACCATCATTGTCCAATCTCTCTTCAATCATCAAAACTATGATCTCTATAAACTACTAAAGCAAGAGCCCAAAGAGACATATAAAAGACACTCGTCCCAAAAGAGTAAGGAACCAATCTTATGATTTCTGCAAAATCCAAATATTTTGTTCTCTCCAAATACACCACAAAACAGCAACAGTAGTGCATCTCCAAAACCAAGTGACAACTTTCTATAGTTTTGAAATATTTTTAACACATCGGACCAGTAAATGGTGAAACAGCTTTAAAAGGCCTCCATTTTTGTAATAGATCATTCCAATTAATTTTTCAAAAGGCCTAGAATAGATGTTTCAGAGTTCAATATGATTGGGTGAGACAAAGAACCTGTTTCACAAAGCCCATAACTGGAGAAGTCATCGACGCCTTCACAATAGGGAAATCTCAATTTTAAATGGCTCTAGTGTGGATTCATAAATTCCAATTTGGAGATTGTGAGGCAAGTTGTCATGCAGTTACTCGGGGACTACAATTGTTAAGTATTTTATCCCCATTGGATTTGTCAAGGCAGTTACAAACTTCTACCAAGGTGTTTGCAAGGAAATTAAAATTGGTGGTAACAGAAGATTGCAGATATATTTCAGCAAGCACTTTTGGAGGGCAAACAAATTTTTATATGGATTTGATTGCAAATGAAGCGGACACGAGGCTTCAGAGTGTGCGTAAAGGAATCATTCTTCTTTTTCTATAGAAAAGAAGATTCCATTATACAGCAACCACATGGTGCAAACCAGAGGAGAAGAAAAGAATCAACATAAGTCTACATCGTTCTTAGCTCTAAAAGAGCTGGTAATGTAGAAAGCAATAGGAGAGTAAATAACGGTTGGGGAAGAGAGAGACCAGAGGGGAGTGACAGAAAGACAGAGAGGCTAAATCCTAAAAAGGAACGATCCAATTGTCCAAGGACATGCTCACCCAGTTTTCTCGAGTTACTGTCATTGTTCATGGTGGTATGCTCCCTAAACCCCCCCTCCAGACATACACTGCGGAAAATGAGTTGTCTTGGTTTACTTTACCGCTTTTCTTTTGATTTCTCTGCATACAGAATAAGTAAATTGCTTGGGTTTTAAAAGATAAACGGAAAGGGGCAATAAATTTAGATTTAAACTTCTATTTAACTATTTGATTCAATAATTCAACTATATTTTTAATGAGTTTTGCTTTTCTTATAGTATATATCTCTTGAATTATCACATGTTTGAAAATTCAATGATTATGAAAATCAGTGGGATTGAGCATTTGAATAAATTTACTGTCATATGAAATTTATTTGACATGAAAATACATTTTCACGTAAAAATTGGTGTTTTCTCTAGAGAGTCTCTCTTTCAACATCTTATTTGCCTCCCCTAAACTCCTTCCCCCTTTAACCCATCTTATTTGGAAGTTAGAGCTTCCTACCAAAATACTTTTCATTGGTCAATAATGCTTACCAGAATCAATGCAAATAATTTATTGTAAAAAAGGAGACTAAAACTATTTCTCCAAATGTTTTTTGTCATGTGTTATAATAATTCTAAAACCAGAGATCACATGTTTTTCCATTGTCTTATTGCAAGAAGATGTGGAATCACCTCTTTGTTGGGTATGATGTCGAGCAAGTTTGCCCCAAGAGACTCTAGTTTTTTCACACAAAATTCAAAGGTTTTGGAAAAAAGATGAATGCTCGTTCACTTAGTCAATAGAATGCTAAATTTTTAGAAATCAGACTATAGGTTTTCTCTCATTTGGGACAATCTTGTGTTCTTCTCTAGGTATCATGCCTTAGGACTGTATTAAGATCAATGCATAAAGGTGTTGAATAGGGATCTGAAAGCAATCATTTATTAGTTTGTCTATTATTTCCTTTTTCTTTTTTCTTTCATTTATGAGGATTTTTTAATCTTTGAATTTCGCTTTGTTCTCTTTTACATCTATTACAATTCTATTTCCTAAAAAAATAACAAAACGGCAACTACAATAACAAATTGAGCTTTAATATCAAATTTTGGGATCAACTATTTGAGAGACCAATACAGGAAAGAGGGAAAAAAATAAAATAATAATAATAATAAAATAACATAAAATTAAAGTTTAAAAACAAAAATAATGAAGATAAAACTAAAAAATAAAAATAATGAAAAGAAATAAAAGTGCAGTAATTTAACTTATCCGGATTCTCCTATGTCACTTATTCCTATCTAAAATTATCTCATCAACTAAACCCATGACAATCATATTTTCACGAGTAACTTGTAACCAGATTTTCAACGCTCTACCCCAACATGTCACTAAATCTCCTACGTTTAAAATCTCATTCCTCCTAACAGTGCGTCTTTGGGTTTTCATTGTTCATATCCAAACCACTTTAGGCGATATTCTCTCATCTTATCTACAATTGAACTCACTCACAACTTAGTACGTATCTTTTCATTTTTAATACTATCCCTTTTAGTTTTACCATATATCCATTTAAACATCCTCATTACAGAGAAAGTAACTAAACAATTAAAATAAACAACTAAAAAAATTAAAGTGTCCAACTGTAAAGGGTTAAGAATTGTCTTGAATGATTTTAAAATCCAAAAAAAATAAAATAAAATAAAAACAATCAAATTTTAAAGAGAATCAATTTTGTTAATAATATATGAGGATATAGAGTGACATCCAACTATAACTAGAGCCGGAAGCCATAATCTAGAATGGGAGGTACATGCTGACCATGCATGAGTATTTAGAATTGGAACATGGAGATTGTACAACATCTCAACCTGCTCTAATCCCATGTCTCATCGTACACATCCTTTAAAAGCACTCCAACCAATGTAAAGCATAGCATGAACTCTCTCCCACAACCTTTTTCAAATGAACAATGAAGCAACAAATGGGACTTACACAAACTAGATCTATTCAAAGGAGTAACTCATTCATAAAGATTGCCTTAGGATGAAAAACATCCCCAAATTGCTTCACGCAAAAGAAAGGTAGCTTTTAACATAACAGATCCCCTTACTATTACATGTCCATACCACCCAACCCTCTCTAAGAAAATGTGAACAATGAAGTAACAAAGAAAAAACAAGCACTTACACATGCTACATCTATTCGAAAAAATAATTCTTCTTTCATAAAGATTGTCTTAGGTTGAAATTCATCCACAAATTACTTGACTATAAAAGAAGGTTCCACCTCTAAAGGGGCCAAACACTTCTACATCATGTTCCGAGGGATATCCTCACTACATTCCACAAACACCGAATCCCAAAGATTTAGATAGTAGCTTTTAACACGATCCCTGGCCAAACCACCCAATACTCTCTTATGTAGCATTAATCTCTTCCAACAACTCAAAGAACTTCAACAAGCCTTCTAACCCCCAATCATTGCAAGTTGCACAAACTCCATCTTCCAATCCTAAATAGTACCACTCCACACAAACACAATGTTAACCACAGTCTTCTTATACCTAACCATCTCAAAAATTATATATATAATAAAAAATTAAAAAAAATCCTTGAGGAAAGCCATTTAACTGGGGGAACCCGCACCAAACATTCTCACACAATTGCCAACCTAAGAAGACACTTCCTGAACAAGGGCGTCAAACCAAAACAAGGTAGTCACTTGTAAATGAGATACGAAGGAGAGCTAAGATCATGTTTGTTTGGATACCTTACATTGCTGGGAGAGCAGGGCATGGGGAGGAACAGTAAAGGTGAATTAGAAAATGCATCACCGCTCTTTCATTCTCAATTTTTATATATGGAACCATTAATGGCCTTTTCACACTTCTAGGGTGTTAAGTCAAGATCACTTATCATTAATTTTGCGCACACTAACATGGAGGTGTTAACCAAGGGTGCTTGAGCCTCGACAAATCGATGTACTGGGGGTATTCCTATACGAGAAATGTGGATGTGATGTCAAAGTCAACAACCTTTTTGCGGATGACAATTACTTTTTAGTGATGCACACTTGAAATGCGTTCTCTTATGATTTTTTCTGGGGCCTGGAAGTAAATCAGATCATTTTCTTTGGTTATAATGTCAATTTGAGAAATTTAAGCTGATATATTGAGATTTAAAGGGGCTATACTCTAGCTAATTTCATGATGTATGTCTCTTATTCCTACTCTTTCCTAGTAGCTAAAAGAATTGAGAGCAACTAAACAAATCTTTCAAGATGATGGTCAAGGAAACACAAGTTTTTGCATGGTTAAATGGATGGTGCTCAAGAAGCCTGTGAACAAGGGAAGGTTGGGCAGCAAGACGCATGTGAAATTCAAGGATGCTTTTTCAGGGGAATGGCTTGTGATGTTTTTAGGAAAAATGGGAGTTTGTGGAGAGAGGTGGTGAAGGCAAAGTGCAGGGTGGAAGGTAATGGCTGGATGAGAAAAGGGTTCACAGTATCACAACATGGCCGCATGGAAAGCAAAAAGAAGCAAGTTGGATGGCTTGAGTCGGAGTGCTTCCAAGTTGAGGATGGTACTATAGTTTTCTTTTCAACTAAAGTTTGGAGAGGGTATGTCCCTAAAACCTTTTTAAAGATTTGTTAGTTTGCTAGGGACAAAGAGGCAGTGGTAAAGTTCATAGTGGAGTGGAGTGGTGGACCTAGGCAGTGGCACGTTGAGTTTGTGAGGCACATCAACAAACTTGGAATTGGAAGGACTCATCGGCTACAATATTGTTGGACTTTTTTCAAGATTTTTGATATGTTATTCATAAGGATTTATTTAAAGTTTTCGCAGAGTTACATACTAATGGGCTGATGGGCAAGTGTATGAATTCTACTTTTATTACCTTTATACCTATGAAATCTTGTTCCGTGAAGGTGAAAGATTTTAGATCTATCAGTTTGACTACACGTCTTTAGCATATTGTAGCCAAAGTTTGAGCTAACAGATTGTGTTTGGTACTACATGAGGCAATTTCCTATAACCAAAGTGCTTTTATTGGATGTAGACAGATTTTACTCCTGTGGCTAATGAGATAGTTGATTTTGTCAAGAAGAATAATAAGGGTGTTGTCTTTAAGTTAGATATCGAGAAACCTCATAACAATGTTATATGGAGTTTCTTAGATAATGTGTTGGAGAATAAAGAGTTTTGGATTTTTCGGAGAAGACGGATTAGAGAGTGTAAGTTCAGCTTGCTTTTTTGTCATTGATAATGGAGAGCCAAAAACTTGGTTCTCGGCATCACAAGGATTACAACAGAGGGACCCTCTTTCTCTTTTTCTTTTTACTGGCAGATCCTTTGAGTGGGATGATTGAGAGAGGGACTCAAGCTAATATTTTCTCTCATCTTAGAGAGTAGGGAGTGACGAGATATATGTGTCAAATTTTCAGTTTGTAAATGATACTATCCTTTTCCTTAAAGATAATAGTGAAGGTTTCAAGGACATGATCACTTTTCTTAATATTTTTGTGAAAATTTCTGAGCTCAAAATCAATATGTCCAAATGTGGACTTCTCAGCATAAATATCCCTAGCGAATCTCTTGATCATTTGGTGAGCAATAATAAATGTGCAACAAAAGAGGGCCTATTTCCTATTTAGGGGTTCCCTTGGGGGGCAACCCTTGGGGTGTCCATTTCATTTTCATGACCCTATTGTTAATAGAATCCATAAGAAGCTTGATGGGGGGAAATGATCTTTTTTTTTAACCTTAGACGGCATGTTTATCTGGTATTCCCGTATAATTTCTTTTCCCGTTAGGATTCCAGTTGGGGTGGCAAATAACATTGAAAAATTGATGAAAGACTTTCTACAGCCTGAAAGAGAGTTCGCTAAGAAACATCATTTAGTTAGTTGGGACCAGATGATTAAATCCAAGTCCGAAAGTAGGTTGGCTCCTGGTAATATGGTATCCAAGAATATCTCTTTAGCAAGCAAATGGCCATCGAGATTTCTCTTAGAACCTAATTCACTTTGGCACAGGGTTATAAAGAGCAAATATGATCTCCATCATAACGGTTGGTATACCAATGTTGGGAGTAAGAGTTTCAAATTGCAATCATTAGAAATTCATTTCTTAATTATACAACACTTTTAATCCTATGGTGTCTGTTTAAAGTAGGTGAAGATTCACGAGTCATTTTGGGAGGATTCTTGGGTTAGGGACTTGCCCTTATCAATTTCTTTCCCTCGCCTCTACAGGTTGTTTGAATTTCATTTTGCTCCTATAAACGATTCCTATACCTGGGAGGGTCAGTGTATCTTATTGGGATTTTAATTTTTTAAGAAATCTTAATAATAGAGAAACTATTGAGTTTTCCTCTTTGATTTCTTTCATTCATGGTATTGAACCTTTTTCTCATATTCGTGACAATAAGAGGGTTTGGAGTATGGATTTTTTGGGATTTTTTAAGTGTAAATCTCTCTTTCATCATCTAAATAGTTTACACCAAAATCTTTGCTTTCAATATAACAATTTTATTTGAAAGGCAAAGCTCCTCAAAAGTTAAGCCTTTAGTTTGGTTTATGGTGCTTAATAAGATTGATACCAATGATTTTCTTTAAAATATGAGACCTTATAAAGGCATCTCCATGGATATTTGTGTCATGTGTTACACCAATTCTAAAACTAGAGGGCATTTACTTCTACATTGCTCAATATCAAGGGAAATGTGGAAACACTACTTTGCTTTGTGTGACAATGCTTAGGTTTGCCTTAAGAGAGCTGCAGATTTGTTTCCCACGAAATTTAGAGATTTTGACGGGAAGAGAGATGTTTGGTTGTCCTAGAAATGCTTTCTTGGCCACACCATCATGTATTTCAAAAGAGCATAATGACAGAATATTCCACAATCAAAACATTGAGATTTCTATATTATATGACAATTTTTTTTTAATACTTGTCTATGACAATTTTTTTTTAATACTTGTCTATGGCCTCATGACTTGGGGAGTTATAAAGATTATAGTTTAGAAGATTTGAAGAGGGAACAAAGAACAATTGTATATTAGTCTCCTTGTATTGTATCGGTTTGCAATTTTCCTTTTTTTTTTCCTTTTTTTTTTTTACTTCCAAGCATCTATCATCCTTAAATCTTTTTATCTAATATATTCTTTTTCCATAAAAACATTAAAGAATAGAAGTGGGAAGTTCAAGAGGACTCAATGGAGTGTAGAGATGGCTTCTCATGAAAACAATTTGGAACATTCTCCCACCAAAGTGGCTTTCTTCGCTCAGTGAGCAGTTAGGAAAGGAGCCTTAGCCCAAGACAACCTTTAAAGATAGAGGGGGGATCTGTTTGGTGAATGTGTTTTTTTTTTTAACAAAAAAAGATAATTATATGAGATGTATGGAAGAATGTTCAAACTCCAACGGATACGAAATCGTCACTAGTGAAAATTTGAACAATACAATAAAGTAATAGACAACTGCTCTCAAATCCCTCTTAAACTATTCAAAGCAATAATCCTTATAAATTCCGAGGCATAAGCACACAAGCAAACATATATTTATAAAGGAAAAAAAAAATCTTATCTCATAGAAGAGAAGATTCAATGGTCTAATTTCTAAAGATTTTGACATTCCACTCTTTCCCAGTACACCACACATTATTTAAGCATGTGAGTATCTTTTTGCCCCCCAAAAAACCTTTGAATTTTGTGAGAACATATCAAGGAGGCTCCTATGACAAACCCAAGTCATTGTCACACGCCATAAATACGCCCTTCCACAGTTCCCGTGTAACATGACAATGTAAAAATTAGTGTGCCCTTACAAATGAAATGCAAACAAAGCCAATCACTCATTACACTTCATGTCCATGGATAAGATATTTATGGGAGATGGTGTACTTTATGACCATTGTTTGGGTGCCTCCAAAAAAGTAAACACCCAAATTGTAGCCTTCTACCAGGTTGAAGGGTTGCATTGCAAAGAGGAGATTTTTACCTTTGATCCCCTTAGCTATTTTTAGGTTAAATAAAGGGAGAGGAATTCTACAATTTAGAAGTTCAAATATAACCTTTGCTTCTTTTGTTATTTTTGGTGCAGATCTGTTTGCTCTAGGTCCTCTTCCAATTCTTTTGGGGCGGATGAGAATGTTATGTCATTTTTGTAGATTAGATCCCTCTTTCACATAAGCTATACATTTGGCAACTCCTTGGTGGTTTTAATAAACTTAGCTTTTCTATTAAAGAGAAAGAACAAGAACACATTTTATAAACCATTGAACAACTGCCTCATAAGTTATTTAAGGAATCCAAATTGACTGATTAAACCAAGACTGTCCATAACTTGGGTGAATGAAAGGAGCATGTCTACATAATATGGCTTCTGAAGCACAAGAACACCATGTGGAAAGAGGTGGGCACTATATAATATTAGGAGAAATCATTAGCATAAGTGGATTTTTTCTTTTTTTTAATTTATTGCTTATAAGCACCTTCTAGAATACATAACATGTATTCTTTTCAAATTATATAGTACTTTATTAATAAACAGAAACAGCATCACCAATCATTTTGTAAATAAAAACTCAATACATATATCATGAAAACTCACTTAGATTTAATTTTTCTCAGAAATTATATATGATGAAAGAGAAGCACTTATGATAGAAATTTAGAAATAAAAATTCTTTAAATTTAGGTGAGCACAAAGCCACCAAGAATTTCAAATCTAGCAATTTTTCTTCTAGTAAAGTCTTTCGTAAGCCCTGATATGACACTACAAGCAACCATTTTTTTTGAATGTCATGAAATTAAGGGTAGAGCCCTCTTTCTTGTTTGTTTCTCCCAGTCTCTTAGTTCTACCATGGCTCTTTTTGTTTGCGCTCTATTCAGCGTTGTGTTGATCTTTTGTTTTTGGTGTTGCCCTTCTCTTCCTTCTCTTTATTGGTGTTCCATTGTCGTTATCTAGCTTTTTGGCTGGTGCCATTTATTTGTTCAGGTTTGTTTGATGTGTCAGGTTACATTTATTTTCCTTCCTGAGTATTGTTCACAAAGTCTTTTCTTCTTTTGAATAAAATACTTTTGCCAATCAAAAGAGAAAGAGAATAAAACCCTCTTTCAAGACAAGAAGAATGCCTCTTCCCTCCACCCAACATTTGTTGCCTCTACAATCTGCATCAAGCTAAGTTGCAAGCCTCATCCTTTTCTTATGTGACTTGGTTTGTCCTTTCTTTTAATTTCTCATGGGGCATGCATTTATAAGATCTCAAAACGATTATAGCACATGACATACCTTTGAAGAGATAGCTTTATAAGATCTCACCTTTTGGAACAAATAATTTATATTAATCTTATTAAGCTCCATGGACCAAATAAAAAGGCTTAATCTTGGGAGGAACCTTAGCTTTCTAAACAAAATTATTTAAAAAATAAAAAATAAAGGAAAAATAATAAGATGGTAAAACAAAGATGAGAACACCCAAAGTGTCAAAGTTTCCAAATCCAATTATCTGAAACATGATAGGAGGATTCATTCTACTCTAACAAAATTAAGAAAGAAAACTCTACGGTTTCTCTCATTTAAATTTCTTTAAGAAAAATAAATATTCAAAAAAAAAAAATCAAATGTCCCTCCGAATTGTAAAAATCTTTGACAGAGCAGAATAAAGCATAGACAATCTATAAAGACGAGAAAAGGATGTGGAGGAAGGCAAATCCCCAATCCACGAATCCTCCTAAAAAAGGACATGAGAACTATCAGACACCTTAAAAAAGACGAAGAAAAAAAGTATGATATAGATAAGAAGTGAATCTTTGAGAACTGTTCTAATGGAAACTATACTTGCTATTTATAACTTTATTCCACAAAGCATTGAGGGAACTCTCCAAAGTTGTTTACTTGCCAAAGGAATTTTTTCAGATACTACATTACCAAGACCCAACCCACCCTCACATATTCCGAAACCGGATCCCAGCTCATCAAATGTATCCTCTTCACCAACCCACTCCCACACTAAAGGAAATCTCTCATCATCTTCTGTATCTTAAACCACAATCTGAATAGGAATCCCAAAAGGGGAAAATATATAAGGGAACATCAGATAAACATACAAGGATGAGTTAAGTGCCCCTCTACAGAAAGAAAAGCTCCTTTCTACCTATCTAGTTTCCTCTGAACTCTATCCACAATACAATCCCAAAACAAAGAACTCCTAGGATTACCCCCAAAGGGACCCCTATACAAGAAATTGGTCACTCCCTCTTTGCACAATTCACAAACCCTGCCAGATAATCAAGAATATCACTACACATTAATCGAAGAATCTAACTATTAAATGTATTAAACTTCAGCTCTAAATTTTTCTTAAAAACACAAAGCGAAGTGATCACATCCCTAAATCCCAAACTATCCTTCTTAAGAAAGAGAATTGTATAGTCCGTAAACTGAAGATGGGAGACATAAATCAGATGACATCCAACTCTAAGACCAAAAAGGCATTGGCACTATCTCCCCCTCTTAATTAATCTACTCATAGGATACACCACAAAAGTGGGAAGGAAGTGGGAAAGAGGGTCACTCCATCTTAACCCACGTGAAGCTGAGAACTAAACTTTAAGCTCCCCATTAATTATAACAGAAACACAAGCCTCTCTTGGTCTCTTGCCCATGAGAAGTCTTAGTAAGAAACCTGCTACGCACATCTAACCACACAGAAGCTTTCATTCAAGGAGAACCCTAATCTTTCGTATATGCTCAATAAGACCAAAATAAGGATCATTTGGACCATGGATAAGAAGCATGAAGGCACTGCAACAGAAAAAAAACAACAATCAGTAGAGAAGGCATACCACAAAAGATCACCACCATTGTCACAAATTGAACAAACAGAATCAAACTGGTCCTGCTCTTCCGCAGACTCATCCTCTTGAGGTTCATCACTTGTATCATCAACTATAAACGAGGACTTTGATTTAGCTCGAAGATCCTGCAAAAGGAATAAATGACGTAGCTCAAAATATAAAGATAATGCATAAAACCAGGAAGCGAAAAATCTCACAAAAATCAATTATAAGTAGAGGATACCTGTTCCAAGACTTTACTCTTTTTTGGCTTCTCCTCAAGAAAAGTGAGTAGAAACTGTTCAACAAATCAATTAAGATGGTAGAAGCATTTGATCATGTCAAAAAAACCCCTCTTATACATTACCATCAACGAAGTAAGCTAGAGGAGGAAGTTACATTTCAAAGACGAAAATCAGGACAATGAGCTCAAAAAAAGGTGAGAATCAACCCCAGGCATGATAGGAAATAAGAGAATGAATACTAAACCAACTCAAAATAATAAGAGGTTTATGCCCCAAAGCCTTCTAGCGTGGCTGAGTTTCAGTTGTACGGTTTCTATATGAAGTGTTGCGCCACTCAGCAAAAACAAAAAAATGGGCGTCGCAACTTCCACACCCCTTTAAGTTCACTTTAAACTGTAGATCAATCTTGCCTTAGATTATCAAAGGTTGTGTACAATTCTGTACCAGCGGGAAAGTATAGACAGATCTTAAGTGCTTAACACACTGCATTTTAAAGTTAGTTTCAAACTTACTCCACTCAGGCTCCATGCACAAAGAAGAAAGCAGAGTGTGCTATTCGCCTCATGCATTCCTTAGCAAGAAAAGAAACAAAACAAAAGACAAAAGGAGAGAAATAATAAAAACCTTTGATCTGGATAAGGCTTCTTCCCTTTTAACCACATCAGCAATAAGATTATAGTGATCAACCAGATCGTTCTGAGAAGGACTGACTTCGTACAAGCTGCAATTCACAATAAACTATCAAATTTTTAACTTCAATGATGAATCAAAGAAACAGCCAAAATGGCTCAGATAATGATAAAACCTGAAAACTCTGGACATGTTATCCCAGAGAAGTTTGGCGGATGCAGTAGGATGGTACTTTATGAAGTGAAGACAGTGCACCGTTATCAAAATTGACCTAATGATCTTCTCAAATATCTTCCTCGGTCTTTGAAGCATGATCCAGCTTTCATCCTTGGAGAGCACTGATATCTCAGGCTTGACATGGGTAAGATCAACCTTCCATGCAATGACCTGTTTATAAATCTTCCGAAGCCCATCATCAGTAATACCTCGCAGAAATATCTGTTTTTCTCCACCGTCAAAAGTCTCACCCTCAGCCCACTGAACCGGCAACACCGAAAACGAAATTGGTTCTTCACGTTCATCAACAAAGTCATAATTTGTGACAGACTCTGGCAAGGCCTCAACATCATCATCATCTGAAGACCACATCTCTTCTTGCTTCTTAATGTAACAAACCTAATACGACATTCAGGAGATCCCACAATTATAATCTTCCAAAAAAAATAAAAAACTTATCACACAAACCCAAAAATTGCTTTTTCATACCCATCATTATCAGCAGTATTGTAATAACATGAAACCAAAACCAGATAACGCCAAAAAGAACGAAGCAAAGCAAAAATGAATATCCCATAATTGGACTCACAACAACCATCAAACACTCGATCATCTGCTCACAACCCTAAAATGACATTCAAAAGCTCCAAGAACTAAAATCTATTCATAAATCTACATACAAAAACTAGAATTCAGTAAAAAAAGGTTCCACCTAGGATTCATCATAATCAACATTGCAATAAGACGAAACCAAAACTAAGGACATTCCACAAAAAAGAGCACACCGGAGAATCAAATGGCCAATAAATTGTACGTTATAACAAGAAAATAGCGAAAATTTTGAGAAATCGAATCTAGAGTTTCGAGTAAGAAAGAAGGCAAAGGGAGAATATTACCCAATTGAAAAGGCGCCGGAGAATGGTCTGAGATTTGAAAAACAGAGGAACCGAATCGACGATGAAATCTCTCGCAAACCCTAACTTTGAAAAATGAAAAGAGAGTGTGCGGTTGTGGGTGTGGGTGAGTGCGCGCGTGTGCGGTGAACTGGTTTCTCGTTGGTTTTGATTTTTGGTTTTTTTTTTTTTTTTTCCCATTTGTAGCGGTCGAACGCAAGTTAGCTATGACGTCAGGTTTGATGCGGTCGATGAAATGTGTGTGAATCAACTAATATCAGCAGCATTTGATTGGCTACATAACAGTAATTATCCTTTATACAAAAAAATGATAAAAAAATAGTCTATATTAATTATTTATATTTCATTTTTTAAAATATCATAGTTATTTTTCTTAATATTATGTTTAAAATTAAAATTAATATTGATATTATTATTTTAATTTGAGTTACACAAATATTTAAATTGATTTTCTGAAAAGTCTATTTTTAAAAATTGATTTTTGAAATTGATTTTCTAAAAATCCATTTTAAAATAGTATTTTTTAATTTCAAAAATTAAAAAATGAAAAAAATAGATGAAAAATCTATTTCAAGAATGATTTCTAGAATTCGATTTCAAATTCAATTTATGTCATACACTTGTCAAAAGTCAAAATCCTCACTCTTGGAGTGCACTCGCTTTTTCACTTCCCCTCTCAATAGAAAGTAGGACAATAGTAAAAACCTCCACTCTCCCATATTCTACCTTGAATTGCATGTGTTTCAGATCAACCCTAAAATCAATTTCATATAAATCAACTTTAAAATGAATTTTTTTTAAAAAAATCAATTTTAAAGTCATTTTTTTCATTTTTACTATTTTTTAAATTTCAAAATATTATTTTAAAATCGATTTTTAAGAAATCGATTTTAATTTTTGTGTGATTTGAATAAAAACAACAATATTAATATCATTTTTAATTCTAAACCTAATATTAAGAAAAATAACCCTATGTAATAAAATATAAAATTCATAAATTATAATAATCTATAATTTTTTTTAAAAATAGTTAATATAACTATATTATCAAAAAATTAATGCAAAACATATAATATCCATGATTTTATAAGAAAAGATAAAATTTTAACTATTTAAAAAATAATTAATCTAAATAAATATTATAATAATAATTTAAATAAATGAAAGTTTATGAGATTCTCGAAATGGAGAAATGGAAAATTAAAAAGTTTGATATTTATTGTTATTAATATAACATAATATAATATGGAAGTTTCGATATTAGATACAACTTTTAATGTAAATAGGATAAAATAGAAAAAAAAATCAAAACAGTTTTTAAAAAGTCAAAAGTTGATTTAGATAGTAGAGAACCTTTTTAAAGTTTCTGGATTACTGGTTAGAGTTCTATCATATGAGACATAGCCATTAGGTCATCAAACGCCCTTTCTTTTGGACTTTCTCTTTTTTTTTTCTTTTTTCAATTTTCTTAGGGAGGGAAAATGTAAGAGGATATGTGGTGATAAATACAATTTATTTTAATTTTATTTGTAATAATAGTTTAATAAAAATATTTTTTTGAGAATTCTTAATTGATTAGTTATAAATAACTTGAAAACTATGGAAGAAAATATTATCTAGAACCTGTCGAGATATTAAGGAGGATTCTCAAATATCACAGAACAGAATAAAATAGAATGTATAAAAAACAAACAAAGACCAATAATGGATTACCTACTCTTAACTGTTAAAGCGAACACAGATGGTAAATATTTATCACAGCATGAAGTGTGAATCAAATCTATGTTTGAATTGAAATTGAGATATAATTTATAATTAATTTAACATTTAAAACAAAATTTTAATTCAAATAGAATTTGAAATATAGTTTATTAATTCTTTATTTATCTTTGAATTCTATAATCAAATCTAGAACTTGCAGATGTATTAACGATGATTCACAAATATCACAGAACAGAATAAAACAGAATGTATAGGAAACAAACAAAGACAAAGAATGGAATACTTAATCTTAACTGTTAAAGCGAGCCCAGATGATAAATATTTATCACAATATAGAGTGTGAATCAAACTTATATTTGAATTAAAATTGAGATATAATTTATAATTAATTTAAAATTTAAAACAAAAGTTTAATTCAAATAGAATTTGAAATATGGATCCTTAATTCTTTATCTATCCTTGAATTCTATAATCAAACCCATGTTTTATTATTTTGCCCTCCCCATTACCACTTTGCCTCAGGTTTTGATTTTCTTTTTTCCCCATCGATTTCTACTACTTTGTTCCCCTATGTTGAGTTGCTCATGTCATTCAAAAAACTAAATGGAATAACATGCTTTTTGAGAAAATTATCAATTTCTTTAAATAAGTAATTTAATATTTTCCCTTTTTTGTGGGGAAAGGGGGGGGGGTATGAGGTGGGGTGGAGAGTGTGCTGGAGGGATGTGGGTAGGGGGCAACTACCTACAAATATTTTTTTCTAAAAATTTTAAGGTGGTAATTGTATAAATTATAATCTCATTTGATATTCACTCCCTTTAAAAATTATGCTCCGTCGTCCCAAGACAGCCTAGTGGTCATAATCTTTCTTCCCAATATGATGATCTTAAGTTCAAATCTTAATGTAAAAAAAAAAAAGCTCCGTCCCTTTTCCATTTCTAAAAATTATAATTTGTCTCTAAAATTTTTAAGAAAAAAGTTAGCCACTCAAAAGTTTTAAGAAAAATTTTAAAATACTATTTGTCTTCAAAAAATTAATATATATAATTATTTCAAAACTTTCCAAACACATCTCTCAATAAACAATGACCTGATTTGTTTCTTTTCCCCCTTTAATCTTTTGAATCTAATGGACCTGTTGTTTCTCTTCATTTTTTTTTTGGTCATACATGACCAGATTTTGACAAAGTTTCTTTTTTTTTTTCTATTAATTTATTAATTTTTGTGTTTGTAAATGTATAACAAAAGAATAATAGTATGAGGGGAAAAAAAAAACTAAGTCACCGACAACATTGCTTGTGATTCCTCTTAGCTTTAGTGTACTTTTTGATTGATTTTTAGATGATGCATTACGAATTTGAGGGAAAGTTTTATTTCGGATTGAATTAAACTGTTTCAAGAATTGCACCTATTGTTGGGGAGGATAAATTTCATGTTAAAACATTGCTAAAACTTAGAGTGTTGAAACAATCAAATGTTTTTTAGTGTCTAGTGTAAGAGAAATCCAAGTGTTTTTTTCCTACTAAAATTTGGATGTAACAAGGTAAAGAATGAATTTGAAGACAAGTTTGAGATAGAAACTTGCTTGATTTTATTACAAATGTCACAAAAAATAGTTACTATTAAAAAATCTCCAATTTGAACAAATTTTAAAATCACAAAACAAATTCCGAGACAATACATTAATCGAAGGTTAAGAATTTGATGACTCTTTGGACTTTCAAATTCATCGTAAAGCATATTTGTCAATATTTTTCATAATTCTTTCTTCTTAAGATTTGTTTAATTTAAAAAATCATACGATAAATTATTAGGCAAATTATAGTAAATTGAAAGACAAATTACGCGATCTTTCAAATTTACATGCATTCCACTATAGGAATGATGTAAAAGGATTCTCAACATATTTCAAGCTATTGTTGAGAAAGAAAACTTGGAATAAAAAATTTTCTTGCATACTACAATCAAAATTTATTTTTGCTCTCAATTGTCTAATAATAATTGCAAAACACACTTACTATAACATTTTATGAGGAATTTCTGTGGATAAGTCTTCTAAACATTCAAGCATTTGATGGAGTTCAAGAGAATGTCTTTTATATGTCACAAATATCCAAGACAAAATCAATAATTCTCACTCCAGTCTCCAGGACAACTCAAAGCCAGCCGTACACAAACTACAAATAGAAAAGCTAGCACCCTTTATGCTAGTAAAATGCTTCTTTAATAACTTTATTATGTGACATGTCAAAGAATACAACTAAAATTGCATGCCTACAGACAAAGTAAAAGAACAAGGAGAAAACTTGTTCTTGCTATCTTAATAGTAAAACTATATTGGCACCATCAGAAGAAGCGCAACTTCGTGAAGAGCTGTATATGTGGCTTGGAGGAAGCAAGACTTTTTGGCAACTCACTCGCTTTTATTGTATATTGTGATGCCAACTTCTACCTTTCTATATCTCCAAATGTTGTGTACAAAAAAAAACTTGGTGGTCTCTGTAAGAAAACTTTCCTCTCATTTTGGGACAGGAATATCTTCGGTTTCTACACAGGAAGGGACAAGGGTGCCTTTAACTGGGGTGTCCTCATTTTCAACTTCGGAAGAGATTGTGGTGTCCGAAGCCGTGTCATCAATAGTCAAGCTTGAGACTTCACCTTCCAAGGAGCTGTCATCCTCTCCATTGGTGGATTGTGCCGAAGTTTCATCAAGAATAGTTGTGTCAGCTGGTGACGGTGATGTTACAGTTTCTTCTACCGGTTGTTGCAGGCTCCAATACATGATGCTGGCTGTAAGAGTGAGGATCATCTTCTGGCTTACCTGCAAGCAAGAAAATATTTTATAAGGTGACACATGTTGAGATGAAGGGATATCACTTATATTTTATTTCATACTCCTAAGATGTAAAGAATTTTGGGATTAATTATATGACCATGAAATCTATAATACACACCACCAGCTCCTTGGCCCTGTGGTGCAAGAAGGTTTCATCCCTCACCATAGCCATCACAAACATTCTCCCCACTTGTAAAGAGCATTGCCCTCCTAGTGAACACCCCCCCAAAAAAAAGAAACTATAATACACGGTACAAGAGGCTTGTGTCATCACATTGTTAGGCAAAAAACTTCAAGACCTGTTTGCGTTGCAAAAACAAGCACAAAAGAAAAGGTATTTTGTGTTTGAAACAACATCTGTATCTACGCTGTGCACAAGTTTCTACAATGTTCTTCAGACCCAATAGATATGACATGTTTTTGCATTGTCCTCTTGCGGAGGAGACATGAAATCACTTATTTTCTGTGACAATGAATTGGTTTGTTGTACAAGCCTTCCTAAAATTGTTTCTCACAAAATTTAGAGGGAAGAAAGATGCTCGCTCACTTCGGAGATTTGCTTTTGTGGGTATTGCTCTGTGTATTCCGACAGAGTAGAATTCTAGAATTTTCAGAAACCAGATCATTGATTCTTCTCTTTTAAGGGACCAAATTGTCTTTTATGCTTCACGTGGGTTGGCGCCTCAAGGATTTATAGAGAGCAGTTTAGAGGAGTTTGAGAGAGATTGGGGAGCAGATCCATTTTAGTTGTTGTTCTTTTTTTCACCTACGATGATTTTCATCCTTGAGTTCCTGTATATTCTTTACAAATCTAAACAACTTCTTTCTCTATTAAAAGAAAAAAAAAAAATCATTATCATATCTTAGTATCATAGAATTCTTACCTCCATGATGTCCTCGGGCAACAAGAAAATGGAACACCCAAGCTTTCGTGCCACACTGATTATATAGGTAGCATTCAACTTCTTTTCGTCATCTGTAATTCCCAAATAAAAAAGAGAGATCAACTTTGTTACCTACGTACGGTGATCTAATTAATTTTGGCATGGCTAGGAAAATAAACTGCAGTCCACTTGGTTAAAGATAAATAATTAGCAATAAATCTTTCTACATTAATATTATTATTTCTTTTTAGCCTCTTCACTAGCATAGTGAGAAGTCTGCAACAATAAATTGATTGGTTGTGAAAGAGCTATACCACTTTCACCCTTTGTAACAAGATTCCAGTTGACAACCCTTGGTTCCACAGCACTAAGAAGCTCAAGGAAGAATATCCCATTTGAGAGGTTCTTGTCCTGAAGTACAGAAAATATAACACACCATTATTCACAATGAATAATTCAGCAGCCCATGAAAAACATATTGGTAACGTGTTTGACCTTGAAACTCTCCATTTGAGACTTTCTGCCTGCTTTCTTCACTTTGTTGTTTGCCCAATTTAAGATGTCAGCATCAGTAATCTCCTTTCCTTGGGAGCGTGCCCTCAAATTCTTTAGCAGTTGAAGCATGTTATATCTCATTAGCTGCCATAGAAAAGCTGAAATACAGATAAACGAATTTAAGCACTCTAATTTTATTCCCCAGGGATTAAATTCTCAGTTAACCAAACACAGTTAATAACAAGAACAGGAAAAGCACATAAAAGATTCCTAGTCATACAAAATATGCAGCAAAAAGAACAGTTTATTTGTTGGATCAATTGCAAGATTGAAAGTTAATTTGTAGTCCATGTATTTATCAGTCAATTGGCTATCCACTTTAGTTCACAATAAGGCATCCAAAAAATGAAGTTTGTAGATAAACCACAGAAGATGGAAATGGTGCTCAGAAAATGGACGTGTATAAGTAAAGGCTTCAAGAGGGTTTCCATCGTAGCAAGTCCACAGCTGGTCAGAATTTACTAACACAACTTTGAGATCTCCCATCATCTATAATAAAAATGTCAAAAAGGACTACACAGGTGATATAATGGAGGTAACTTATGATAGGTCTGATACCATGAAGTACAAATTAAAGAATATAGGCAACGTCATAATTCGTTGAATTATATGATGGGTGTGTGGGATCACTTCAGACCTGATAGTGTATGTTAACCAACAGTCCCAGCATAACTCAAAGAATTCTCAGTATATCTTGTGATCAACTTTTAAGATCTGCTTACGCATGTTGTGAGGGCTTGAGTTAAGGAATAAATAACCGAGAATCAAGCAACCACGACAATGGTAGTTGGAGAAATTACCGAGTACAAGCTTCTTATTTCCTTGTACAAAGTCATTCCCAGCAACATTCACCAAAGAAAACTTCATTGTCTTTCCGATCCTTACGACTTGGTTACAATTTTCCACCTTCCTAAACGGCATCTTAATTGGGGGTTTTGTTGTGTGCTTCCAATTTACAGATCCAGGAGAAATTTTATCAAGAACTTCCAATAGTATCCACCTGTATAGACATAAGATCCATATGAACTATGTTAAAAATAAACACAAGAAAATTCCATGTCCAGTAGGTAATAAAGATTATGCCATGATATAGACCAGTAGTGAGAAGAAGACTCTGTCTCTGAGGAAAAGTAACACAACCAAAACCTATTGAAAGTATGAACATGATGTAAATTCTCAATCCAGCTTTCCATTGCAACCATGTCCTTTCCTTATAACTTAAATTATCATGTCAAGAATTCATCGAGGCAAGAAGCTTACCCATTTTTGACATCCTCGAACAAATTATTGACATATGTGGGAATTCCAAGACTGTTGATCCATAATCTGAAGCATCTCTCTTCCCTGGATATTTGCTCATCATCTGTCATCATTTCTGCAAAGGAAATCTTTTTGTTGTCTACAGACAACCCGTTCCTGCCAGAAGGATCCCATTTTTATTCATTGAAAATCAATTTTGAGTTGCAGCCGAATATATAAGATGTCACATCCTACTGAAATGAAAAGTAATGAGGAAAAAGTTTTGATGCTAAAGCTAATATTGAGGTGGAATTTAGAGCAGCAGCGAAGAATGAGGATGCACCTTGTAAACACATTATAGGCAGTTTTGGAGGACAATAAAGTGATAATTACATTGCTGAATGGGTTTGTTTTGATGACCAGCAAACAAAAACTATTTTCTTACTGAAGAATTGTCATTTAAATTAGATTTGGAGGCAAATGAAGATGCCAACAAATTTTAGGGACAAAAAAAAAAACCATTATAATGTCAAATTTTGGAACTAAATCAAAAGGGGTTTTAATTTAAAAGGCATGCAGGTTCTCAGTGAAGGTAATTAAAAACAGACAACAAACTCAGAAGAAATATCCTCGTTGCAATTTAAAAAAAAAATGAAAAATGAAGAATGATAATTCCGAATAAGAAATGCTTTTAGAACAATCAGACTGTGACAAATAATATAGGATAAACTATGTAATTTTCCAGTTTTCTCTGAAGGGGCTTTATAAACCATGTTTGTGCTGCACCTACCATGAGGAACACATAGACAGTGCATAGAGTGTAAATTATTTTCCCTTGAAAGGATGACCTAGGTGGTGTTTACACAAGTTCCCATTGCATAGTGTGTACGCTCTACACGATTGGTAATGCATTGTGCACACTGCAAAGTCGTATAGAAAAGAGTGAACAGGTTTGCCCTAATTCCTTTAATTGCTTTATATGAGTGAGGATTTATAGCAGGGCCTTTCACAGGGAGCCAGTTCTGTGCACATTCATAAGCTTTTGCTGTGAGGACCCAAGTTGTAATTACAGGAATCATGTCACTTGGAATTCCGAAAAATGATAACTCACAGGAAAGGCCTGGAGTACTTATATAGAAACAATTAAGTTAATCCTTTATTGTGTAAATTTCTGTGGCATGGCAGCTTCTTGCTGTCTTTCTGATTTAGTTTTTTATCAACTACATTAACACAACAATGGAGGAAAAATAAAATCAAACCAGGCACCATGAATAAGAGATTTCCTACATCCAACCTCTGGTGAAATATCTGCGCAACAAATGCAAGATTCAAATTTGATGAGCCCTCCACAATGTCATTTGGAGTTAAATATCTTTTACAGTCCATTCTCTCTGCATGCTCAAGTATCAAATTTGCCCTGACAGTAGGATCTTTGGCATCCAGAGTGGCTGGGCTGCAATGTTCTGGAGCAAGAACATTGAGAAGATAAGTATAAGCTTCTCCATCCTGCAATACAATGATAGAAAATATAATTTCTTCTTAACAACCTACCTAAAAGAAACATGTCTTAATAATACCAGGAAATACTACCAAACAGAATACATGGGCTAGAGATTATGCAGGTATGAGTAGTCCCTGCATCGTTCAACAACTCTGCAACAGTGGTCAACAGAGAGAAACTGGAACTGTAGCTGTGACTAGTATATAAGGTGATGATAGAGCAGGTTTAACTATTGAACATGGTTGAAATACATAGAATTGAAATACTCCTTTTGACAAGAAGCTTCATTTGATTAACAAGAATCAAAAGATGGGAATGGGTGGTTTCACATCCTCATTCCCAGTCCAGCAGACAAATCCCTTCTTTTTTCCCCCTTTTTTTTTTTTTTTTTGGTGTTTCTTGCCCCCCCCTAGAAAAAAAAGAAAGCCCCCCCCCCCATCATGGTCTTCTTATTAAATAGTAGAGTTAAAGAATTCAGCCTAAATAGAGGTATTCAAAGACTAAATTTGTTAGTAAGCATAGGTAGGCAGGATACACCAAACCCCCACATGAAGACAAAGGGGAGAAAAAAACAAAATGCCTATCCTTGTGCATAGGGTGTCCTAAGCATAAACATGAAAAATATAACACCTAAGGAATAAGAATATGTAATTCAAGACAAGGCAATAAATAAAGCTATCCACCTTTACGTCTGAAGAGAAGTTGTTGACAGTTTTCTTGTACCCTGCTTTCTTGAGATGGAAATTCATCCATTTCAATAAGACCTTTTCAGGAGCTAAACCCATGAGCTCTTCTACATCCTGCAAAGGGGAAAATCAACCTAAGATATTCCCACTTTTTTGTTTAACAAGGTGATAATTAGATATCAACTGGACACTAAGTCAATAGACATATCACAACCTTGCTGTCATCCACCAGTTCAACAAGTTGAGGTGTCTTCCTAAGGTTGAGATCTGCCAACAATTGGATCTGCAAATTGCCGCAACGCAACATTAGAACATTTTGCTAGAGATTACACACAAATCAATCACTGTGACCAAAATCGTTTTGCTACACATGACGATGCTGGTCATAAAACTCAGCAGAAGGTGCTAAAAGTTTTTACCTTTATAATTTGAGAAATCAAGCCAAGAACCAGATGAGGCTGCAGAAATAGAACACAAATGAGAGAAAATTTTAGAATACAAAAGATACAAAGTCAAACCTGCAAGGACACAAGAAAAGGATCAACTTACTCTTCCTTCAACTAAGTCCTGTGTGCCAATGTTAACCACCGTACAGCCAATTGCCTTTGCAGAATTGAGGCAAAGAGTATGATTTTCATTTTGCTCCCATGGATTGAGTACTCTCTTGGTGTTAATAGCCCGTTCATCTATTGTCCCCGGAACAGCAACATTTATGAGCTTACTGCAATAAGACATTATATACATAAGCACTGCCACAAAAGGCAGCTCTCATCAATATAAAAAGGTAGATAACTGTCAAGCAGACCACTTAATACCATAGAAGAACTCCATCTTTGGCAAGATTAAACAGATCGTCTGAAGCTGGATCTAAAGGAAGATGGTCCTTTAGAAATGGGTCATCTCTGAGATAGCTGTTGATATGAGCAACATAAGAAGCTTTCTCTGATTCACTGATGGTGTGAAGAAGCGTGGTTGTTGCAGTCTTAAGGAATGAAGATGCCTGCTTTGAGTTACCCAATTTCGCCATTGTACGAGCTTGCAAGTTCAAGTACACCTGTACAATTCAGGCAATTGATTCACAGAATCGCTCAATCTTCCAATATAAACAAAAAATGCACTATGCAGACCTACAGATGCCTCAATTTCTACAAAAAAGTACAACTGAAACCAATTAACTTCTGCTCTCCCTTATTTCCTTAAGAACAAACCAAACTTAAACATCAAAGTCTAAATCCAATTATCAACAAACCAAACTTAAACATCAAAGCCTAAATCCAATTATCCAAGTTTTATTACGAGTAAAATTAGAGCCAATGAACCTCAAATAAGTTATTCTTCCAGCAAGAAAACTTCAAATATTATTAGTTCTGATTGATTTAAGTAAAGCACAAAGCACATGATAGATTAAATCATGGGACAACACAAGGAACTCAGAAGCTTACCTTCAGGAAGGTCTCAAAATCAACCTCATTGCTCAAGTCAGAGTGCGTCTCACCCAAGATTTCCCTAATCTCCTCCTCAGTGAACATCTCACTAATGGCCTTCAATTTTTTCATCAAAGGTGGCAAATCACCGACAGTAACTTTACCACCATTTTGATTCTTAACTGCGGTAAACTAAAACCAAAATCCCAGTAATAAGTCTCACATCATTCAATAAAACACAAGATATCTACACATTGGCACCACAAATATTGAACCATGAATTACCATGTAGAAATGGGATTACCTTGGATTTAAGGCTGCGAAGTTCGACTTGAGTGAACTGGCTTTGAAGCCATTGATCCGAAACTAAAACACCCACAAAACCAGACATCTTAAAGCAGAGTCACCAAATCACCAACTCAGTCAAAATTCCTATCTACCACTTAACACCAATCCTTCATCAAACAATCTAAATTCCAGGACAAGGAAAACAGAAAAGCACCAAATGAGAATCAACTGACAGTTCAGAATTAAGAAACAAGCTAAATATACAAACAGAATCAAAACAAGAGATCAAACAAACCATGAACATAGATGATTTATCCTTGCATCAATCTCCAAGCTCTCCAATCTCTGTCCGGACAAAACAAGAAAATCAAAGTAAGCGCAACTGAGAAGAAAGCATCGAACACCAACACCAACACCATACATCAATCAATGAATTACACCATTCACAGACCAAATAAAAAACAAATTCAAACCAAGATGAGAAAACGTCTAAATTAACAAAACCCAGAAACATAAACGAGTTTACACTCATGGCCAACCACTTCCAAAAATACTAAACCCCATTAAAATCCAATTGAATCAAACACGTATTCACATACCAAATGGTTAACCAAAAAAAAAAAGAGGAAAAATCACAACCCAAACGAGAGAACATCAAAATAAACAAAACCCATTAACACACGCCCACATAGAGATAGTTTCCATTGCCCCCATTCACTTTCACAAACATAAAAAAGCGAAAAATTCAACCATAGAATTAAGAACAAACCTTGGGAAGAGAGAGAGAGAGAGAGAGAGAGAGAGAGTACGTAAGAAATGAAGAAAGAATTGAGTTTTCTTCGTGGGTGAGCAAACAGAAGAAGAAGAAGAAGAGAGAGAGAGAGAGAGAGAACGGTTTGGGCCGAACGGACCCAGTGTGACGGAGGGACAGAGTTTACTGTGTATGACACGCCTTTGAAACTGCTCTTTGCCCACCCCGGCACATGTTCTTTTGCTTTGCTTACTCGCCTTCTGTGTCGAGCAACGACGCGTTTCAATCAACAACTGTCCTCCGTCCTCTGAATCTGTGCCCGATTTTCTCCTACTGTGGCCTTTTGGTTTTGCACTGACTACTAGACTCGGCGACTCAAAGCGTACCTTTCTTGGACGAAAATGCCGTCGATCTTTTGTATGTGGCTGTGGACTCCTATTTTTTTCTCCGTTTTTATTTTTTCTCCCACTTACTGCACCTCATTTTTTTTTAAAAAAAAGAAGATAGCAGAATTTAATTTATTTTCCTAATTTCTTATATTTTAATACTACTTTAACATATATCATAAATGTTAAAAATTCTGATCTGTCACATTATACTATTTTGTGGAAAAATTTTGGTATTTTAGGTTATCTGATTTATTAGTGAGTAATTAAAAAATAATTATTATTTTTTACTATACATAGGAATATATAAATGATAAAGAAGGTTATTTATAATCCAATTCAGGAAAATTTAATTATGGTTCCATTACAGGGTGATATATTATCTAATTTTTGATACATTATTTATGAGCAGTGACAAATTTCCTTATAAAGAATTGTATATGATTTTATACAAAATGAGAAATTAAGAGAATTTAATCAACTAGTTGTCAACAAATTAATGTTTTATTATTTATAGATATCTTTTTATGTGAATTTTTGTAAAAACTTTAAAATTATGAAGGTGATAATTATTAATTTTGCACTCCAACCTCAGCTCGTTTAAAATACATATATATATATGTCCCTTATATATATTTTTTTTGCTACTTGACTACCGATATTTAAAAATTTAATTAATTCAGTTCAATCAGTTATAAAGTCTAATTAAGGAGTTGGTTTTGTACCTATTTTTCTATTTTCAAAACTTGAATTTAAAATTTTAATTAAGAAAATTAATACTATATCCCCTAATATTTTAGTTTCGGTATACATAACTCACTAGCATAAAGACATTTACATCCTTCATTTTTTAGAATTTTAATCTAAATACAAAATTCCACCTCTAGTATGCAATGACTATAAAAGCCAAGGATTTTTAAAATACTAAATAAAATAAAGAACAATGTTTACTATTTGTAGATTAAGTATATAATAAATATAAATACGAATTAAATACATTGATTTCCCATCGTTTATATCTTTTATTCGTTACGTTTTAGAAATTTTTTTTTTGCTTGAATTAATAGAATGGTTTGAAATTATTTATGTATTCCCAATTGATATATAATATTTTGTAATTTTATGACTATATTTATTTAATTATTTCATACTCATTACATTATACAAATCTCTTGTGACCGGGTCAATTAGATAATTTGAAATTGTTTACAAAAATAGTTCATTAATAATATACATCGTCACAAACTATTCTTTTATTAATTTTTATTTCGTGGAATTTTGTTAAAAAAATTAAAAATTACTAAATTAGTGGAATATATTAAATTTGATTTTTAAAAAAATAATATTTCAGCAATTAGATGCCTAAATATATTACCAACACTTAGTTGGTTCCGTGACTGGATATCGGTATTTAGATCTCGGATTCAAATCTTATGTATGAAGAAAGTAGACGTAAGAAAAATTTACTCTTTAAGTAATTAATTCATCTCGAACCAAATATAATTAGATTTAAAATGATTATTAAATATCGATAATTTATAAAAAAGACGCATAAATACATTACAATAATATAATTTTTAACTGTCATTCTAAAAATGTAAACTAATTACACTGATGTAGTTGTAAATCAGAATAAGAAAAGGCCAAGAGGTCAAGATTTTTTTGATGACGTAATCGAAGTAGACCATTTTTGGTTTGTACTTCCTCTCTTTTTTGGAGCTAGTTGTTTCTTGAAAGGGACGAGTTCGACCATTTAAATTAGAAAAATTATGAACACTTTCTGTTGGAGGTAGGTTTTGCCTCCATAGATATCAGCTCCATCTTGATTCAAACAGTAGCCGTCAATGGATGAATACACCTGCAAAAATCAATGAAGGGTGCTCCGGCAGGGAAGTTCTGACGTTTAAGTCAGTGAAGAGCGGTTTTCGATTGAAAGAAATAGATTGAAAGTTCAGGAAAGATTATTCCCTGTGATCAGTGTGCCTTCGGAGTTAGACTTAGAGAGTGTACCTGGTTCTGATACCTTAGAGATCATTTATATCCCTGAGAGACGTGCGTCGCTGGAGGACTTCAACCCTACATTTCTTATCGGACCGATCCGAAAATCTCGGGGATCAATATTTCGAATTGATTACGATCCTTACTTCTCGGGGAGAACTTCCACTTTTGGGGGAACGCTTTCCTTATTCGAAAGATCCTAAATTTGCCGTTATGAAAATAGGAAGTAAAGGTAAAGGGGTTCTGACCTTTCTTTTGAGTCATTAGGAGTGTTGCCCACCGTTCGATTTCTTGACTGATTAAGGGACTTTCGTGGCTAGTCCGATTGAAGGATTGATGTTTGCTTGCCTGATCGGGGTGATTACCTTTGCTCAGTATGTTACGTTCGATAGACTCGGACGACTAAGACCCCTCAGTAGATTGATTTGGGCGGCTATGACCCTTCGGTAGATTGTCGTGGTGGACGTTAAATACTGATCGGCAGGTGCCCCTCGTGGGCCTTTTGAAAATTGACTTTTTTGATTTGGGTCTTGGGCCACGTCTCATCATTTGCCCCCGACTCATGGTTTTCTTGAAAAGAAGCGTCATGAGTGATAATTTTCAAAAAAGGAGTATCCCTTTAATTTGATTCCGTCGTTTCGGTTTTCACAAACCGTCTTCCCTACGCTTCATAAGGATTCACGTTCTTTATAAAATTCCACTCTTCAACCTCTTTTTCAAAAGAACTCTTCTTTCAGATCGAGATGTCAAAAGATATTTTCTCGTTGCGCAGTATAGACAACATTTGGAACACCATGACTGAAGAAGATCTGTCAAAAGTCTAAGGGGAGATGTCACTCGGAAGCGATTTTAAGTTTGTATTGTCCAGCAAGGAGAACAGAGCAAGTTTTTCCCCGATGGTTGCGTGCCGATGTATAGGCAGTGCGTGAAGTATGGCTTGAAGATTTCGTACACGGGCCCACTGGCAGAAATCCTGAGGCACTGGAACATTCATCCCTCATTGCTCATCCTGAGCGTATGGCGATTTGTGATTGCCATAATTTCTCTGTTAGGACTTTTTCGTATCCGCTTTGATTTGGAAATTCTAGAGGCCATTTTTTCTTTAGGGCGATGTAGCTCCAAAGGGTCCATCCACGGCTGATATAAGCTTCAAACCCATCGGGAGTCTCGCTGAAAATTTTTCTACAACGAATCTCAAGATAAACATTGGATGCAAAAGTTTTTCTACGTTCGATTCTTGAACAGGGACCTTCTTCCCGCTCTTCTAGATGCCAACCAAGCACCCTTTTTGAACGAGAAGATCCCACATCTTCCATGCCATTTCTGCTTCTTTGGTGCTGTGGCTCGTTATTGTGAGACTAGTTGTAGGAGTTTGTGGGTGGACAGTTTGGTGAGAGGCGACATGTTGATACTGTCTGGTCTACTCATGGATGAGTCAAGCCAAATCACCAAGCCCCTTTCATTGGAATAATAGGGAAAAGAGTTGGTAAACACTGTGTCGGACATTGACGCCCATCTTCTCGATGAAATATCTACTAAGCGGGAAATACGATCTCATACGAAGAGGAAGGCGATTGGTGCTTCCCCTGAGTCCCGGCAGAAACAGTTTAAGGCTAGGGCGCCCAGTCCACCTGCTAGGGAAGAAGAACAAGCCGAATCTGGAGAGCATGTGCTTTCTCAAGAGCATTCTGAAACAGGAGGGGGCCATCTAGCCGGCGAAGTCTTTGATGCATTTGCTGAAGTTGGAGAGGGAGACGGTTCCAACGAGGGACTCTTCGAAGTGACTGAGAACGTTCTGGTTCAAGATCCGCAAAGGTCGGAGGAGTCTCCGGTGACGCAACCTTCTTCTTCCATTCTGGAGGAAACTTCGGGACAGTCCCCTCGGGGGTCTCAGTGTCTTTTGGTCGATGTACCGGATGACTATTGTGTTCCTCCACCTATTTTGATCGGAGAGGGACGGAGTTCTAAAAAAGGATCAATGACAATCTTTATGGGGGCCACAATTTCAATCTTGCTGATCTGTAGGAAGGGTTACAATTGGCTGAGCATTTCCAACTTCCTTCGAAGTCCGCCCTCCGAAAGATGCCTCTTGAGTGTACTGACAGGATCATCCAATCTCTTTACCTTACAGTAAGTATTTTCTCTGTGCGAGTTGAATTTTGATATTTATTGTCTCGTGATTCTAACTACCGTGTCTTTTTTCCAGACCTCTATCTTGGCTGAGCTTCAAAGAAAGTTGAGGGCAGAGCAGGATGAGTGATTTTCTCGCATGAGTGACCAAGTGTTGGCGCTGAGGGACGCGTTGAAGAACTAAGAGAAGACCATTGGAGAGGTCAAAGACGGGGAGATCAAGCGTCTTCAGGAAAACCTCGCTTCGGTACAAACTCATTGTAAGGAACTAGAAACAGATGCATACGCTCGGAAAGTGCGGTTAACAGCCACTGAGACGTTAGCCCATTTACGAGAAGAGTCTATTCGAAGGGCCGAACAAGAGATAGCTGATTTCAAGGTTTCTGCTACCAAAAATACTGTCGTCCTCCAACTTTCTCAGCATAAGTTGCAAGAGCATCTGAAATGCACTAAAGAGTTTCTTCGGGAGACTGGACGGTACGAAGCTCGGCCCCTCTTGAAGGATCAGCGGATTCGAATTCCGCTCCTGTTGTTTCTTGTGTCCCCTCCGTTCTTTTGTAATTTTGTGGAATGAGGATTTTTTACTCTATGATTCATTGAAATGTAATAATCATCAATGAACTTTTGATATCTTGCTAGTCAAGCGAGGTCAGGGGGATCTCCTTTGATGATGCGCTCATTCGATTGTGCCGAGTATTCTAACTTTTGGTGTGTTATTGAGATCTCTTGGAATTAGGGTTGCTTCAACCTGTTTTTAGGAGATCGATTCGGAGATATTCGCTCGAAAGGCCTAGGCGACTAAGACCCTTCGGCCGATTAGAGATTTTAGGAGGCAGGGTCATGTTCGCTCGTTGATTAGAGACTTTAGGAGGCAGGGCCGCGTCTGCTCATTCAGGGAGTTCTATCCCAACTTAACGACACATTCGTTCGAAAAATCTGGGCGACTGAACCCCTTTGGTCGATTAGAGACTTTAGGAGGTAGGGCCGTGTCCGCCCGTTCGGGGAGTTCTATCCCAACTTAACGATACATTTTTTCGGAAGATCTGGGCGACTGAGCCCATTCGGTCGATTAGAAACTTTAGGAGGTAGGGCCGTATTCGTCCGTTCGGGAAGTTCTATCCCAACTTAACGACACACTCATTCGGAAGAGTTGGACGACTAAGACCTTTCAGTCGATTAGAGACTTTAGGAGGTAGGGCCGTGTCTGCCTGTTCGGAGAGTTCTATCCCAACTTAATGATACATTCGTTCAGAAGATCTGGATGACTGAGACCTTTCGGTCGATTAGAGACTTTAGGAGGCAAGGCCGTGTCCGCCCGTTCGGAGAGTTCTATCATAACTTAATGACACATTCGTTCGGAAGATCTGGATGATTGAGACCCTTCAGTAGATTAGAGATTTTAGGAGGTAGGGCCGTGTCTGCCCGTTCGGGGAGTTCTATCCCAACTTCACGACACATTCGTTTGGAAGATCTGGATGACTGAGACCCTTCGGTCGATTAGAGACTTTAGGAGGTATGGCCTTATCCGTCCGTTCGGGAAGTTCTATCCCAACTTAACAACACATTCGTTCAGAAGATTTGGACGACTGAGGCCTTCAGTCGATTAGAGACTTTAGGAGGTAGGGCCATGTCCGCCCGTTCGGGGAGTTATATCCCAACTTAACGACACATTCATTCGGAAGATTTGGACGACTGAGACCCTTCGGTCGATTAGAGACTTTAGGAGGTAGGCCGTGTCCGTCCGTTCGGGGAGTTCTATCCCAACTTAACGACACATTTGTTCGGAAGATCTGAGCGACTAAGATCTTTCGGTCGATTAGAGACTTTAGAAGGTAGGGCCGTGTCCACCCGTTCGGGGAGTTTTATCCCAACTTAACGACACATTCGTTTGGAAGATTTGGGTAACTGAGACCCTTCAGTCGATTAGAGACTTTAAGAGGTAGGGCCGTGCTCACCCGTTCGATGAGTTCTATCCCAACTTAATGACACATTCGTTCAGAAGATCTAGGCGACTAAGACCCTTCAATCAATTAGAAACTTTAGGAGGTAGGGCCGTGTCCACCCGTTCGGGAAATTTTATTCCAACTTAACGATATATGCATTCGGAAGATTTAGGTGATTGAGACCATTCGGTCGATTAAAGACTTCAGGATGTCCTTTCTGTGTGGATCATTAGAAATCCCGAGCCACGTGCTGTTGGTGAGTAGTAGAAAATATTAAAATCTTGATCAATAGAAAAGTGCTGGGAATTCTGGGTCATAGGCCAGACAAATGCTAGTAGGAATGTATGACTTGTGCCAACCATCTTCATTGTGGATTTGGAGGATCACCCCTTGGTTCTTCGCGTGATGGTCTGGGATCTGGTTATGAGGTAGCTTATTCTCCCTTGGTGCATCACGCCTGTTGGGGGAAGGCAGATTCATTCCTTCTATACTTATGAACTTCTGCAGTTTCCCACTGTGGACCAAGAACTCCAGCTTATCCTTGAGTCTCTTACATTCATCGGTCGTATGGCCGTAGTTCCGATGGAAATGACAGTACTTGGACTTATCTTTTTTAGGATCTTTTTCTGCCGAGCGCAGGGGCTATCTGACATATGACTTGTTCTTTATTTGATACAAAACCCGGCTTGGGGTTTCGCTCAGTGGGGTATAGACGTTGAACCTTTGCAAATGTGGAATTCCGGTTTGTCTCTTTTCGGGGAAGGCCGGCGTGGCGACCGGTTGCGTTCTTTCCTGCTATGATGGCCTTTTGGTAGATCGAAGGCCTCTGCTTCCTCCACAACAATATATTTCTCTGCTCTGGAGTAAAACTCTTGGATGGATGCTGAGGGTTTCTTTGTGATGGAGACTTTCATATCAGATGAGCGCATGCCCGTTAGGAGCGCGACCAAAGCGATGTTATGGTCTAAATCAGAGACTTTCAGCATTTCTATTTTAAATCTCTCTATGAAGTTCATGAGATATTCCTCTTTCCATTGATGCAATGATAAGAGGGATATAGATTTCCATTAACCCCTTGACTGATTACAAAGTGGACCTCAAATTGTTATCGGAGTTGTGCGAAACTCTTGATACTGAACCAGGGACGAGAATTGAACCAGATTAGGGCATTACCTTAAGAGTGGTGGGGAAGTGTTTGCACATCGCGGCATCCGAGAGGACTCCAAAGACCATAACTGTTATGAAATGGGCGGAATGGTCGCGGGGGTTATTTGTTCCGTCATATCGCTCCATGGAAGGTAGAAGGATATCCCCCGGCATCGGTTCTGATAAGATCTTTGCATCAAATGGCGATTTACCCATGGAGCGTAGGGGATCTTCCTTATCTTTTACGCCTGCTCTTTTAAGCTCAGTGGTCACGAACAGTTCAATCTGTCTTTTCAGATCTTGGGGGTCGTATTGGGCGGCTGCCGATGGTTCTAGGAATTCTCGTCTGAGCTATTGCTTATATTTGGATTCTATAGCAGACGAATGGTTGTTTGGCTCGAGGGCTCGACCGAGTCCTTCTAACTGTTTACTCATTTTTTGGAATCCAGACACTAATTTTTCCATTTGAGGCTAGTCTACCTGTTCTGGTTTTGAGACCATGATTCGTCGTTCTGGGGGAACGGTAGGTTCGGCGAGCATAGGGATGTACCCTCCTACAACACGGGTGGCTTTCGAAGACGCTTTAGTCCTTGGAGACATGATTGAAATGACCGAGACTTCTCCGGTTAATTTCCCACGGATGACGCTAATCTGTTGGAGCTGGGTTTTACCTCCACAGATACCAGCTCCTTCTTGACGCGAACAGTAGCCGTCAATGGGTAGATACACCTACAAAAATCACCGGAAGGTGCTTCGACAGGGAAACTCCGCCGCTCAAGTTAGTAAAGAGTGGTTTTTGATTGAAAGAAACAGATTGAAAGTTTAGAAAAGATTATTCCCTGTGATCAGTGTGCTTTCGGAGTTAGGGTTAGAGAGCGTACCTGGTTCTGAAACCTTAGAGATCATTTATATCCCTGAGAGACGTGTGCCACTGGGGGACTTCAACCTACCTTTCTTATTGGACCGATCCGAGAATCTCGGGGGTCTATTTCGAGTTAATTACGATCCTTACTTCTCGGGGAGGACTTCCACTTTTTAGAGAACGTTTTCCTTATTCGAAAGATCCTAAATTTACCGTTATGAAAATAGGAAGTAGAGGTAAAGAGGTTCTGACATTCCTTTTGAGTCGTTAGGAGTGTTGCCCACCGTTCGGTTTCTCGACTGATTAAGGGATCTTCGTGGCTAGTCCGATTGTAGGGTTGATATCTGCTTGTCTGATTGGGGCGATTACCTTTGTTCAGTGTGTTACGTTCGATAGATCCGAGCGACTAAGTTCCTTCGGTAGATTGATCTGGGTGGCTATAGCCATGGGTAGATTATCATAGTGGACGTTAGATACTGATCGACAGGTGTCCCTCGTAGGCCTTTTGAGAATTGATTTTTCTGATTTGGGTCTTAGGTCACGTCCCATCACTTTTTGATTGATTTAAATTTTTAAAATAAAAATCTAGTTTATAAAATTTAAAATGATATGAATGCTGAATACCATAAGATCGAATAACACTAGATACAATTTATTTTCTTTTTAATATTTTATACATTGGGTATGTTAAATTGTAAAAATATCATGTATAAATTAAAATTTTTGAGTATGTATTATTTCATAGAATTTAAAATACAAAATTATTGACAATAATACTCAATAAAATAATAATGATGATTTTATTTAATAAATAACAATTTTAATTTTAATTAAAAATAAATATTTTACTATGCCTACTTTCCGGGAAGAAGGCAAAAAAAAAGCCAAATCGTCCAGAAAAGAAATAAAACGCATCGTTTTTCTCGGGTGAAATAAAATAGCAAAATGAATAAGAAAAAGTCAGTTAAAATAAAAGGATAAAGTGTTAAATGCGAAGCAATATATTTTCAGCATTTCCACTTCCTGATTGATTGAGATGTTTATTGTTATTAAAATCCAAGTTAGTGGGTAAGACTTTGGGGACAATATTATTCTATTATGGTTTGGCTCTTTCCCAAAAAAATTGGAGTTAGTACAACATGAACCGACAAAGGCCCACCGACCAAACCGACATTTGCCCCGCTACATCTTCTACTTCCATCCCATGTCATGTGCAATCAGGCCACAATTTTTTGTTTTTTCAAATAATCATTATGTAGATTTATATTTTAACTAATTTTATCATTATTAAAATAATTTTTTAATATAATTTTATTTATTTTTAAATTTTGAATCTAAAATTTAATTTAAAATTTTAATAATTTTATCTATTTAATTGACTATTTATTAGTATAACGAGATTTTAAAAGATTCCTTAAATATGAGATTATTAATTAACAAAAATAGAAGAAACAAAATTAAGAAAAAGGGTAATTCCTATGTCTCTTTGGGAATGTTGTCGAAAATTATAATGTTCTCTCTGCTGAACACCTCCCCCCTCCCAAAAAATAAAAAAAAAACAAAAAACAAAGAATCATCCTTCCACGTAGGGAGACTCCTTGACAAAATAGTGTAGAAATAAGAATTTAAAAGAAAAAAAATGCTAAATTCATGGTGGTGGGAACAAAATTAGGATCAATATTTTTTGATTCCGTGCACCTTAAGATTAATTTGGTTGGGATGAAAAGCAAAAAGAAAATTGAAAGAAAAGTGAAAGTGAAAAGAAATAATACTTTTTCATTATTTGGTAAGAAAGAAAATATAAAGAGAAAGTAAAAATGGGATGTAATTTTTCCCTCTCTCTCTTAAGATATCATTTCCATCCTAAGTGGATGGAAATGAAAGAAAATAAAAATTTTAGACAAATTTATTCTTATTCTTCTTTAAAATTTATGAAATTATTCATTATTTTTTATTTCAATTTTATTTAATATAAAATAATAAAATTTAATTTTCTTCATCAATTTTATTGGATAAATTATTTTTTCTAATTTTACTTTTTTACATTAATATTATAATTTTATTTAATATAAAATAATAATGAAAATAATTTATAAAAATAAGAAAAATATATTAAATAACTATTTTTAGAAGAAATTATATTTTGAGAAAAATATTTTAAATTAAAAAAATACATGATAAGAAATATTAAAAATATTATTTTATAAGAGTATAATAGTAAATAAGGTGGTATTTCCTTCCACTTTTTTTTAACCAAATAAAAATTCATCCATTTTATTTCCTTTCATCCCTATCAAACAAAAATAAAAGAAATACATTTATTTCTATCAGGTGAAATAAATCTCTCATTTTTCCTCCTCCTCACTTCCAGAGAACCTTATCTGGAGGTAACGGAGAAAGTAGCTCATGGAGAGGGAGCGAGAACCCTCTCCTTTCATAAACAACATTTTTTTTCCCCTATCGAAAAGGGAGATGGAGTGACTAAAATTATAAATTTCTAATAATGATGAATGTCTTTATAGTAGGAAATATTTGAATTGAGTCATATATACTGTTTTCATTACAATTTCATTATTACAATTACACTAAGATATTAAAGAGTCAAAATAAGTCTTGCCTTTAGAAATTGATTCCTTGTTTACTTAAAAAACCATTCAAGGGCTTCCTTTGATAAAAAATATCCTTTACTTGTTTACTTATTATGGCTATATAGGCTATAGTTTCTTTATAAATTATTATTATTATTTAAATTTTTATGAATAGTTTATTTTTAATTTTCTTTCTTTCTCTTATATTAGTCTTAAACAGTCGAACCAAAAATTTAAAATTAAGATTCAATTTGTTGTTATTTCGTTATAAACTATGGTTCCTGAATTAGTTAGTCATTTTTTTCCACAATGCCTTTAATATATAATTCAGCTAACATTTGACCAAAAAAAAAACCCTCTACCTTTGGCCGAATCTCGGTCAAAATAACCAAGATGAAAAATAATTTGTTGTTTCAGTTCATGCTATGTCATGCATTTGTGAGTACAATGACTTCTTGTACTAGAATTTCTCTAGCGTACAATACTAAAAAAATTTAGTCATTGCAGGTAACTGTAACCAGACCCAGAACACATTATACTTAACGGGCAAAAAACAAAATATAATGAGGTTTGACAGAGACAGAAGTCCTAGATTTCTTTAGAAGACAAGGTACATAAACTTTGATCGGAAGAATGACAAAAGTACAAATGATGGTTGTATCAAAACATAGTAGAGAACAAAAAGATTAGTACTTATCCACCAAGATGCAAGCAACGAAAGTACTCATATTGCAGAAAAGAAAATGATGACATTTAGAGTTTGAAGCATATCCAGCACAGGGAAAAAGTAGGCAGTTTCACTTTACATATAACAGCCTATCTAAGACTCATCAAATGCAGTTCAGAACAAATAAAAGGCCTCCATATCTGGCTTGATCTTGCAAGCTTGAAAAAATCTATATAAGATAAATAAAAGAATACAGAAAAGTGATTGAGTATGACTTGCACGAGAGAAGCCAAGTCTATTATTAAATTGTATTACCCAAAAGAATATCAATAGTTCTTCCCATTTCTTCTCCTTGAATTCGTGTTTCTGTTTCCATTTCATCTGCAGTGTAAGCTGGGGCAAAATCAGAACTTGATGGGATAAATAGAAGGTACGAGAAATTTTGCACTTTTTAGGTTGCTGCCCACTCTTTCTGAATGCTGAAGGTGTAGTTGATTTCCAAGTAGTGTTTGTTGTCATCATCATAAAACTGAAAACAGAAGGGCAAGCAGTGAGGGACATGAGCAGTAGGTGCTTGGGACTCAGTTAATGGGATATTTTTAACATTAATATCTAATTTGTTGGCATTCAGAGTAAAGGATCCAGTAGTTGGAAACTAAAGAGCATATCAAACTTGGTCAACTTCATTTGATCACCTTGTTTCGTAGTGAACAGATCAAAAGCAAAGCAGAAGGCAAAATTGGATCTTGTTTTCTATGAACTTGCATATTGGAGTCCTCGGAAATGCATGAGTCTCATACATTGACAAGCTACGAAGCACATAAAATGAAAGAGAAGTCCACGAAAACTAAAAACAAAAGCAAAGAACAGGAAATCATTTAGTTAAAAGATAGTTTGGTTGGGGTGAAAAGTGGAAGTAAAATAGGATAGGAAGTAAAAGTGAAAGAAAACGTGAGATTTCACTTATTTGATAAGGAGGAAAAAATAGAGAGAAAATAAAAATGAGGTGTAATCTCTATTCCTCTTTCTTAAGAAATCATTTCTGTCCTAAAGTGAATGGAAACGGAGGAAATAAAATTTTTAGACAATTTTATCCTTATTCTTTTTTTATATTTACGAAATTATTCATTACTTTTTACTATTACAATTTTATTTAATATAAAATAATAAAATTTAATATATTTCATCTATTTTATTGGATAAATTTTTTATCTAATTTTACTTTTTTTAATTTTTTACATTAATATTCTAATTTTATTTAATATAAAATAATAATGAAAATAATTTATAAAAAATAAGAAAAATATATTAAATAACTATTTTTAGGAGAAATTATATTTTTTTAAAAAAATTTTAAATTAAAAAAATTTATGTGATAAGAAATATTAAAAATATTATTTTATAAGGGTATAAAAGTAAATTATGTATTATTTCTTTCAATTTTTCATTTCAACTAAATATAAAAAAATACTACATATTTCTTTTTTTTCCATTCCTATCAAATAAAAATGAAAAAAATACATTTATTTTTATCAGGTGAAATAAATCTCCCTCTTCCTCTCCCTCTCCCCTTTGCGAACCAAACCTACGCTAAGAGCGTGCCCTTTTCTGTTTTTTGCTTTTTTTTCTTTTTTTTCCCGGGAGGGGTTCCTGGCACTTGAGGTGTCCACAAGCCTCATGCAGTGCCACAAGTTACCGAGCACCAAAGTCCAAAATGATTCCACAAGTGGCACTCAAATATAGAAGAAACTTTAGTTGGTCCTTTTAGATACATATTGTGGAGCTCAGCTTAAAAGCATGTCCAAAAGCCTGAATTTTTTAAAAGAAACTTTGAATCTTTGGAGAAATTCTTCAACGAAGGATTATTTTTAAAGGAAAAAAACTTGGAACTCCGGGCCCCTCTATATACTCCTTTTAGCTTCGTTTTGGGACAACAAAACTATGGGAATATGCCACCAACAGAAAATAAATGTCAGAAGTCTCAAGTGTTTGAAGTTAAAAATCAAGTAAATTTTGTTCATACATACATACATACAGAATGAGGGGCATTGGGAAAAATAAATTGGCAAAAGTAATTGAAAAGAAGGTTATATTCACCTTGGATCTTGCAGAATATGAACCCCTTGCAAGTATGCCTGATGGGGTGTTATCTTCTGGCAATGTGTGTGTATAAGGCTCTGCTTGCGGACTGAATGTTCCAAGCATCTCCTTCGTGCTGTCAACTATAACATAGGATAACACCAAACAATATTACACAGTTATCAAGTCTCTTCTTTTCCCAATAATTATAAAAAAAATGATAAAAGACTAATTCCCCAGCTTTTATTTGCATGTGTTCATAAGTAAGTGAAAGGGCGTAGAGTGATTACCCTTGATACCAGTTTTCCAAACCGTATTGGTGTATCGTAGACCAGAAACAAGGTTGTTGCTGACCTTAAAGGTGATCTTCAGCCTATATTTGCTACCTTCTTTCAAGGTAAACCACAAGCCTTTGGGGTCCCCACCCTCGGGGATGGGAAGAACAAGGTCAGGCCTACCAGCGGAGCAGATTGTTATGCTTAGAATTTTAACGTCTGGCTCATTAGTTTCTACAATAAGAGGGAATGATCAACATCAGAACTTGAAATGGCAAAAATGCATGGCAAAGTATCATCCGAGACAAATGTAACCAAAACCCACTAAGAAAAACCGAACAAGGTGATCCATGGAGGGAAAAGAAAAACACAAAATAGAATAATGGATTCAGCATCAACAACTGTAAGAGGCCTATAATCTAGACCAACAAGCCAATTAGCTTAAGCATGCCAAATAGTTCACCCAAACATAATGTTTTCTTCTTATCATAATTAAAATGAGTTGGTTCTCTTTACTTGAGAATTGCTTCTTGTCACTAGAATAAAATGCTCATAACATTTTCACGGACTAAGAAGTTGCTAGGTAATTGATAGAGAATATGAAGAGACTAGAGCATATTTTTAGATGTTGAAACAATTCGTAGGTATGCACCATAGAAAACACATTGCTTGAGGAACAAATGAGATGAACACAATTTTCTCCCAGCAGTTTTGAATTGAAAATGAGATAATCTGATAAGGTCATAAAAAATGCATACCTCCCACTGAATCGACATCAACACTCCCAAGAAGCTGTTCTTTCCACCTCCTTAAGCTCTCATCATCCTGACACGAGAGACATATCCCCCACCCCCCCCCCCCCAAAAAAAAGACCAAATCAGCATTTAAGGAAAAAACAATTTGTTAAAACATAAATTGCTTCCAAATACGAGGGGGAAAAAACATAAACAAAAACAAAAAAATGCAAACCTTGTCCTTTTCAAGCTCTTCCTTGAGGCTGACTTTGGGACCCAATTGGAGATTGGCTTCAAATTCTTCATCCTCAGTACCATAAAGAGAAGCCTCACTCGCCTGTCTGCTTAGTTTCTCCTCTGGTTCATCATCATCTTCATGGTCTGCAGAGGTTGTTGCCTCAGTTTTATTTCCCACCAAAACCATTATTGTCCGTGTCTATGGAACCTCAAAAACAGCTCCAATTGAAGCTCATTAAAAATCTCAAAATCTCATTTGACAGAAACAAGTAAATTCTGCAAAAGTGGTGAAAATTTTCACAGCCAAAGAGAGAAAACTCTCTTTTTCGTTTTTGGGGAGACAGAGGAAAAACCTAAGAGGTTCAAATCCAGTCTGCGAAATGAAATGCAACAATCAAGGACTAAAAATTGTGAACTACCTACGTATTACTTTCCTCTCAAGATGGTAAAGAAACAGTTCATTTGAGAAAAACTTGTGGGGTTTCAGGTTTTTGCGGTCACAGAGAGAGAGAGAGAGAGAGAGAGAGAGAGAGAGAGAGAGAGAGAGAGAGAGAGAGAGGATCCTAAGGTTAGTTAAGTCAAAAGTGGGAATGGTCTTGTGGTGATCCGAACTTTTTTCTCTCGATGCAAGATGGTCTCCGTGTGGTTCATGATTTCACGGACGGTTGCTCCAAATGAATCAAGAAATTGCATGGTTTGTTAAAGAAGCTAAATGTTATTTTTAGCGCAACAAAAAAGATGGATATCATTAATTAGAAAATTATTATTTTTCACAAGTTAAGTCTAAAATTATACAAAAAGTTTTTTTTTTTAAAAAAATTAAACAAATAAAACATTACCCAACATCTCATTTTTAGATAAATATAAATATAAAAATATAAAACTAATAATGGACAGTCAGTCTAGTGGATGATTGACCTCTTAATCAAAGTACTGGTTAGAAATTTACAAATAGAAAAAATTATATTAGAAGAATTTTTTATAATTTAAATCCGATAATATTTGAATCATATTATTCGATTATAAAAAAATAAATAATACTGAATTGTCACTTTTATTTGGATGATATTATTAGTTTTTTTCTAAAGTATTTTATGTTTTTCCCACAGTAATTTTAACAAACAAGAGTTAAAGAACTTGGCGAACTGTCCCATGGATTGCACAATTGACACAGCCATTGTGGCCACGCATGATTGGTACAAATAAATTAAATCATAAAAGTTGAAAGGTTTACGCTGACTTTTTTATTAAGAGATCAGATATTTTATTTTCTTAATTAAATATTTTGAGTTTGAACGTTGAGAATTGAGAAAAAAAAAATTTAAGAAAGTCAACTTCTCAATAGAGTTTACGATGTTCAAATCAAATTAATTGATTAAAATCTAAATACCGATCGGTAAAAGTAAAAAAAGATCGAAAGGTATAATTACTTAAACTAAATCTGATTTTTAAACAAAATTTACAAGTTTTATTCAAACTCGATTTAAATAATTCGAGTTAAAAATTTTAATGAATTTATTTATATTTATATTTGCATTCAAACTATATTTATACTTGATTTGTTTAAGTAAATCAATAAGTCAAACAAAATTAGAAAATATTTGTGAATAGCTCGATCTGTTAGCAGAAAAAATATATACTTGGTCTCCAAGCATGAGAAAAATAAAAATTTAGCTTATAATTTTTGCTTCATAATCGATTGGTCTATAACGTTTCATTTTATATACAATTCAATCTTTTTTTTTATATAAATTATCGATATTTAATAATTATTTTAATTTTAATTAAATTTGATCTGAGTCACCAATTTTATTCCGTACAAGAGAGTCAAACAACTCGATCCTTTGTTATATCTGGTGGTGTATAAATGGCCTCTGATGTGCTTGGCTAAGAATTGTTGAAGTCATATATATCCAAAAAGTGTTAAATGTAATGGACAAAATATTAATTAAAATCAAATGAAACATTCTATTGTGACATGAGGCCTTTATGGTTATGAATGCTGGGAAAACATTCAATAGCCGCAGGATGCCCTCGTAATATACCCATAAGAGATTGCAATGCTTATTGTTTCCTATTAAGACTTGTAAGTAAAGATTTTTAATTAGTAATGTATTTTTATTAAAAAAAAATAAAAAGGATGAATTTAAGTACTAAACGAAGCATTATAAACTATTTTATTATGAAACAAAGGAATTAAATCATTGTTCTAACCATACTTAGAAGGATCAAATATAAACTTTTCATTATTTGTTGTCATAATTTCTATTGTCTCCATTTCTTTTCTCACCACAATGTCCGGAACATGCAAAAATGCAGAGAGAGAACTGGTTTCTTGCCACCAAGTGATGGACTTGCAAAAATGTATATCTTAATGTATAGGGAGAGAGAGAGTTTTTAACGGGATATTTTAGTAATTAGGATCATAATCCCTTTTCATAATTCTGTGATCTGAATTCAAATATCGTGCAAAAAAAAAAAAAAAAAAAAAAGAGAGAGAGAGAGAGAGATGGGAGATGGAGTTATGGGTGATTGATAGAGAGAGAAATGGGAAATGGAGTTATGGGTGATTGATAGAAGTAATTATAGATAGCTTTTTTAATATATGATTCTAATTTTATCTTTTCAAATATTTGGACAAAAATTAAGACACCAAATTAAAGATGGAGTTATGGGTGATTGATAGAGAGAGAAATGGGAAATGGAGTTATGGGTGATTGATAGAAGTACTTATAGATAGCTTTTTTAACATATGATTCTAATTTTATCTTTTCAAATATTTTGCACAAAAATTAAGATACCAAATTAAAGAAACATTTACATATAAAAAATCCATAATAAATTAGAAATACAAAATAGTGAATTAACTTTTTTATTAATAGAGATATAGATGGGACGATTATACAATCGAACCAAGTCTTCTAAGAAATCTTCTTTGATTAAATCTCCCAAAACATCCTAAATCATGAAACCAATACAAATTGTTTTCTCGTTATAAATATATAAATGTGTTTTGCAATGCTAAGTTTTACATTAAAAACATGTTACTGTAAAATATTCAAAAATAACAATTTTGTTTCAATCAAATTAAAAAATTAAAAATTAGGGCCGCAGATTCAAAAATTCTAAACTCTCATGTGTGGTGGAAATGGTAGAGGCGAATCAATCAAATCGCCTTTTTATTTTCTCTTCTCTTCTCTCATCTTTTCTCAAATTGATTGTAAATTAATCAATCTAAGATGATTTATCAATCTTTCTACTTTTTCTCTCTTGAATAATTTTGATGGATGACAAATTTATTGATTTCGATCGAGAGTGAAAAATGAAGAGAGAGCCAAGAGGAGCTGATAGAAATTGATTGATTGTTTCCTCTCTTTCGATCAACCCTCTATGGAAAAACAGTAGAATTTAATTGTACAAAGAATAAAGCAAGAGAGAAAAAGATGATGGATCAATCCAAAGAGAGAAGGAGGAAGAGAGCTAGAGATTGATGAACAATGGCAGATTTGTTGTAAATGGATCGATCTACATCTAAATGTTAAGAAATTCGTAGTAGAATGTGAGAAAATAGAAAAGAGAGAGAGAGAGTCCGAGGCAGAGAAATGGATCCATCATTCAAGCATAAGAGTATAGAGATCCACTTTAGCCTCCAATTCTTTAATTGTTACTTTTGTCCTCAACGTTCGAACTAATTAACCATTTTTAATTATTGTTACAAAAAATCTTAGTAAAATATCTGATTTCAATTGTAATTATTGTTTAGTTAATGTATTGATCTAAGATGATTTCTTATTACACTAAAATCATATTAAAAATCATTTATAGCATAGTTATTAATAGGTCATTTACGGTTTGCTTTGATGGAAATATTTATAAAGAAAAGAAAAGTTTGAGTGAAAAATTATTTTTTTTTTTTGGGAGTTTTATATGGGAAGAAAACAAAGGAAATGAAATGATTTTTAATATAAAAAATTTTTTTCTCAAAAGTGGAAAGAAAAGAAAAGAAAAAAAGAGAAAAAAAATTATCTCATAACTATACTAGATTTACCTTTTAAAACCTGAAAGTAAAATTTGTTATTTCTAATAAATTTTATTTCTTTTCTTCATTTCATAAAATTTCCAAATAAGATGGATAAAAAATTAAAATTTTCTCTTCTTTTCTTTTCTCTCCTAACTAATCTTTTTTTTTTCTCTTTAAAACTCTCAAATAAGCTGTTAGGGATGACTCAATCAGTGGAGTCTCTTCATTTTTTTTTTATTCGATCTCGTTGGTTGTATTTTTTTTTATATAAAAAATTAGTATAGGTAATGAGGGATTTATTTCACTTAGGATTTATTTTAAGATTTGAATTTTGATAATTTCTTATTGTGTTTTTTTTTTTCTTAAACAATTTTGATTGTTTAATGGGGCAATTTTGGAACGTTATGTGTGTTGATGCCGACATAACCGAACAGTATGTAAACAAGCATGGTGCTATGGTCATATCTTTTCTGGCGGTGGTTGCCAAATGGCATCAAACGGTGCAACGCACAATTGGGGAAATTCAATGACGTGGCAGTTTACAATTGGTGAATTTGATAACATATTTTCCTCAATAACCCCACTATCTCGCCAGGACTATTTTGTCATTTCACAACAAAGAAGAGATAGAGAAAGATGAAGAGAGGAGAGAGACAGAGTGGGGGGACAGGGAAAGAGGAGAGAGAAAGAGAGAGGAGGCAGAGAGAGAGGGGAGGAGGAGAGAGATAGAGAGAAAGGAGAGTCAGAGAGAGAGAGACAGAGAGGGAGAGAGAGAGAGAGAGAGCGCGTTTTTTTCCGTTGATAATTATTATTATTAATATATGGTGTGAAAATGGTTGTTTCCGACCAAGAAGTAGCACAGGCTTTGGACTCGCTTCTCCGCGAGACAAACCCTAATTCTTTCCCTTTCTCCTCCATCAACGACGTCGTTCACCAGCTTGAGACCAAATTAGGGTTCGATCTCGCTCACAAGATCGATCTCATTCGTAACCAAATCAACCGCCATTTTCTCCTTCTCCGTTCTCAACCACCACCGACACAACCACCGCCGCCTCAGCCCCAACCTCTAAAAAATCAGTTGCTGTTTCACCAAAACCCTAATTTTCACAATTCTCATCAGACTCACATTCCCCCCAATTTCGTCGCCCGTAGAAATGACAATGTTAGTGAGATCGATTTCTCTTCTCCGTTGCCGCAGTCGCAGCAGGCTTCGACCGAAAACGTCCCTGTTTCGGGCTCCGATGCGCCAAAAGAGAGGTTTGTGTTTTGGTTCTTTGCCCTAATTTTTCGGTTTAGTTTTGTTCTTGAAACGTTTTAGCTGTCCTTGATTTGATTTCATTGTGTTGTGCTTATTAATAATTGATAATGAAGGTGTGTTACTGTTATGTGAGCGATGCTATTCACCGTCAAAAAATTGAAACCATTCTTTTTCATGATTTTTGTGCGTGGAGTTCTGTTATCTTTGCGATGATTTAGTGCAGAAATTTGTGGATGTTGTGTACCTTGAATTTACATACATGGTTAAGGATTTTATAGTGGCTCTTTATTAGGTAAGAAAACTTTCAAATTTCCGGACACCTTGGAAGTTGAATTGTTGTCAGAGTTTACCAGAGTTTAACAACCTGTCAAAATGCTGTGTCTTTGAAGATCCCTTTTAGCATCTCATTTTGATGGTATTAATGGTAAAACCCAGATGGTTTATGGAGAAAAATAGGCGCCAAATGCTTTTATAGAAGTGGATGCTTTGTGGATCATGGTTCATCATGATATGGGTTATGGGTACTTTGGATGTTAACTTCTGAGTATGCAGTATGTGGCGAGGCCTAGTTAAATGCAAGGACTAATATTTCTAGTGGTAACTTAATCACAAGTGACAAAACTGATTTTATGTGGTTTTGACTTTTGACTAACTAAGAATGAAAAGAAAAATAAGTATTAATAATCATAATTGCTCTTCAGAGTAAAAAAAAAAAAATCTTTCTTTTTATGTGGTTTGTCTTCTGTCAATTATTCAAATATATATTAAGTTACAATTCACCATTTTGGGTTTCCCAATTGCAATGGTATTATGCTTCCAATCATAGAGCACTGTGGGGTAAAGCGTAACTATGTGTTTGAAGAAGCTAATACAAGTGTCAGAATTATGGGAGTACTGTTGCATGGTGTTACTTTCTCTCTCCCTTTGACTTGATCTATGAATTGGTTTAGGCTTGCATCTCCTTGGCAAAGCTATTGCGGCCCACTTGTCCTTTGCTTTTGATTTAGAAAGTTTAGCCCTTTGCATAAAAATTAAGCAGGTGCTTGTTTTGGGTTAATATGTGTGGATATCTGAGCTAATCCTGCTGGTATGTTAGAAAATGTTTCTTTTTACTGAGAAAGTACTTATGTTATCAATGAAAGCAGTGATTATAGTCTCGTAGTTCTGATGTGGGAACTTTTGAATTGTTTTGTCATTTTATTGCAGCACTCAGACTAGGAAGAGGAGAGGTGGCCCAGGAGGTCTGAATAAGGTTTGTGGGGTTTCTCCTGCACTTCAGGCTATCGTTGGTCAGCCAGCATTGGCTAGAACTGAGGTTTGAACTTCATATCCTACCATATTTACCAAAATTTGTCAACTCATTTAGTTCTTTGTTTTGCTTAGGGCTCTAAAAATACTCTGATTTTTTCACAGATTGTGAAGCAGCTGTGGGCATATATAAGAAAAAACAATCTCCAAGATCCGAGTAACAAGAGGAAGATTATTTGCAATGATGAACTCCGTTTGGTATTTGAGACAGACTGCACTGACATGTTCAAGATGAATAAGCTGCTTGCTAAACATATTATTCCTCTTGAGCCTACAAGTATGTGTTAACAGGAATTAATATTCTGTCTAGGTTGAAAATGTCTGCTTGGTAATAATGATTTGATGCTTGCAGAAGAGCCGGGTCAGAACTCGAAGAAAGTAAAAGTAGAAGTGGAGCCTGTACCTAGAAGTAATGAATCTGGTTCTCCTGTGATAATTTCTGAAGCACTTGCTCATTTCTTTGGTACAAGTGGACGGGAGATGATGCCATCAGAGGTCCTAAGGGGTGTTTGGGACTACATCAGGGTCAACCATCTGGAGGTGGGTAATTGCTCTAAATAGTTCGTTTGTTGTGCTAGATCTTTTCATGCATTAAGTATGAAAATTAAGGAAGGTGGAATTTATATGTTATCTGTTTTGATGATTATATTGTTTCAATCCATAAACACATGATGTATATGGTAATGTTATTGAGTAACAGTAGATGACTATTATTGTACATATATCAGCCTAATATTTTCCTTGTAATTGACTAAACAAGGATTCTTTTGGTGCCTGTAAAACTCAAAAACTTGTTTGCTTCCTTTCACCAGTAATTGTCATGACAGGCTTTCTTTTTGGTTGGGTTTTTTTTAATCAACACATAAACTTGGTCACTTACTAAGGCTATTCCTAAACATAAATTCTACATGATGGTTTTAGTATGATAGCTGGTAGAATTTGGCTGCTGTAAGCATATGAAGACTGCCGGAAATCTTATTCTTTTCAAAGGAACCATTGATTGGCCTTGCAATGATTGACTATTGGCTTCTCTTTAAGGTCTTTTTGTACCAATGTTCTTTTCGGGGGAGGTTAGACCTCAGGATCCAGGAAATCCTGCTGCACTGGAAAGGAGAAATTGATAACTGGCTGCTTTTTAGGGTTTTTGTATCAATCTTCTTTTCAGGTAGATTTGACCTTGGGGTCCTGGAAATCCTGTGTCTGTGGAAAGGGGCACCATGTTTCAATTGTAACATCAGCTTGTGGGTCCTGTTTCAGTGGGTCCAACCTTGACCTGCTCAAATTAGTTGCTGAGGTCGATGTTTCTATAAATTCTAAGAAAATCTGACGGTAGGAAGTGTTCTCAACATATTTTATGTTTTCCTTAGGCTGTCTCTCTGGCTATGGATTTCAAATGTGTATAATCATTTAGAATTTCGAGGAAAAGTTGTAAAGTCTCATATTTTTAATCTAAATTGCTTAATTTCATGGTGTTTAAAAATGCGAAAATCTTTAAGAGAATTGTCTACCATCACCAATAGACTCACTTTGTGTGCCAACTGATAATGATTCTAATGCTCAAGTTTAATTTTCTTTTTCCTTTCTTGGACTGTGTATTCACACAAGGAAAATGATCAGACTTACCCCTTCTCAGAATTCTAGTTTTCTGAGTAATAAATCAGGATTGATTCGTTGATTAAATTGATTTAGGCATCTTATTTTGTTCTTGCTATGACCATGATGATATTATAAGGCTTAGTCATGGATTTTTCCTAACTGAATAGATAGAGCTGTTTGTAGACATGCGGTGGATGATTTTCTTAATTCTAGCTGCTGGTTCTTTTGAAGTTGTAAATGGCAACATCGAGATGGATATTTGGTTAAATGTCCTTTTTCCTTGCCTTTTAGGAACCTCCCAACTCTATGAATATAATATGTGACGCAAAGCTTCAAGAACTCCTGGGTTGTCAAAGCGTTCATGCAATGGGGGTACATGAAATATTGGAACGCCATCATCTGTATAAGAGATCATGACAGGTAATTGTATTTGTGTGCTGGTAAAACTCAATGATATTTTGTTTTTTATTTTTATTTTTATTATGATTATTACTTTAATGTGGGCTTTCATGCACATGTATAGAAGTAGAAAGTACATAAGAAGTCAAAGTATTACAACTTTAGTTATATAAGATATGAAAAGTTGTGTCATCTATCTTCAATAACATAAAAATTTGGGTTAGTATTTTATTTTATTTTTCGGTTTAGTCAATTTGTGGCATTTGTATTAGATAAGAATTTTTCTAACGAGTGCCCTAAGGGCTCTGCTTAGAGAAGAGGATGATCTTTTCACACATATATTGCTACAGGTGGTTAAGAGCTTACATTGAAGTGCCAAACCTTCCTGTCAATGTGAGCTCTTGGGTGAGATTAGCCCATTATCCCAAGGAGTAACTTGTATCTATTGAGTCTGGCCATTCCACTCTCATAACTTTTTTAGAGGAGTAATCGTTCCATATTTATCTCGTGTGTGTGTGTGTGTGTGTGTGTGTGTGTTTGTCTGTATTTGTTTATTACAATAAATACATAGTACTAATAGCACAATCACATGCAAGCCTAGTTTTCACACCAGGATTAGTTTTCACACTAAGATTTTGAGAAGAATATGATGAGAATAGGAGGTAATACGTAAGAATGTTTGGTCAGATTAAAATCATCTTTTTATATCCTATTATGTCCTTATTTAAATTTTTAGAGTTTTATTTTTTTTATTTTTATTTTATTTTTTTAAATTTTAATAATGTTCAAATATATAAATGTAGTTTTGAGGTGAGTTCAGGAGAGAGAAACTTTTCTGTCTGCGATACATTTTATACAACCCTGCTATGGGTGAAACCTTAAAAGCTACAAGTGCCATTGATACTTTGATTTAATTCTATGATTGGTAGCCTCCTTAATCCGCTGTCACATTGGTTCATCTAAGGTAGAGCTTGTTCTTACTTTGTTGGTGGGCATACGAAGCTGCTAACCCTACTTAGTGGCATAGCCTGTGTAATTGACTCTTTGTTGTTATGACTAAGCTTTCTTACTAGTAGCTAATTTTACTTCAAACAACCATGGTAGGGTGGACAACCCAAGTGTGACTGGAAGTAAGAAAAGGTTGCACTAATAGCTCAGCCTGTGGGAAGTTCAAGGGTGCCCTTACTTTGGGGAATTATGTCTAACTCTGTTCCTTGAAAGAAAAAGAAATTGCTTGGTTTCGAAAGGGGTGGGATCAAAACTTGCACCGCTGGGGCAATGATAGGAGCTCTTTCATGGAAAAGCTCATGTCTCTTCCCCTGGTTCCTGATGTGTTTGATTCAGTTCTTGATTCCAATAAGGTTGTGTGTTTCGTATCAATATCTTTGTGTCAGTGGTTGAGGCTAGATTGCTCAGTAACCAAAGATATCTGTTTCAACTTCTAAGGTTGGAAGAAAGAGTATTTGCCTTTGACTTGAAAAGGGAACTTAGATTTGTTTGGAAATGTCTTGATTGGCTTAATGTGCCACATATGGACATAATGCATATCATAAACTTTTAGTTAAATATGCACGGTGGGTTGAGAAGGGGCATCAGTAAGATCAAGGTAATTTCATTGACTTGCAAAATCACAAAGTGACGAGGCATATTCTATCTCTGATTGCATCCTGTTAAATAACATCTGCAGTTTATCTATATTGTATGAGTGCAGCATTTTCCAATGAGAAAGCAAGTACCACTTAAGTATTTCATTATTATTATCATTTCTTTCTGCTGCGTTTTAGTCAGTCTCTGGTGACTAAATCAAATGTTAATTGCAGGAAATGATCTTGAGATCGAGGCCTATCTACCATTTCTATCCAAAACATGTTGAAGAATCATGTGATCTGTGTATTATTTGCCATCTTGGCACTCTGTTCTTTTGACTTTGGATAGTTACAGAAGGACTTGGTTAGCTATGGCACATTGGCAATACTTTTCATAGTAGGTGCAGTCTATCGGCTTCTCTTACTGTAGTGGTTTTAGGACAAATTTCTTTGTAATTCTATTACTGAAAACGTAATGGCCGAAGGAAAACAGAGGTAATTATGAGAGCTTAATTTCAGGCTCCCTGCATCTCACAAGTTCATCTAGGAAGGACCTTAGGTTTTTGTCAAAGCTTATTTGTGTTCAATCCATGTGTATATTTGATACCTCTTGCCATCTAACAGGATTTGATTTTGATGACAATTTCTTTTGGTAAGTGAAAAGATTCAAAGCATTTGCAGGCATCCAGTTTCTGATAAATTTGTGATGGTGTACTTATGACAAAATTCTCTCGGGGACTTACCAAGGTTTTGCCCGAGTAGTCCTCTCCCTGAGCAGCTCTATGCAAGCTTATATGCATGAGATCTAATGAATTCATTTTTTCCACAGCCTGAATGAATTTTGATTGGTGTAGTAAAATGTAGGCTGGCATGCCTAGTCATTATTTCTAGTTCTGGTTCTTGATATTCAGGAGGTGGTGCTTCTTGAGAAGGAGCTATCCAAGATGACAAGTGTCCGAATCCCTAGCTAGAGATCATCTTCTCATGGCTTCCCACAGACCTGTAGACCGTAGCTGAGTTGCAAGATTTTGTTCTCTTTAATAAAAAATAGCACAAGCTTTAATCTAAGGAATATATTCCACTCTGCCCCATCTCCTTTCTACAAATCATACCCTCCTAATATCAGAATTTCCAGGTCTTGCATCCGCATGATATAGTCACAATTGGCAAAATCCAATGGGCGGGTCATGAAACCAAGTATGATAGCAGCAGCTATTTTAATCTTGTTCATGGTGATGGTGACTTGCGCCATGGGTTCAATAATATGCAATGTGGACTACGACGAGCTTCCTCAATGCCTTCCTGCTGTCAGTGGTCCAAAGCCACGCTCACCAAATGATAGCTGCTGAAGCGTCATGCGCAGGCTCAACATGCGCTGTCTTTGCAACTAGACTGCAAGTCCATGCTTCCTACTTTTGGAATTAAACCTGCACCTGCTATGGCATTGCCCAAAAAGTACGGTTGCAAGGCCCCAGTTTCATGCTAAGATCTGCATCTTCACGTTTTGTGCTTCATTTTTTTTTTCTCCCTCTCCTTTTTTTCTTTCACAAATGACTTTTCCCCGTTAAAAATCTGCGTGAACGTATGGACCTGTAGACAATTTTCTTGATTGACACGAAGCAATTCTTAATTGCTGAAATCATCCTTTTTGCAACCACTAACCATTGTCCACAAAAAAAACCTTTAAAAAAGGCAAAAGATTTACATGCTCAAAATATATTCTTTTTCAAATGTGTCCCATTTTTGTTCCAGACGTTGTTCCATGCCGATAATTTTACATACATATTTGTTCTAGTGGCTGGTAGTTGTGGTGAATTGTATCGGTTGATGTTAGAATTTCATAATGAAATTGTGATATTTAAAATCATATTTTGATTAATTTGGTAATTCAGAGAAAGTTTTTCCAACGTAATCTTTTTTATTTCTAAGTTTTAAATTCAAAACTTGATTAAGAGAACTAATATCATTTATTTGTTGGTATTTGTTTTGTGCTATGTTACTCGCGCGGTTTCCCCATTTGATTTTCAATCCATTTGTCAACGATCACTTAGTAATTGCTCATATTAGAAGCCCAAAGTTTTTTTTTTTCATCTGTCACCAGATCTCTTATTTTGGTTGATCTTTCGTGTATAAGGATACAACTAACCAGTGTTTTATAACAAAACTACCAAAACTTGACTTGCAGGGTTGATTAAGCAATATTGTGTGCAATTTGATCCATAAAAACCATCGAACACCGGAAAATTAGGATTGATGGACATAGAAACCAAATAGACCATCATCAAACATATATAACAAATTGGTTTGACTGGGTAACCTATAAAACAGCTGCTAAATAGTTACACAAAGCAATTGTATACTTCATACAAAAAAACCAAATCTGAAATATTGCACCCCATCACATGATCCACTAGCCATTCGGATCATCAGGTCCATGTCCAGCATCATTTTGCTCATTCAACTGAAACATTAGTAGACATAAGTTTCTGTCAGGCTTGTTGAACAGTAGATTGGTTCGAGAGAACGAAAGCGGTGTGTATCTGATGATTGCCCGTAAGATCTACCTCGACTGATTTCTGCACGGCCCACCAAAGATGGGTCTCATGCATGTGTCATCAAACTTCCTCCAGTAAGAGTGTATGGTATGAACAGGGCTCTCTAGTAGCATCGACAAACTTTCCTTGGCACGGCTTAGGCTAGATGAAGCAGACTCCACGGAGGAAAATAATGGGAGGGTTAGATCCTCTCTGGGGGCCTTTGGTTCCTGGTTGCTGTTGCCACTATGAGGAAGTAGAAAGTTTACTAGTGGCTTTGAGAAAATACCAAACACCTACAAACATTGTAATCGTATTCTTAGAAACTTGACATGTAGATGATCAAATTTCATTTTTTTCCCAGAAATACAAGATTATGAAACGACATACCAATGTGCTAAAGAGAACAACAATAACAGTGCTAGCAATCATCGTCGCATTCACCGGATCCCATGTAACACCCGAGATTGTGAACTGAACAAGAGGGAAAAGAGTAATAGACAAAAAGTTTGCCTATGGATTAACAAAATGAGAGAGAGAGAGAGAGAGAGAGAGAGAGAGAGAGAGAACCTGTTTAAATGCCAAAGCAATAGAGACAGCTCCTCTCATGAGACCAGCCCACCAAATTATTACCTACATTATACAGCAAGTCAATGCCATCAGCAAAGTACATAGTTTCTCTGATGCAGAGCGTGTAGAGTTGCTGTTAAGTGACAACAGGAAAAACTACTTGGCGTTTAAAGGTGATTGATGTTGATCTATCAGGAACCCGGTTCATGTAATTTGACAGTGCAGACAGCGGAAAAACAAATGCAGCACGTCCAAGTAGTACTAATAACATTATGGTGCCCCATATGCCCATTGAATTGCCAAACCTGCAAACAAGAAGAAGAGACCTACAGTATACCAACACCACATAATGTTGGCATATTTAAGATCTTCAAATTTATAGTGCTCAGATTTATGTCATGCTCCTACTCAACCAGTAAAGAACCAAGCAGCATGGCATTGAATCAATCAGTTCGATCATAACATAACAAAGGAACATTTCCTTAACATGGAAAGAGTTCACCAATTATCCAAACAGAAAAGGAAAACCTTGATAAATTAGGAGTAAAATCTTTGAAGAGAACAAAACCAGGTAAGCCTTCAATATGTGAACAAATTTCTCACAGTACAGATATTCTATATTACATATAATATAAGAGTGAAGCTAAGTTACCTTAGCTTGCTCACTTTCCACTTCTCTGTGTCAAGAGCATCCATTCCAACATAGAGAAAGATAAACGTCTCAGCAATAAAGGATATGGTTGCAAATATATGCCTACAAAACAGAAGGTGGACTCATTTTATCAACAGCTGCGTAATCAAATGTCCTACATCACACGCCAAGCTATGGAAAGGACCATGGTCACTTCCACCATTTCTTAAAAGAGATGGACAAACTCCCAAGATGAACCTAAGTTTTTTTTTTTTTTTTTTTTTTTTCTTTCGTACTTGCCTGGTTGTAATTCTTGAAATTTCAGTCACGTTATGCCAGGCATAATGCGACATGACTATCCCACAAAAGAAGACGGTAAGAATCCCACTTAGGTTCAACAACTGCTCCAACAAGCAAAATCAAGATTTTTGTTAACCGGTTTGTGTCACTTAAAACCAAGGAGAAATTCAAGTGTGGTGCATATTGCAGTAAGCTTATAACAAGATGGGTGGACATCCCCAGTTTTTTCCAATACTTTTTGGCTTAACAATAAATTTCCCTTCTCTTTTCAGTTGTGTCTTGATCATAAACCAATCTAATAACAGTAAACTAAAGATAGCTAACTGAGTACACTTTTTAAAGTTCATTTAAGCTACAACAAATTTGATGAAAATCTCCAACCACATGCAAGTACCTCAGCCAACATGTATGATAAATACGCCATTAAAAGCATCAAAGCTATTTCACGAACAGATGAATGCCTGGAAAAAGGGCAAAAAGTGAAGAATTACATGTGTCATGTGGCTGAAATCATTGTCAATATTCAGAAGAGAAATATTAGCAAGCGTAGTATCTGTATAATTTGATATAGTTAACAACAAATAACACTTACCTACCAAAGCATAAGGTCTTAAGGGCATATGCAGTCACAAGACCAGCCTGAAACATTCAAACCAAGGGCAGAGTGGACAAGGGTAATGACAAGCACAAAGATAGCATGCAAAAGTTGAAGACATGGAGAACAAATTATATCAAATTATATCAAATTATACAGAAACAACACGTCGCTTATTTAGAAATATGTGTAGTCATACAAACATACTCACACTTATTCCAAGGACAGTGCTTGTAAAGAACAAATAAAGAAAATCCCCGAAGACATGGAGAGCTACCCAAGCATCAAGTCTGTTTACATCAAGTTTCTGAATTGCATTGAAGAGAACAATCGACGTTGCATCATTCACCACTCCTTCCCCAAAGACTAGGCTGTAAAGTAGAGGAGTCTCATCCTGATGCAGAACCTACAGGGTGGTACAAATTGATCAAAATCCTGGTGTGTGCACCTTGAAAAATCTGCGCATTGGTTTAGACATCTCTAACTCACCTGGAGTGTACACACCGTGTCTGTTGATGAGAAAATTGTCCCTATAGCTGAACATGAAGTACAGGGTGGGAACTATAAGTTCACATAAATCGCAAGCCATATAATGCAACATACAGTGATAAGGGTCATACCAAGGTATTCTTTTCCTGTCAGACTAACAAGCCCGAACTTTGGAAACATCCACCGGCTGCCTAGACAAATGGCATCATGCACCAACCAAGAAGGTAGTTAGTGCAGATACCAGGAAAAGGACAGTACTTGATGTGGATTTAGCATTACCAGCGGTTATGATAGTTGAAGAGATAAAAACACCAATCACTCCAAACAGAATGATGGTCAAGAAGTTCTGGAAGAATTGCTTTTTCTTGACCTGAAAACTGAACAAAGTATACTAAGCCAAGTCAAATTTCAGAAGTATGCGAGGCTGACTGGACCAATCAAGCTTATGACACATACTGGAAGGCGCATTTACCCAGCATTGAAGACAATGGGCGGAAGGAGATATATAAAGAAGAGCTCTTCACTGAATCTTAAAATGTGAGAACTTTTGCCCTTGCTGATAAACAAAATTATCGTCCCAGTTAGGCATCCCTGACAAAAAGCAATCTAGTGGCATAAACTAACTGGACCATACATAATTAGTTGAAAATTTACTAGAAGAAGGATCTTTAAAAAAATGAGTTATATTTGTGCATCATTTTCCTCGGTTATACCTACAATGCTTGAGGTACGTTTGATATACGATGAGGCACATTCTCCTCAGTACAATATAATGCAAATGCATCAAATAAAGGTTAAGGTATCTTCAGAGTGCTTACATATATGACATCGACAAGGCACATTCCCATAATACCAAAGATTCTTCTGAGCCCAAAAGAGAATTCGCATCATATGAGAGACTAAAATGTTGTGCAATACGGGACAAACCCTCAATCTCATCATACTTCTTTTCCCAAGATGGTCTAATTTTAATCAAGCTAAGATATTATCAAGGGCTTGCACCACTCGTACTATGCCCACATAGGTCCGGAAGGAGGAACACTCCATCAGCAATAGAAAGTTTGAAGATCAAATTCCTATGTTTGACTTATATATGACCATGAGTGACCATGTTCGTGTCCAAGTTCATTATGCAAATCATGTAATCTGCCTTAGTTTTAACCTCATTTTGCTAAGGCGCTTACTTGTGATGCAGAATTGCATATCTTACACCCTTTTCCTTAGCCTCCACAAACAAAATAATAAGTTTAAGAACCACATACACTAGTCCATTTTAGTAAGTTCTTACTCTAGATTTAGGATCACCTTTATAATTGAACTAAGCATGTATGCCCTCATTTGCACCTTCAGTTATTAATAATGGAGGAGAGTTGTAAATGTGTGTATGATATCTCCTTCATTTGCACTTTCTAAATTATCTGCAGTGAAAATCAGTGTCATGGATTTTCTTTCTCTTAGGACCCTCCTTCACACCCCCAAGAGTGCTTTCCTTTATATATATATATATATTTTAATTTGAAAATTTTATATGCTTTAGTTTTGTAGTTAAGAAAGGTGAACCAGTTCCAATTCTGTGTCACCAAACAAGAGGAACATGAAGAGAGATCACAAATTATGTTCAAATAATCAAAAACACCAATCAATATATATAAATCTGAATACTTATACTAAATTTGGAAGCAAACATGCGAGAAGCGTACGATTAAGATGGCAGTAACAGATTCATTAAACCAACGATTCTCTTCGAGCAAGTGACCGATGACTAAACATAAACATAGTACAGCCACGAACACCGACATTGGTACCACTTGTTTGTGTGCCTGCATCAGATTCCTAACCAACTCAGATCCCAAACCCAAACCCAAACCCAAACCCACCATTGTTGTTTTCACAGAGAGAGAAAGAGAGGGAGAGAGAGAGAGAGAGAAAGAGTGTGTGTGTGTTCTCCCAGGAAACCACCAGAGGTTTGAGGTGTTGAAAGGTGGGAGTGACTAGGCACGGATTCCATGACGTGTCGCGATTTACATGCTACAGGCATCTTGACTATTTTGTCTTCTTTTACCCCCATCCTCGTTTTCTTTTTTACGGTGGACGGTATTAATACCCATCCTCAAGTTCTTAATTATAATAACATTTCACTTAGAATCTTCTACATACTACAATGGCTACCAATAACTCTTTGTGATCGTTCAAATCCGTAATTACTGGAGGCACAGTGACAGGGTTACAAAAGTGACGAAGGAAAATTTATAAAATAAAGCAAGACAGTTAAACCATTCTAACGGAAAGTAATTGAAAACCCTCGTATCCCTCCACACGTGTTTAATATGAAAACCTAGTTTCATGCATGGTGTGTTGATGGAGTTGAGCGTTGGCCAGGCATGACAGGCAATTTCTACTAATATATGCATTCACACATGATATTTATTTTAAATTTGGGCCGGGCTTGGACTTTGGTCCTCTTTAGAAGCTGGCATGCAACAAAAATAGATAGAAAAGCCCGGGTCCAGCTCTATTAAAGTTTGAGGCCGGGCCGATTTTTATTTTTTTTAATCTTTTTCCTAATTGGTCCGGTCTATTGTTATTTTTTTTTTAAACATAGAAATTTAAACATGACATCTCCAGAGAATTATGATCACTAAATTATTCAATTTGAGACGGTCTAGTCTAGTGTTGATAAAAGAAGGTATTAATAATGATGAATTTTGGATTTTTTATTTTTGGTTATTAGCCATTAATCAGTATCTGAATTTGACCCGACTAATCCGATTGAGACATTAAGGGGTTGACTCTCTCAATATCTGTCTTTCTATTTTCAAGATTCAAAGTCGGAATTTTAATTAAGAGAATTTAACGTCCTAAATCATTACATCCACCGGACATTGATATAATGATATATATATATATTTTTTGGTAATGATCATTGGTGTAATGCTGAATTTTGGTGTTTAACGTTGTAACGAAGGAATAAAGTGAACTTGGTTGCGCTCGAAAATAATGAATAGTTTGGTCTGTAAAAGCATAGAATCTATGAAAGCATTCTCTGGAAAGACAAATGCAGCCATGAAAGCATTCTCTACGACGACGTCTTCTTTCCAATTATACATCACCAGTTGTCCCTCCCCATCTCTCAACACTATACTTTCAAAAAGCACAATGGTACAGAAGGACCGACTTGATGGTGACTAATTTACATAACATTACCTGCAACTGCATCGGGAATTTCCAAATAAGTGATACTAAATAAAATAAACAAGAGTGAGGATACACAAGAAATTGCATGACCTGGACCTGCAAGAAGAAGTCTTCATGGCTCAACTCTTACAAGCCCAAAGCATATTTTAGAGGTTCACAATTTTTTTTTTTTTTTAATCATTGCTATTTAAATTTATATTTCTATTAATCCAATTTGAATATTTGTAAGGATTCTATTAAGGAAACATCTTATAATATAATTTTTTTCATTCTTAAATTTTGAATTTAAAACTTAATTAAGAAATTTAACGCTGTTGATTTGTTTTGAGGTCCACGATAATTGCATAGCTCAGATGGATACACAAGAAATTCCATGGAAGTTACCATTTTTGTGAGAGAAGAGTTTATATTTTGGATAAAAAATTATCTCTATTGGATGAGATAATGAGAATATCAAATAATTTTTAACAGGCGAAAGCAGTGTGAATAACCGTACCAATTACCCATTACCATCACTGTTATAAAAAAAAGTAATAATTAATTTTTTATTTACTATTATGATAAAAAATATATTTATCATTATCATATTATATTGACAAAGCAATATGACACAGTAAGTAATAAAACTTATCAAATTAAGAAAAATAGTTTTATAATTAAAAAATGAATTATGTCAGAAAATTAAAAAAAAATTAGTTTTAGTCCATATGATGTAAAATATTTAAAAGTAAAATTTACAAATTTTAAAAATAAGAATTGTGGTCACGAATCTTCTTCTCTACATATATCTAAATCATTGAGGCTGGTAGGCAAATTAAAGCCATCCAATTAATGAGAATATCAAATAATATAGAACCGAAAATAATATTCAACTCAGTTTCAAATTATAAAATTGATAATATTAAAAATAACGTTCTAATTGGTTTAGCCATAAACTATTTTCAAAATTTTCTTTTGAGAAAAAGTAAATGGCATAAAAGTCGTGGAGTTTTAAAGGCAGTAAAAAAAGAAGTATCAGTTGTATTGTATTCTAAACAAACATTCATGGTGTGGTTCATTATCCAATATAATTCAATTTAATTAATATTATAAAATGAACACTAATTTTTGGTCTGATCATACTTTGAAGGCTCAATTTCAGATTTGACAAGTTTGTTCACCAAATCGGATTTTTTGAGTATCCGTTGGATCGGATTGGATATTGTCATCCTTAATACACACACACACGAAAGACTCGAATTTGTGATCTTTAAAGAAAAAGAGACGTGTTAATTAAATTATGAATTATAACTCATTGACAGGGGTTGCTGTATAATTTACATTAACTCAGTCTCCCATCTTGGGTATTTGGAGTTTTAATAGATCACCATCACGCCAATGTCATGAGAAATTAGGGTGGTTCTTCTCTTGAAAGCACCAATTTTGCTCCCCAGTTGGTGATGTGAAACTTGCTTGTGTTTCTTCTTTCTGGGTGTGGAAAAACTCACTCAAGACAAGCTATCATAATTTCATGCACCAAAATTAATCGAACAATATATAGAGCACCAAAATTTTACTATTTCTTCCCTTTTTTTGTGCATACACTAAAAATCGAATCTGAGGGGGAGGGGAATGTGCCACTTGAACTGAACTTCTTATTATCAAATTGTTCAATATAATCTTGTTTTATGTGTATAAGATAATTTGATTCGTTATCTAAATTAAATAGTTTTTCATCCATTATAAATTTTGATTTAAATAATAATTAAAAGAACTTCAAAACTTTTACATAGGTAAATCAGAGATTTGAATTCCATCTCCCTCCATGTTACATCATTTTTTTAAAAAAAATAACTAGAATAATTTTTCATTTGAAAAATATTTTTAAACAAAAAATGATTTTTTATTGAGTGGTTTTTAAAGATTATTAAATCTCAGAATCTAGGGGGTGACGTGCACTTGATAAACTTGTGATCAAATAGCAAGTTCATTTGTCTAATGCAATTGAATTAGGGGTTGGTATCCACTACCATAAAGGAAAAATATTAATGAACCCTAATACTTTAGGTAGACATGAATGGAAACCCTTGATGTTGATGATATGTTAATACAAGAAGGAAAGAACAAAAGATTCCATCTTTCTTTGTCAATCAGTTATAGCACAACTGACATTGTCCCCCCTCCATTGTAATGATCTCAAGTTCAAATCTCCCTATTTAATCAAAAAAAAAAAGGGATTTCACCTTTCTCCAGCTCTTTTGGTGGTTTGAACATTGTTTTCCAATTTTTGGATAAAGTCATGGATAATCGATATTTTAGTTCACAAATTATTATTCACATAAATTCTAAATGACATGAATTACGTTTTAAACCAATCAAACCATCTCGAGAGATCAAGGTTTATGTTTGAATTTAGCTTGTTTAATAGGTTTGCATTTGATTCACTTAACAAACTTTATTGCAATCTATTTCGATAGATTTGATTTATTTGTAGTCTTAATTAGTAATTAAAAAGATAATAATAGAATTTGCACTCATTATGAATGGGGATAGCTGTTGATATAGAAAGGGGCTAGTTTATTATTATTGAATTGAGTAAGCCTAAAACGTTAGCTTTTACTAATTTCATCATCGTCCACCTATTTTTCATTATCCTTCTCTCTTTTTTTTTTTTTTTTTTTTTTTTTTTTTTTTCGGTGTTAATACTTCTCATTGCTTGCATTTTCAAACTCTATCTTCCATCTCATTGATATATATTTTACTTTTTTTGGTCTAAAAGTAAATGAAATGGTAATATTTACTTTGGTTAATAAAATATGTAAAAAATTTAATATTTAAATTATAAAATAAATGAAATAACTTAGTTTATCGATATTTTCAGAAGAAAATAACTTTAAATAAATAAAATCAAAATATTTAATAATTTTTCAAATATATTCAAATACTTTTATTAGATGAGAAGTATAACATTTTCCCTTTCTTTTTCTTGCTTCCTTCAAAAGTTGTCGAGGTTTGTCAGTGAGCTGTAGATCAAATGACATTTTTTTCATCTTTAAAGAAACAGTCCAGTGATAACAGTTTTTCTTTTTTTATTCTGTGATCTGAATTTTAATTCCTATTATAATTAAAAAAAAGTGACACATTCTCTATCTCCGATTTTGAAATTTGAAGCTCAAACCTCGTCATTTCAAAAAAAATAAAAAAAAAATCAACCTCCAAACAAAATTGGACCCAAATGGACCGAACAAACCCAACCAGTGGGCCCATAAGAACGTGACCCGTTTTGCGCGTTTTGCTGACGTGAACACACCCTCCAATAATACGAAGCCACGTGCGCAGTTGAGATGTTTGTTGGTGGTGGCGGTGGACTTGATTTGAAGGTTCTGGCTATCGTCTCAGCGGCTAATATTGGAGGTCAGCTTTTTTGTGAACAACTCAACTTGAGCCATCCGGCTCGGCTCGGCTTGGCTCGGTGATAATGCCAATTCCCATTGACTCTCTTCGATTTGTGGGGGGCGGAGGGCCATGTCAATCCCATTGACTCGGTCTCCGGTCTTGGGCGTTTGGATCTTTAATTGATCACAGTCACGTCTATGTTTGTTTATGGAGAGAGTGAGAGTGAGAGAGAGAGTCCTTAGAAATTAGGGTGGGTTCTTTTCTTCAGAGCAACAACTTTTGGTCCCCAGTGGTGATGTGAACTTTCTTGTTAGTCTTCTTTCTGGGTGTGGAAAAACTAATTGAAGATGAGTTATTGTTTGAATGTGTCAATATTAAATTCCTTCTTCAATACTCTGTTTGTGAATTCATATAAGGCCCCTCTCTCTCTCTCTCCCCCACGTTATCCTTCAATTTGTTAATACTCTGTTCACTCTCTGTCGGAATCAAGAGACTCTCTCTTTCATCTAGCATTCTTCAGGTATGTTTTTCTTTCTATTTACTCTCTCCATAAATTGTTCAAAACCCAAATTTCTTGATTCTTGAAGATCAATACCCCCATCTGGCACATTGTTAGGTATCAATTTCTTCTTAAATCATTTTCATAGGGAATAATATATTGCTTTAATAAATATTCTTTTATTTTTTGTGTTTCTTTGAATTAATCGATAACTGTTTGTGCCTTTAAGCTACTGTAAAAGATATTCTCCTACATGTGTTTCTTTGACGTTATTGGGTGTGAATTTAACTGGGGGGGAATTCAAAAAGATCTGATATTTGACCTAAATCATTAATCTAAGTTATTGGATTTTCTTATGCTTTTTTGTGTTTCTTACATGCTTTATCTAGTAATCTATATCTCATTTTCTTCTTATCTAGTAATTTAGTTTGTAATATATATATATATATATATATATATATATATATTATTTTATTAATATTTTTTATTCTATTTTTATTCTTTTATGAATTTATAGTCGTTAAAGTTTAAAAAATATTAAATTTTTATCAAATTTAGTTCATTATTAATTTTATCTCATTTTATATGTTATCATTCAAAAATCTCCCACATCTAAATCCGAGTAAAGAAGTTAGATTGTGATAAATTGACAGTCAGCATAAAATCCTATGTCAAAATACAAAGATGAGAGACAAATATTAAAAAAAAGAAAAAAGGCTCTAAGGCGTCTCCCGGAAGCGACGTGCCACCTTATTGTCTAGATGTGGTGTCAAATATATAAGAGTTTCCGCATTCATATGAACAGGTGTAAATAAAGAAGTTAGTTCATGAGAATAGAATTCGTTTATGCACTTAAAAAATATTGGAATCTTAACCGACAAGTTAGGAGAGGTAGGAGAAATAACGGACAGAAGAAAAATTAATATTATGTGTTTTTAAGAAATTAAATGAATGGGGGAGAAGACTAAACTAGTAGAGTTTTATAAGTATAAACGTTGGTACACAGGTAGGGATAGAATTAGAAACGAAGTAGAAATAATTGTTCATAAGAATTCACGAGAGAGTGTAGTGGAAATAAGAAGAAAATGAGATAGAATTTTACTTGTCAAGTTAGTTAGTAGAAAAAACATAATTAATATAGTTAGTATTTATGCACTTCAAAGAGATACAGAAACAATTAGTAAAATACAATTTTATGAAGATTTTGATGAATTTATTCAAATCATAGCTAGTATAGAGAAGTTATTTATTGAAGGGGATCTAAATGGACATGTAAGAGAAAATAATAAGGGATTTGAACCGGTACATGAGAATATTAGCTTTGGTAATAGGAATGAGGTGAGAGATATTATTTTAGAATTTGTCATAGGAATCGATCTGATACTCATAAATACTTTTTTCAGTACATAGTTATATGTAGAAGTGGATCGAATACCAGACAAATAGATTTCTTTCTCATTAGGAGGAGTAATAGAATGACCTGTAAGAATTGTAAAGTTATACTAGGAGAGAGTATAGCAACTCAACATAGGCTTTTAGTAGTAGATGTGCGTATGCTTTAAAGGCAAAAGAAATTTCACCCATTGGTGGAACGAAGAATTAAATGGTGAAAATTGAAAAAAAAAATATAATTTTTAGAGACAAATTAATTCAAACATGATTCGGAAACTATGTAATTAAAACTGTTTAATAATATTAAGAATATTGGTAAAGATATTCTTGACGTATTTTGGGGATGAGTTTTAATAGGCAAGTAGTTATGGTGGTGGAATGAAAAAGTCAAAACTGTCATATGAACTAAACGTGAGTGTTATAGAAATCTTAAAAGTAAGATAAATAACGATACATTTGAAAAATACAAAACTGCAAAGAAAGAGATGAAGATGATCATTCACGAATCAAAGAGTAAAGTATATAATGAATTATACAAGAGATTAGAAACTAAGGATGAGAAAAAAAGATTTATAGAATTGCCAAATTAAGGGAGAAGATAGAAAAAGATCTAAATGGTATTCGGTGTGTTAAGAGTTAAATTAATAGTATATTTATAAGGAATTAAAATATAAAAAAGCGTTAGAAAGATTATTTTGATAATTTCTTTAATGTGGAAGATACAAGAGATATTGGCAATACCACGATACTTATATAAGAAATCAATAAGAGCTTTAAACGTAAAATTCACGAAATAAAAGAAGTTTTAAAAAGAATAAAAATTAATAAAACTATAGGATCTGATGGTATTCGTATTAAGGTGTAAAAATGTTTATGTGAAGTTGGAATAACAATGTTAATAGATATTTTTAACAAAATATAGCAACTAAGAAAATGCTCCAAGTATGGAGGGAAAGCACACTTATATCATTATACAAGAATAAATGAGAAATAAAAATTGCTCAAATTATAAGAGAATTAAATTTATGAGTTATACTATGAAATTATGGGAGATGGTGATTGAGTATAAATTGAAATTAAAAATAAATGTGACTCAAAATCAATTTGAATTTATTGCAGATTGATTTACTATCGAAATAATTCACTTATTGAGACGTTTAATTGAGATATTTAGAAACAAAAGAGAGATTTACATATGGTATAGACAAAACACGATAAGTATCTAGAGACATATGGGGAAAAAAAGGAAATTTTCATTAGATATATTAATCTTATTAAAGATATGTATGATGAAATTGTTATCAATGTAAAATTTTGTAGGGGTATAAGTGACAGTTTTCCAATTAACATTGAACTTTATCAAGAATCAGTATTGAGTCTCATTTTTTTTTTGCAATGGTAATAGATGAGATCACAAAAAACATTCAAAATAAAATACCATGGTATATACTCTTTGCGAATGATATAGTGTTGATCGATGAAACTAAAGATGGTATTAGTACGAAATTGGAGTTATGAAGAGAGATACTGAAATCTAGAGGGTTAGATTGAATCGATTAAAAACTGAATATATGAACTGTATGTTTAGTAAAGTACTAGAATGATAAAGAAATGATTAAATTAGAAAGGTGTTAATGTTTTAAATATTTAAGATCTGTCTTTCAAAACGATACCAACATAAATGAGGATGTGAATCATATGATTCAAGCGGGTTAGATGAAGTGGAGAAGAGTATCTAGAGTTCTTTGCGATTGTATGATACCACTGCATTTGAAAAGAAAGTTTTATAGAATGGTAATAAAATTTGTACTACTATATGGTACCGAATGTTGGGTTATTAAACAACAATAAGAATAAAAAAACGAACATCATTGGGATGAGAATATTAAAATGGATATGTGATAAAATTAGGAAAGATATGATTAGAAATGAAGGGATATATATTAAATTGAGAATAAACTCAATTATGGAAAAGATTGAAGAGTATCGTTTGAAATGATTTGAACCTATATAATGAAAACCCAAAAACACAGTAGTTAGAAAGATCGAGAATTTACATATAGGAGATTTAGTCAAACGACGAGATAAACCGTTAAAAATATAGATACAATATATTTGCAAAAATATAACAGTTAAAGAATTAACGAAAGAGATAATTTCGGATAAAAATGAGTGGTATAAGAAAATTAGAGTAAGTTAAATTATCATTTCTCGTATTATAAGTTTAGTGGGTAGTGTGTGTATATGTGTGTGTCATCATCATCATCTTATATTTATCTTTCACAATTGATCCCAAATTTTGAGATTAAGATTCTATTTATTGTTATTGTTTTGATGAAAATGAGTTTTACTATTGATAACAAACTATCATAATTTAATAAACATTCGAATGATAAAGAGTTCTTACTCAAATGTCTTTCTTGCGGTCCTGTCTTTGTATCTTTGTAGGCGCATATATTTTTATAATTTTCGCTATTCCTATATAACAATAAAAAAAAAAATCATAATTTCATGTGTGTACACCCTTATTTATTTTTGTTTAATAATGGTAACAAGATTTATAATTTTATACATTTCAAGAATCATTTATTTGCATTTAGTATGAATTACACAATTCATCTATACTTTAACATATGAAAGAGCATCAAAATTACTATTTTTTCTTGTTATCTAATTGTTTAATATAATCTTGTTTTATGTGTATTTGATAGTTTGATTCGTTATCTAGTTAAATAGTTTTTCATTCATTATAAATTTTGATTTAAAATATTAATTAAAAGAACTTCAAAATTTTTATCATAGGTAAGTCAGAGATTTGAATTTTATTTCCCTCTATGTTACCTCATTACAAAAATAAACAAAACTTGAATAATTTTTCATTTGAAAAATATTTTTAAACAAAAAACAAAATTTTTATTGAATGGTTTCTTATGATAATTAAATCGCGGAATTTGGGGAGACACCACTTTGTTAACTAGTGATCAAATAGCAAGTTTATTTGTCCAGTGCAGGTGAATTAGTGGTTGGTGTTCCTACCATAAGGGAAAAATATCAGTGAACCCTAATACTTTAGGTAGACATGAATGGAAACCCTAATACCTGTGGTAGACATGAATGGAAACCCTTGATGTTGATGATCTGTTAACACAAGAAGGAAGGAACAAAAGATTCCACCTTTGTCTAGCTCCTTTGGTGGTTTGAACATTGTTTTCTTTGAGGGAATTTTCTTGTTTCTAAACATTTTCAAGAAAATTTATAGAAATTCTTAAATAATTTTTTGTTTGACCAATTGATATCAAATAATCAATTTATTGATTCTAGTTTATCTAATTGCTATCGTCAGGTGGCTCTCTAGTGTGACCTTTTTTTTTTTTTTTTTAAAATTCAAATATGAAAATTTGGTTAAAAAAATTCGATACCCTTTTCAACAGAAATTCTCAAATGATAAGGTAACACTTAAAAAAAATTGTTCATATAAATTCATAATCCACTTGTGATGGAAGGGTCTGAAGCTTAGACTTTGTAGCTTATCTTGGGTGTAGATGCCATTTCAAACCAAAAGCCATTTTTGGGCTCTGATTGTAACCAATTGCAGAGATTTTTTTTTTTTAATCTAAATTTTATTATTTGAATGAAACAATAATATAAAATTTATTTTAATTTCACAAAAAAAATTATAATTTTTAAATCAACAACAAAAATATGAAATTTGCAAATAAATTTTAAAGAGTTTGTGAAATCCACCTAGTTTTACTTCACAATTACCTTTTTATTCCTAATTACCCTAAAGAGAGGATAAAATTAAGGGTGATTAAGTAAACAACAATATTTAAAAATGAATTCTACATTTTTTTTTCTCTTTCTAAATACAAAAATTTAATTGAAATTCATATTTTAATTTTTAGTTCAAAACCCAAGAATTTATTTTATTATTTTTTTTTTATTTGGTTCTAAGTAAGGATCATAGGAATTAAAATTGTTGCATGCACCACACATATCGAATTTGAGAGCAAAATCGAATAATTTCTCTATGTAGCTTTATTTGGACACTCCCCCTCCCAGTGAATTCCTATTTTTGTCAGCAAAGCATGCTAGAGTAACTAGATTTTATCAAAAAAAGAAAAAAGAAAGAGATAGGATATTAAATTAAGTTTTACGGTATTTAAATTAGATTAATTAAATAATTCAAATATCAATTAATTAATAAAAAAAGTTACGTGGTTATGAATGAAAAAGATATAATAATTATGTGGGAAGAAAGTTACCTTCATTGGTATAATTCTGAAAGCACACGTTTATTTTGAAAAATATAAATGAAACCCTTGATAATATATATATATATATATATATATATATATATATATATATATATATATATATATATATATATATATATATATATATATGTTGAATTAAGTTATCATACCGACCACCCACAATGATCCGTTGGGCGTGAAGCCGGCTTGACTGATTTTAGATAAAAAATTTTATAAAAAACTATCTCAATGACTTATAATTCAAATAATATAACTATGATATAAAATTTGAGTCTCATCATAAAAAATAGTAATAATACTCAGCTATTATTAATAATTGAACATTATCCCATTTCTCTAAAATTAATTTATTTGTTTTTTCTCCTATTTTTAAAATTTTTCTTGTTTTTCTTATCTTCTATATATATGTATATATTTTAAATTCAAATAATAAAATAACGCAACCCCACCAAAATATATTGAAAAAGCCAACGTGCAAAGTTGTCGACCCTCACTCTCACTCACTCGGTATCCGTCTCTGTCTCTCTCTCTAAAGACGTAAATCTTTTATATAGGAGGAAATCTATGATGCTTGAGAAAATTTTCAGGCAGAAAAAAATTGCGGAAATGCGGAATCTACGGCCACTTGTAGTGGTCTTTGTTCTTCACTTGGCCGTTTTTGCCTCTGCCCTGGGATCTACCAGTAGATGGCAGACATTAAACGGTACTCTCTCTCTCTCTCTCTCTCTCTCTCTCTGTCTCTGGAACGCGAATTTCTGTGGATTTTGGTGATTTTGTAATTTGCTTGAAATATGTGGCTGTTGAAGTCTTTGATTCGCAATATGAATTTTGTTGTAACTTCTCTCTCTCTAAAAAAAAAAAAAGAGAAATTTGTAGGTTATAATGAAGGCACTTGAGAGGTAGTTAAGAGAGATCATAGAGTTTGGTTTTTCCTAATTAGACATTCATACATTTGGATTTTTATTTTTTATTTTTGGATATTAGATCTTCATTTGAATTGAAAAATCAAACTCTTTCCATCTTTCTATGTATCTACATACGTACGTACGTATATATATGTTGTTTATTTTTGGTGTCTTTACCCAAAAATAAAAATCACATGCTATGTCCTTGAGGCTACTATTAGATCTCTCTCTCTCTCTCTCTCGCAAGCTGGCTCGCGCCTTTCATTTATTTACTTTCAGTGCAAATAATAATTGGGTATATGTTTCTGCAAATGGGTAAAGGCAAAATAGTGTTTCTGGAAAATGAAGATAGAGAATATTATGTATCTGGTTTTTTATTTGCATACATATGCTTAAGGTGGTGCTTTTGGTTCAGTTTCTTATTTTTTGGGTTGAATATCATGCCCAACAAAAATAATGTCAAACAACTATCCAAATTAGTGTGGTTATAAATTGACTAAATACTCCGCCTTGAGGAAAACGGCGGCCTGATTTCTGTCATCCGTTCTTTTCCGCCCGGTAAGTATCTTTGGAGACATTATTGGCAATATTGTCAATTTTAATGATTTTAGAAATTTTAATCTCACATTACTGAGAAATTAAGGAAATCCGACATAAGAAATCACCAGAGTTGATGTAGATTTGAATCATGTTGGTACGCAGTGCTTAATTTGATAAAAATCTTCATATTTTAGAATTTGGACATTTTGGGTGTCATTACCCTTCAGTCGTCATTTTGTCATGGCTTATTCTTGGAGAATTTGTATCTTAGGTGTGTTGTCAACTATTCCAATAGAGATGTTTGAATTATTTGTTGGGGGCGGGGGTTTACTACATAAATGCTTTTCAGCTGTGCAATTTTTTTTTTCTTTTTGGATGGATTATGTGTGTCACATTTGTTCGTTATGTTTTAATTCATGAACGTATTTGCAGTTGCAATCTTGCTGAGTGATCATTTCCTCTTGCAGGTACGGCACCACTAGTCATAGCTCGCGGTGGCTTTTCAGGGTTATTTCCTGATTCTAGCAAGGCTGCTTACAATTTGGCATTGCTTGCTAGTGTGCCCGATGTGGTCTTATGGTGTGATGTGCAGCTAACAAAAGATAGTGTTGGTATCTGTTTTCCTGATCTCAAGCTAGATAATGCTTCGGACATTTCTAGTATTTACAAAAATAAGGAAACCACATACCTTGTTAATGGTGTACCCGTCCAAGGATGGTTTTCGGTGGATTTTACTCTTCAAGAGCTATCAAGTGTCACATGTAAGCTTCATTTTGATAAATGCTTGTTTCTTGTCAGCTGGCAAAATGCATCATTCTCCTTATCAATCATATATAATACCACGTGCCAGGGTATTTTTCATTTGGAACAATTTCAGATTTTCCAATGCAAAACAGAGTCCGAGAATCACTACTTTTTGTTGGCATAGATTATAGAAACATTCTATATTCTAATGATAGTGGGAAAGGATGGTAGACTTAAATGCTCACATAGGATTTGAAACTGGTCAGCCTGTTGAGACCAGAGACATAACCTATGAAGTTTCCAATTGTTGTGACAAACAATTATGGATGGAAATGCTTCTAGATTCGAAGAAACGAATAAGGTGAATGCTGCTTTCACTTAGATTAAATTTATTGATCAGACAGCGGTCTTCTTTAGACATCAGGCACATTTATGGTACAGATATTTTAGTGGCACTTTCGAGACATCTAAATTTGCTTAATGCAATCTGGAACAAGATATGAGAGTTCAGTTGTCTTTATTTGAGACTTTTAGAGGGCATATTGCATGGGACAATCTTGAAGCACATGTTGTTTTTGCAGTCTTAGTCTTATAATTAAGGACTAGCTAATCTACTTAAGAATGCATGGAAGGTGACCAAATAAAAGAAAGACGCAGAAGTCATGATAGACTGTATTTTTATTTTCTTTGTCACCTTGATTTTGGCGCTACTTGGTCTCATTAGAGACACCATAATTTTGTGTCTCAAACTGCACTTTCCTTTTCGAACAGGCTCATAATTATTGACTTAATTAAATGTCCTTGACTTTGGATGATCATCATCATCGTTATTATTATAATATTTTTCCTCAGAAGAAGCATGCTACATTTGAGAGAATTGAAGTTCCCTGTCCCTTTTTTGAATGGTACCACTTACCCAAACCAATTTATGATGATTTTCTTTGATGGCCTATTTTTCATAGATTTGTCCTAGTTTTAATTTCCACTATCATTAGCATCATCATTGAAGGCATTCCTTCTATTTGTTGCTGCAGTGTTTCATGTGTGTTTGAATAAATTAATTCAATTATGTTATTTTGATGGTGAGTGTTTTATAAACCTTTTTACATGGAATATATACTATAAACACAGGTTATTATGTTACGGAGAATATCATCCATACATACATCTTTGGTCCTGGTTTATGGAAGAAAATTAACTTGGAGTTGAGATCCCAAGCCAACCTCAGATGGTGATCATGCATGTATTTTGCTCTCTCTTAGGATCTTCTACATTGAAAAGAATAATATGATTTGGTTTTTAGGGTCTAATACTTGTTCCAATTGTCAACTTTTGGTGGAGATTTGGTGGAGACTAAATATTTTGTGGTGTTAATAGCTATCTTTACTCAGGGTTCTGGTTCCCAACCCGGTATCCTTGTCTATGGGGGACAAAAACTTTCTCCAGTCCCCATCCTTTGAAACTAATAATGTCAGTCTGGGACCCTAAAATGTTATCAGAAATTAGTTTGAAAATGGAACTATAAGATTCTACTCCCTAAAAATGTGTAGTGCCGATTGCAAGCTGCATTTTGAGTTTTGATTTGTTTAATGGAACTACAAGATTCTACTCCCTAAACATGTGGTGTAGTTGCTGATTTAAAGCTGCATTCTGACTTTTGATTTGTTCTATTCCCTACTTATCATTTTCTTTTTCTTGGTCAACAGTAATGCAGTCCATCTATTCTAGAACTGCTAAATTCGATGGGAATAAGTTTTCCATTCTTACTGTCCAAGATGTGTTTACACAAACGCAGCCATATGGCTTTTGGCTGAACATCCAGGTAAAAAATCCAAAATGAAAAACTAAGCCGCTACTTACATTAGGATTAGGCTATTTTTTGTGGTTTCATGTGCTTGTTTGTTTTCTGATGCACTGTTATTGTTTTTAACCTTTGCAGCACGATACTTTCTACATGCAACATGGTTTGAGCATGAGAGACTTTCTGCTTAATTCATCGAAGAAATTTGTTGTCGATTACATTTCATCCCCAGAATTGACTTTCTTGAGCAGTATTGCACCCCGATTTAAGGGAACCAAGACTAAACTGATCTTCCGGTTTTTAGGGCAAGATGATATTGAACCAACAACAAATCAACCATATAACTCTCTTTTGCAAAATCTCACTTATATCAAGACATTTGCATCTGGAATTCTTGTTCCCAAGGCCTACATATGGCCTATAGATAAGAATTTATATCTCCAACCCTCTACAAGTGTTGTTCAGGATGCTCATAAACAGGGGCTGCAAATTTTTGCTGCAGACTTTTCGAATGATTCTCCATTAAGCTACAATTACAGTTATGACCCAGTGGCTGAGATTATGACTTTCATTGACAATGGTAATTTCTCTGTTGATGGTGTGCTGAGTGACTTCCCAATTACTCCTTCGGAGGCCAGAGGTGAGTTATATTTCATGCATAACTTCTTTAAAATAGCCTCTAAGGAGGTTCTGCATTGGTAAATATTTTAAATGGTCTGGTTAACTAGTAAAGAGGAGATAAGTTATGTCAAAGATAACGTCCATGAATTTTAGGTAGAACATGGGGCAGGATAAGTGTTTGCAAGCAGTTAGACAAACAATGCTTAAGGGCTACAACTTGAGAAGAGGCTAGTGGAAATCAAATGTTGAAACTTATGCTCGACATTTTGCTTCTTTACTTTTTAAACAATTATTGCCTAGATATGTGTGCAAACACCTTGAACTTTGAAAGACCGATTACTGCCTTGATAGATATGCTAAATTATGGAAAGTTTGTTTGGTTGGGTTCAGTGTATAAGTTGTAAATCCTAAAGTGTAGTGCACTGAAGTTGAGGGAAAGAAGCTTTTACTGCATGGTTATGTAGTAACTAAAAACTGTAGTTTTTCTGTTTACTTATCGAAAATGATGCGAATGAGTCAATGTGACATAGTTTAATAGGAAAGTTACACGCTCTTAACATATCATACTGTGTTTTAAATTATTATTATTATTATTATTATTATATATATATATATATATATTTTTTATATTTCATTTTCCAAATATGTGGGGGTTGTATATTAATATCCTGTTATGACTCTTACCTAAGAAAGGAGTTTCACAGATGATAATGTTTTCCTAATGCCGCAGATTGCTTTTCTCACATTGGCAAAAATCGCACGGTGCCAAGTATGTCTCATATTACTGCCTTCTCTGTTTTTCTTTTTCATTTGTTTCCTTCCAGTAATTTCTTTTCTTTTTTGTTTCTGGCAAATACTGTATTGTCTTGCACTGATATTTTTGCTTCAGCAACTCCTTTGATTATCTCATATAATGGAGCAAGTGGAGACAGACCTGGTTGTACTGATGTCGCATATATGAAAGCTATTTCTGATGGAGTTGATGTTATTGACTGTAACGTTCAAATGACAAAAGATGGGATACCATTCTGCCTGGGCTCTATAAATCTTATAACTGGCACAAATGTTGTTCAAACAAAGTACAGCAAACTTGCAACTAGTATTCCCGAGATTATCGCTGGCAATGCTATATTTTCTTTCGGTCTCACATGGGCCCAGATTCAAGGATTAACCCGTAAGTTGAAGCCTTTGCTCCCGACTTATTCTAGGATTTACATTTATATACTTCTTGTTTCTTTCCCTCCTTTTGTTGTGACCTTTTGGTTGCAAAGAACACTGTCATGTTCCGCAAAATTAGATTCCTCCCAGATTGTCATTTGACCTTAGCTGATTGTCATAGACTATTTTTCGTAGACACACGTGTTCTCGTGAGATAACTGGTGCTTCAAGGACAGGAATAGAGAAATTCCAGGGCTCTAATGGGAATGTTTTTTGATATCATCTTTTTTGAATAAATCCTATTTATCTTGGACAATAGGTGACATTGCCATCGTTTTCTGTTGTCTTTTGTTGTCATTGTAGCGCAAATATCAAACCCATTCTCACAATATCGACTGTATCGGAATCCAGCTTACAGAAATGATGGGAAATTAATATCGTTATCTGAATTTTTAGTATTGGCAAAAAATAAGACTTCGCTTTCTGGAGTCTTGATCAAAATAGAGGTAAGTTTCTGGTGCACCTCTAGGTCTTTGCTTATTTGCTTATTCATCTGTTAATTGCATAAATATTTTTCCTTGCCCCGGAACTTAAGCTTCTCAAAAGTAGTCTTAGTGTATAAGTTATAGTTTTTATCATCTAGATGCTCCGAACTGTGATAAGTTGTTAGTCGATTTGGCAATTACGGCTTCTAGAGTAGTTCAGATGTTGTTCTATATAAATTTCCTACACTAACTGTTAGAAATAGTGGCTTCTGTTTTGAATTACCCTTTTCTTCTGATGGTGACATTCGACTATTTTGATACTGATTAGCATGCGGCTTATCTTGCTGAGAAGAAGGGACTAGATGTGGTAGGTGCAGTCCTTAGTTCCTTGAGAGATGCTGGCTATGACACACAGAAAACCCAAAAAGTAATGATAGAATCCACCAACAGCTCAGTTTTGGTTGAAATCAAGGAAAAATCAAATTACGAGCGTGTCTATGAAGTTGACGAGAACATACGTGATGCCCTGAAATCAACCGTTGAGGATATCAAGACATTTGCAACTGCGGTGATTGTTAATAAGGCCTCTGTCTATCCTGATAATCAGGCATTTCTCATTGATGCAACCAATGTTGTACCTAGGCTGCAGTCTTTTAATCTTTCCGTCTATGCTAGACTTTTCAGCAATGAGTTTGTTTCACAAGCATGGGATTTCCTCTCTGATGCAACTGTGGAGATCAATTCATTTGTCACAGGAGCTGGAGTTGATGGTATTATTACAGAATTCCCCAGAACATCAGTCCTGTACAGGAGTAAGTTTTATTATTTTCTCTCGAGTATAGTATTTGTTTGATAGAAACGTATTAGAAGGCAATATAAATGGTACCATTCTTGCATCTAGAATTTATCTCCACCTAATTATAAAATCCTAGGCAGCAAGCATCTGCAGAACTGGGAAGATTTGACCTGGGATGAACTCTTCTCTATTGCTGTAAATATTTTGTTTCTTGATCGATATGTGTTGTAACCTCATGTTTTATGCAGGGAACAAATGTCTAGGGTTGGGAAAGAATACACCAGCATATATGAGCCCTGTTGCACCTGGCAATCTCACGCAGGTCATCAGCCCTCAGTACTTGCCTCCAGCTAAGGCTCCATTCCCGGTCTTGACAGAGGCTGACGTTGACGAGCCACCTCTGCCAGCAGTAGCAACTGGTGCAGTCGATACTTCTGTTAACACATATGTTACCTTCAGTTATTAATGTATGAAAGATAAATATTCTCAAAAGATATACGTGACAACATATAACACCATTATGTTAGATATTTCTTATTATTATCGGTCTCTTTTTATATGTGTAAGTTTTATTATCCCAAATATTATAATATGTCAACATTCTGTCACAATATGTCTACGTATCTTGAAAAATATTTGATGTTAAGATTTTTCTGTTATATACACACTCTAATTTGTATAAATATTCTATTTTTTCAATGTATAGAACACACAATACAATATAGAGAATTTTCTCTCTGAAATTATCTCCCTCTCTTTACATGGAATGAGAGCCCTCTTTGCAAAAGAGTCAGAAAAATTCTCTAAAACGTTGCATAGGTTAAAAATCCTTTTTTTTTTTCTCCTTTCCCAATATAACTCTCTCTGCATAATTATATCGAGTGAATTATATAAGTAAACAGAAACCCAATTTTTTCCCCTTAACCTATCTTAGGCCAAAATAAGTCTCCATATGCGCCATCCATGCCCATGCGTCGCCGGCACAACATCGTTGGATCCAATATCTGAGCACACTACTGTGTTCAACACAATCGACACTCTCAGCCGTACAATTCTCAGCCTCATCCAGCAGCATGCGCTGCCAAAAAGCAGCCATTAACAACCTGATAAAACTGTGATCGATGCGTATTCTCTGGTCTTTCACTACTAATTGGCCCATTTCGTAGTCAATTGGTATATATCAAATTGATCTACTTATCCCGTAGTCAAATGTTATATATCAAATTGATCTATGTATCCCACTAATCATATTCTTAGAAACTTGACATATAGAAGATCAAATTTCATTTTTTTCCAGATATACAAGATTATGAACGACATACTAATGTGCTAAAGAGAACAACAATAACAGTGCTACAATCATGATCGCATTCACTGGTTCCCATGTAACGCCCGAGATTGTGAACTGAACAAGAGGGAAAAGAGTAATAAACAAAAGTTTGCCTATGGATTAACCAAAATGAGAGAGAGAGAGAGAGAGAGAGAGTAAACCTGTTTAAATGCCAAAGCAATAGAGACAGCTCCTCTCATGAGACCAGGCCACCAAATTATTAGCTGCATTATACAGCAGGTCAATGCCATTAGCAACATACATAGTTTCTCTGATGCAGAGCGTGTAGAGTTGCTGTTAAGTGACAATAGGAAAGACTACGTGGTGTTTAAAGGTGATTGATGTTGATCTATCAGGAATCCGGTTCATGTAATTTGACAGTGCAGACAGTGGAAAAACAAGTGCAGCACGTCCAAGTAGTACTAAAAACATTATGGTGCCCCATACGCCCATTGAATTGCAAAACCTGCAAACGAGAAGCAGAGACCTACAGTATACCAACCTCACATAATGCTGGCTTATTTAAGATCTTCAAATTTATAGTGCACAGATTTATGTCATGCTCCCACATAACCAGTAGAGAACCCAGCAGCATGGCATTGGATCAATAAGCTCAATCGTAACATAACAAAAGAACATTTCCTTAACATGGAAAGAGTTCACCAATTATCCAAACAGAAATGGAAAACCTTGATAAATTAGGAGTAAAATCTTTGAAGAGAACAGAACCAGGTAAGCCCTCAATATGTGAACAACAAATTTTTCACAGTACAGATATTCTATGCATATAAGAGTGAAGCTAAGTTACCTTAGCTTGCTCACTTTCCACATCTCTGTGTCAAGAGCATCCATTGCAACATAGAGAAAGATGAACGTCTCAGCAATAAAGGATATAGTTGCAAATATATGCCTACAAAACAGAAGGTGGACTCATTGTATCAACAGCTGCATAATCAAATGTCCTATATCACACACCAACCCATGGAAAGGACCATGGTCACTTCTACCATTTCTAAAAAGAGAATTTTCGCAAACCACATAGATAAACTCCCAAGATGAACCTGAAAGATTTTTTTTTTTTTTTGGGTACTTGCCTGGTTGTAATTCTTGAAATTTCAGTCACGTTATGCCAGCCATAGTGTGACATGACAATCCCACAAAAGAAGACGGTAAGAATCCCATTTAGGTTCAACAACTGCTCCAACAAGCAAAATCAAATTTTTTGTTAACCGGTTTGTGTCACTTAAAACCAAGGAGAAATTCAAGTGTGGTGCATATTGCAGTAAGCTTATACCAAGATGGGTGAACATCCCCAGTATTTTCAAATACTTTATAGTTTTTGGCTTAACAATAAATTTCCCTTCTCTCTTCAGTTGTGTCTTGATCATAAACCAATCTAATAACAGTAAACTAAAGATAGCTAACTGAGTACACTTTATAAAAGTTCGTTGAAGCTACAACAAATTTGATGAAAATCTCCAATCACATGCAAGCACCTCAGCCAACATGTATGATAAATATGCCATTAAAAGCATCAGCTATTTCACGAACAGATGAATGCCTGAAGAAAGGGCCAAAAGTGAAAAATTACATGCGTCATGTGGCTGAAACCTTTCTCAATATTCAGAAAAGAAATATTAGCAAGTGTAGTATCTGTATAATTTGAAATAGTTAACGATAAATAACACTTACCTACCTAAGCTTAAGGTCTTAAGGGTATTTATGATGAGTATCGTAGAGAAGATGAATGATTCGCGATCTCTCAATCTTGTGGAAGGAAACTACATGATCATTTGGTAAAGAGAGAGTGTTTCTGTCAAAATTTTTTTATTCCTTTTTTGAAAACCGTGCAATCAGGTAATGTAAAAACTTTTTTTGTCCAAATTTCTGAGTTGCTCTATCTGTCTCTTGTCCTGAATAACTGCAACTTTTAAAATTTTTCATTTTGAACATCTACAAAAATTAAAAAAAGAAACAAATGACACTAATCAAATATGCCTAATTAATTAAGAAATCAAATAACAAACTAAACAAATTCAAGAAAAATATTGGGTTGCCTCCCAATAAGCACAATTGTCTAACGTCTTTATACTTGAAGTTTTCATTTATTTCTCTTCAATGAGACTTCAACTTCAATTTGGGAGCCTCATATAATTTCCTTCCATATCTAATTGTGCATTCGAATCAAAATAAATATCACATTTTTCTTCATAAATTTCCTACACAATTAAATCAAAAATATCAGCAAAACAAATTGATTGACACTTATTTAGATACTTCAAAGGATAAAAAATAATAAATTTAACAATCTCGTCATCGAACTCAACGGAGAGAGTACCCCCGTCCATATCTATTTTTGTTTTTGATGTCTTCATGAATGGTTTTCCTAATAGAAGTGGAGCTGAATCTATAATAGTGTCTCCTTTCATTTTCAATATGTAAAAAAATATTAACTCATTAACTTGCACCAAAACATTTTCAACAATCCCCTTTGGGTAAACATAGGAATGGTTAGCTAACTGAATAACAACCTCAATTTTTTTACTGGAACCAATTTCAGAGCACTATAAATTGAATAAGTCATGATATTTATATGTGCTTCTAAGTCTAACATGACATGCTCAATTTTTTTTCTTATCAATAATACAAGGAAGAGTGAACATACTTGAATCCATACACTTTTTAGGTAAAGTTCTCTTGATCACATTAGACACATTCTCACTCATCTCATCATCTCTTGTCTTCTTAACTTCCTTCTCTGGATTCTCCAACCCATAAGGAAAATGTGGTACAATTGCATTAGAAGTGTTAGTCAAAGAGGATTCGAATGTTACCTTGATTGAACTTTGATGCATGCGTTCATTTTCCTTGTTCACATCTTTCCCTCCATTCGCCTTCTTACATAGAGTAGAGCTCGAATGAACTTACTTCTCACTTCTCAATATTATTGCACTAACGTTCTCAATGGAATTCACCGCCATTGTGAGGGTAATTTTCCTGAAATTCGAATCTCCAAATTGCTAAAAGAAGTTACTGGTTAAGTGATTTGATTTTCTAAATCTTGTATGCTCGCTCTCGTTTTCTGTTGAAATTATTGAGTATTAGTTGCGAGAATCTTAACTATACATTCCAAAAACATACCAGAATTTGATGGTTGTGTTGATGTGGGTGTTGGTCTGTTGAAATGTTGAGATAGATATCTCATATGTCCTCCTTGGTTCCATAGTTCAGATTTGGATGATCTCTCCATTCAGGGTTGTAATGAGTGGAATAGGGATCATACTTCCTTTGAGGTTGACCTGAAAATCCTTCTATGACATTTGCTTGATGAGTAGAATCTTCTTGTAGAGATGGACACATATCCGTAGGATGTTAGTGAATTGAGCATATATCACAAACCTTAACTACCTGTATTGCCCTACAGCCAATTGATGAACCAAAACAATTAGTTCAAAAATCTGATTTTCAAGATTCAAGTGACTTATCTCAAGAGTTGGATATCCGATACACAAGGTTTGTTGGTTCAAAATTGGTGCAGTTAACTCTTTTAAAACTCTTTCATGAATTTTCATCTTTTTCATCATCTTTAAAATTCAATAAACAAGTGAAAAACACAAACTAAGAAATTAATGTAGTTTTCTGACAACGATGCCAAAATTTGGTCGGGTTATCAAAACTCTCAAATTAATACTGATTCTCCCAATACAACAGACTGTAGCAATAGTGGTACCAAATCGAATCCCATGGGAACTAATTAACTTAATCTCTTAGTTGATGTAAAAAAAAAATAAAGATGAAACTTTTTCGAATAAATTTTCTAAATGAAAAATTAAAAACCTAAAATTAAGAAACAAATTAATAATGCAAAATAACGAAAAAAAAAAGGGGAAGAAATCCAATATGCCAAACTCTAATCTAAAGGTTTATACATTCGATTGTTTCATTGATCATCGGTTAAAAAATGATATTCTCGCAATCCAAGCATTTAACCTTAGATTTATTAGGATAACCGTAATAAATTTTGTGTTTTTCTAATTTAATCGATCAAACCTAATATCCAATCAAAACTTATCATTAATCGACTGGATACGATAGCGTTCCATATCAATATAATGACAGCATTAAGTTCTATGAAAACAGTTAAAACAAAATATAAATAATTGGGATAACCGTAATTATTTGATTTTGTTCCATTGATTCTTAATATTGAACATGAATACCGGTAAAAGATCCATAAACAAAAATAATCTAGTTGCTACTTGTACCATTCGTTCATGACAATTACGGTTCATTGAATTTTTGGATAGTAATGGAAAAAGTAATATTGAATTAAATTGTTAGATTAACCAATATTAGGTTCTCCTGGAAATAAACCAAGAATCAACAAATAGTTGAATAAAAAACAAAATTTAAATGAAAATACATAACCTCACAATGAAAAACAATTGAATAAAATTCCCCTTAAATCAGAATAATAAACTAACCACTCATGGTAGTGAGTTTTCAACAAGAGAAAATAAAGAAAAGAAAAAAAATGAAAACCTAGAAGGAGGAGTATGCAGCGGTCTAAAATCTCTTAGGATTTTATGAATAGTACATCTCTTGTGAATTGAATGAGCAGTTGCCAGCCTCTTCGCTTCTTGGATGAACAGTAACCGTGAGATGCCCTTCTTGGATGAATAGCAGCCGTAAGATGCCCTAATGAGAATTGTGTTTTTGTCTCCTAGGCAATGTTTTTAAAACTAAACCGGTAAGCGACTCAACGAACCTATTGGTTTATTGGTTCATTGGTTGGATCGGTCGGATCATTTTACGAATCAAATGATATTATCATGATATCATATGTATAATTTGTATGTTATATATTTTAAAATAAAATAAAATTTATATATTTCTATGAAAAAAATATATTTAAGTTAACAAAATAATATTATCTTTATTAATTGTAATAACCATTCATAAAATTAATATTAAAAAAGTAAAAATAAAGTAATTAAATCATATCTATAATTGAAAAAATAGAATAATATTTCTAAAATATAGAGAAATTATATATAGACTAAGTGCACTTGTATTAATTTACTTAATAAGTGATAAATTAAAAATAAAAAATCAAATTATGGCATGTAAAAACAAAGGAAATTTTTTTTTCATGAAATAAGTACATGTGTTATATTTTTAATATAATATAAGTTGAATGATATAATTTTTTTAAAAAATTTGAATCCTAATATTATCCGGCCCAATTGTTGAATAAAATATCAAAATATTTTTATCACATATCGGATGAATATAAAAATATAGAGAGAAATAGAAGAGAGAGGTTGTATTTTTATCCCACATCGGATGGATATTAAAAAAATTAAAGAAAGAGAGATGTATAAATAAAGGGGAAAGAGAAATGAGAAACATGCTTTTCCAATAAAGTGTAATGATTTGTGGTTGAACTACATTAATTTGTAGTTCGACCGGTTTGAACGATTCATCGATTTTATCGATTTTGATCGGTTTTAAACGGTTTTGATCGGATTTGACTTCATCGGATTTAATAGTGAAAACCAAACCAAACTATAGAATGGTTCGTAGTCGAATCAGTCGAACTGGCTAGTTCGGTTTGATTTTAAAAACACTGCTTCTATGTCAAAAGAGAACCTTTTTCCTAAAAAAAAAAAGGAATCCTCCAATTAGATAAATACAAAATTTTTACCTCCAACTAAAAACAATCTTTTTACTAAAAAAAAATAAAACTCTACTAAAATTTACTACAACTAAAATTCAACTCTTTCTTTTCTTTAAGGCCCAATAAGATATCTTGAACCATTTAACTCTAAAATTACCTCTTTAAGACCATTTTGATTAAAGTTTTCAAATTTAATCTCCTAAAAATAAAACTCAAATCATAATATCACCAATAAATTTAATAATTTACACATTATCACCCATAAATAGTCATAAGACCAGCCTCAAACATTCAAACCAAGGGCTGAGTGGACAAGGAAAATGACAAGCACAAAGTTAGCATGCAAAAGTTGAAGCATAACAGAAGCAACACGTCTCATATTTAGAGATATGTGTAGTCATACAAACATACTAACACTTATTCCAAGGACAGTGCTGGTAAATAATTGATAAATGTGTAAATTATTAAATTTATTATTGATATTATGGTTTGATTTTATATTAGTTAATGTTTTAATTATTGGTTTTATTGATTTTTATTTTTAAGAGATTGAATTAGAAAATTTGAACAAATTGAGCTTAAAGAGGTAATTTGGAGTTAAATGGAGTAAACATTTTATTGGGCCTTTGAAAAAAAAAAGAAATTTGATTTTTTAGTTTTAGTTAATTTTAGTAGAAATTTTATTTTAGATAAAATTGTTTTAGAAGTTAATTTTTATTTTTTAGAGGAGTCCTTATTTTATTTGAAAAAAATTCATTTTCAAAAAAAGAAATAAAATCATTCGAGAATTAGAATTTCTTTTAAGGGTCGGCTCATTTCACAATTCTCATAAGGGCATCCCACAGCTGCTATTCATCAAAAAAAAATAAATTGATGACTGCTCATTATTCTCCATTCCTCAAAGAGGACTCCACTATTAAGAATTTCTTCAAGGTGCTTAGACGGCTGCCCTTTCTATATATATTAACAAAGGAGGAGCAAATCGAGACAATTTTTCAGGGCAGGCTGCTGGTTCATTCTTCCTCTTCTCCTCCCTTAGAATATTTTTTTCTTTTTGTTTTTTTTTCTTCAGTTTTACTTTTTATTTTTATTTTATTAAAAACTTACCACCACCATAGTGATTAATTTATTTTTTTAATTCAAAAAGAATTTTCATTCGATTGTCTTCATTATGAAGTTAAGTACTTAATTTAATTTATTGTCCTTTTAATTTAAATATTTATTGGGTCTTGATTTATTTATATAAAAAATTGGTATTAGTTAATTTGACAATTTAATTTAATATTAGTTTTTCCATTGCTATCTAGGAATTCAGTGATCCGTAATTGTCATGAAAGACTAGTACAAGTAGCAACTAGGTTAATTTATGTATCGATCTTTTACCGGTATTCAGATTAACCTAGGGAATCGATTAAACAAAATCAATTAATTGCGGTTATCCCAATTATTTTTATTTTGATTTAACTATTTTCACAGAACTTAATACTATCATTATATTGATATAAAACGCTATCGTGCCTGGTCAATTAATGATAAATTTTGATTGGATGCTGGATTTGGTCGACTAAATTAGGAAAACGCAAGATTTATTACGGATATCCTAATAGATTTAAGGTTAAATGCTTGAATTGCATGAATAATATTTTTAACCAATGATCAATGATACAATCAAATATATGAACTCTTGGATCAGTACTTGGTAGATTGAATTTCTTCTTTAAATTTTGGTATTTTTTATTATTAATTTGTTTCTTAATTTTAGGTTATTAATTTTTATTTTAACAAATTTTTTTATTTTAGCAATTTATTCTAAAACCCCTAACTTTACTTTTAACATTAATTAAGAGATTAAATTAATTAGTTCTCTTAAAATTCGACCTGATTACCACTATTATTATAGTTTATTGCATTGGAGGAATCAATATTAATTTGAGGGTTTCGACGACTCGTCAAGAACAAATAAAGAAAATCCCCGAAGACATGAATAGCTACCCAAGCATCAAGTCTGTTTACATCAAGTTTTTGAATTGCAGTGAAGAGAACAACTGATGTTGCATCATCGCCACTCCTTCCCCAAAGACTAGGCTGTAAAGTAGAGGAGGCTCATCCTTATGCAGAACCTACAGGGTGGTACAAATTGATCAAAATCCTGGTGTTCACTTCGAAAAATCTGCGCTTTGGTTTAGACATCTCTAACTCGCCTGGAGTGTACACACCGTGTCCGTTGATGAGAAAATTGTCCCTATAGCTGAACATGAAGAACGGGGTGGGAAGTATAAGTTCACATAAATTGCAGCCATATAATGCAACATAATAGCGATAAGGGTCATACTGAGGTATTCTTTTCCTGTCAGACCAACAAGTCCGAACTTTGGAAACATCCACCGGCCGCCTAGACAAATGGCATCATGCACCGACCAAGAAGGTAGTTAATGCGGATATTAGGAAAAGGACATTACCTGATGTGGATTTAGCATTACCAGCTGTTATGATAGTTGAAGATATAAAAACACCAATCACTCCAAACAGAATGATGGTTAGGAAGTTCTGGAAGAATTGCTTTTTCTTGACCTGAAAACTGAACAAAGTAAACTGAGCCAAGTCAAATTTCAGAAGTATGAGAGGCTGACTAGACCAATCAAGCTTATGGCACATGCTGAAAGGCGCATTTGCCCAGAGTTGAAGATAATGTGTGGAAGGAGATATATAAAGAAGAGCTCTTCACTGAATCTTAAAAAATGAGAACTTTTGCCCTTGCTGATAAACAAAATTATCGTCCCAGTTAGGCATCCCTGACAAAAAGCAATCTAGTGGCATAAACTAACTTGACATATATAATTAGTTGAAAATTTACTAGAAGAAGGATCTTGAAAAAAAATATATATATGAGTTGCATTTGTGCATTATTTTCCTCACTTATACCCGCAATACTAGAGGTACATTTTATATATGATGAGGCACATTCTCCTCAGTACAAATATAATGCAAATGAATCAAATAAAGGTTAAGGTATCTTCAGAGTGCTTACAGATTTGACATCGACGAGGCACATTCCCATCATACCAAAGATTCTTCTGAGCCCAAAAGAGAATTGGCATCATATGAGAGACTAAAATGTTGTGCAATACAGGGCAAACCCTCAATCTTATCATACTTCTTTTCCAAACATGGTCTAATTTTAATCAAGCTAAAGTATTATCAAGGGCTTACACCACCCGTATTATGCCCACATAGCTGCGGAGGGAGGATCTCTCCATCAGCGATTGAAAGTTTGAAGATCAAATTCCTATGTTTGACTTATATATGACCATTTGTGACCATGTCCATGTCCAAGTTCATTATGCAAATCATGTAATATGTCTTAGTTTTAACCTCATTTTGCTAAGGCGATTACTTGTGATGCAGAATCGCATATCTTACATCTTTTCCTTAGCCTCCACAAACAAAATAATAAGTTTAAGAACCATACACACTCATCCATTTTAGCAAGTTCTTAGTCTAGATTTAGGATCACCTTTAATTGAACTAAGCAGGTATGTCCTCATTTGCACCTTCAGTCATTAATAATGGAGGAGAGTTGTAAATGTGTGTATGATATCTCCTTCATTTGCACTTTCTTAGTTATCTGCAATGAAAATCAATTCCATGGATTTTCTTTCTCTTAGGAACCTCCTTCACACCCCAAGAGTGCTTTCCCTTATATATATATATATATATATATATATATATATATATATATATGTATATATATGTATATGTATTTTAATTTGAGAGTTTTATACGTTTTAGTTTTTTAGTTAAGAAAGGTGAACCGGTTCCAAGTTAGTGTCACCAAACAACACTACATAAAGAATATATATATATATATATATATATATATATATATATATGTATTTTAATTTGAGAGTTTTATACGTTTTAGTGTTTTAGTTAAGAATGGTGAACCGGTTCCAAGTTCGTGTCACCAAACAACACTACAAAAAGAACGGGTATCAGCAATGTGATACCCAAATTTCTATCGTTGAAAGTATTAACGACGGAAAATTAGCAACGGATTCTTTTTATCACTGAAAGTCACCTCGCTAATTTTAGCGACGGATTTTTTAGCGACGGAGATGGATATTTTAGCGACGGAATTTTTTCGTCGCTAATTAGTCGGTAATTACCGATGGATTTTGCAGCGACGGAAAATTCCGTCGCTAAATCCGTCACTAATATTTTTTTAGAATTTTCAACTTAGCGACAGATTAGCGACTGAAAATTTTTATCGCTAATTTGTCACTGAAATGAGTGAGAACAAAATTAAATGACCGAAACCGACCCGCCTGACCACCCGCCCGCGCTTAAATCTGTTGAAAATGTGTCAAATATGCTTCCGCTCAGTTTCGAACCCGGGTGTGAAAATGAAACTTGTGAGTCTTAAACACTATGCCACCATTACATTTGTGTTATTAGTTATTTTTTTTCTATTTCTATATTTTATTTGTAACTCTCAATATTAAAAATACAATACCCTTATTTAATAAAAATATAAAATTTTATTTAATAAAAATACAAAATTATATTTAATAAAAATAAAAATTATATTTAATACAAATACAAAATTATATATAATAAAAAAACAATATTATATTTAATAAAAACAAAAAATTATATTTAATAAAAATACAAAATTATATTTAATAAAAATACAAAATTATATTTAATAAAAATACAAAATTATATTTAATACAAACACAAAATTATATTTAATACAAACACAAAATTATATATAATAAAAAATATTATATTTAATAAAAACAAAAAATTATATTTAATAAAAATACAAAATTATATTTAATAAAAATACAAAATTATATTTAATACAAACACAAAATTATATATAATAAAAAAACAATATTATATTTAATAAAAACAAAAAATTATATTTAATAAAAACAAAAAATTATATTTAATAAAAATACAAAATTATATTTAATAAAAATATAAAATTATATTTAATACAAACACAAAATTATATTTAATACAAACACAAAATTATATATAATAAAAAAATATTATATTTAATAAAAACAAAAAATTATATTTAATAAAAATACAAAATTATATTTAATAAAAATACAAAATTATATTTAATACAAACACAAAATTATATATAATAAAAAAACAATATTATATTTAATAAAAACAAAAATTATATTTAATAAAAATAAAAAATTATATTTAATAAAAATACAAAATTATATTTAATAAAAATACAAAATTATATTTAAAACAAACACAAAATTATATTTAATACAAACACAAAATTATATATAATAAATAAATATTATATTTGATAAAAACAAAAAATTATATTTAATAAAAATACAAAATTATATTTAATAAAAATACAAAATTATATTTAATAAAAATAAAAAATTGTATTTAATAAAAATACAAACTTATATTTAATAAAAAATAAAATTATATTTAATAAAAACAAAAAATTATATTTAATAAAAATACAAAATTGTATTTAATAAAAATACAATATTATGTTTAATAAAAATACAATATTATATTTAATAAAATTTAAAATTATATTTAATAAAAATACAAAATTATATTTAATCAAAATATAAAATTAAATTTAATAAAAAATAAAATTATATTTAAGAAAAATATAAAATTATATTTAATAAAAAATAATATTATATTTAATAAAAAACATAAAATTATATTTAATAAAAAAATTATATTTAATAAAATTATAAAATTATATTTAATACAAATATAATGTAATATTTAATAAAAGACACAATTATATTTAATAAAAATATAAATTATATTTAATAAAAATAAAAAATTATATTTAACAAAAAGAAATTTTTTTTTTTTTAAATTTTAACGACGGATTAGCGACGGAAAAATTAACGACGAAAAATTTCCGTCGCTAATTTATCAGGAAAAGTTTTAACAACGAATTTAGCGACGGAAAGTAATTGAAAACCCTCGTATCCCTCCGCACGTGCCTATATATATATAATTAAGTTTTTATCATAAATACTAATATCTATTATAGGTTTTTTCAATTTAAATCGAATAAAAATTTATAAGAAAATCCATTCTTTGTTATTTTTGAAAAATTGTTATATTCGATTTCTTATTTATTTGATGTGTTTTTATCATAAATACTGATATCATTTATTTATGGCATTTTACTTATCTTTTTTATTTTTAACATAAAAATCGTATTATCTTAATAAATAATAACACTTCCATTTAAAGCATATTACCTTTTAGTTAATTTTTACGTTTAATACTTTCAATTTACTTCTATTTTAATTTGTGACTTTTTATTTATCTTTTTTGCTTCTTTAATACTAATATCTATTATGATTTTTTTCAATTTAAATCGGATAAAAAACTATAAGAAAACCCGATTTTTTTTTTTAAAAATTTTAGAAGTTGCTACATTTGATTTCTCATTTATTTGATATGTTTTTCTCATAAATATTGACATCATTTCTATACTATATATATAAAATTAAGTTTTTATCATAAATACTGATATTTATTATGGGTTTTTTCAATTTAAACAGAATAAAAAATTATAAGAAAATCTGTTTTTTTTTTTTTTTTTGGTTAAAATTTTGAAAAGTTGTTACATTTGATTTCTTATTTATTTGATGTGTTTTTATCATAAATGCTGATATCATTTATTTGTGACATTGTAATTACATTTTTTATTTTTAACATAAAAATCATATTACCTTAATAAATAATAACACATTCCATTTAAAGCATATTACCTTTTAGTTAATTTTTATGTTTAATACTTTCCATTTACCTCTATTTTAATTTGTGACTTTTTATTTACCTTTTTTACTTCCTTAAAACTGACATCTATTATGAGTTTTTTTTTTTTTAATTTAAAGCGCATAAAAAACTATAAGAAAATTCGATTTTTTTTTTTAATTTTAGAAGTTGTTACATTTGATTTCTCATTTATTTGATATGTTTTTCTCATAAATACTGATATCATTTATTTGTGGCATTTTATTTATTTATTTTTATTTTTAACATAAAAATCGTGATTGTTAAATAAACAATGTTATCTTCCATTTAAAACATATTACCTTTTAGTTATTTTTTACATTTAACACTTTCATTCATCTCAATTTTAATTTGTGACTTTTTATTTACCTTTTTTGCTTCCTTAATAAATAATGATACCTTCCATTTAAAACATTTGATTTTTTAGTTATTTTTACGTTTAACACATTTCATTTACCTTTATTTTAATTTGTAACTTTTTATTTACCTTTTTAATTTGTAATATAAAAAACATGCTTCGTTAATAAATAATGACTCATTCCATTTAAAATATTTGACATTTCAGTTGTTGTTGTTGTTGTTTTTTTTTTTTTAATTTAACACCTTCCATTTATCTCTATTTTAATTTGTAACATTTTATTTACCTTTTTTATTTTTAACATAAAAATCGTGCTTTCTTAATAAATAAATACACATTTCATTTAAATATACAATTAACCACCGTTAGATATTTATTTTCTATTTCTTATATTTTTTCTCTCAAATTATATTTCCTTTTTTCTATATTTCTCCTCACCTTCTCTATTGCTCCTCATCAGAATCTATGCATAAGAAGAACAACTACCAACTCACTATGCATCAGGTATAAAATTTAATTTATATATACATCTTTTTTTTTCCAATTTTTTATTTTCTTCTATCTCTCTAACTTGATAGAAATATAATAAAAAAATATATAAATTTATGATTAGGTTTCTTCATTATCTATAATAAAGTTATATATGATTATTTATATATTTTCTTTCCACTATTTATTTTCCTCTATCATATACTTTTATGATTATATATTAAATATGATATGATTATCGTTGTTGGAGATGGATTATGACTCTACAAATACCGATTCCTTATTGACTCGAACAGTCACTGTCGACGGGATGTAAGACCTATAAAAACCGTCGAGAGTGCTCCGACGGGGGAGACTCCGACGCTCAAATCAGAAAGAGCGATTTTCGAATATAAAAGAAACAGACTGAGAGCTCAAAGAGGAAGAGGTTCCCTGTGATTAGAGTGTCCAATGTGTAAGACTAAGGGATCGTACCTGGTTTGGAGGGTTTTGAGACACCTTATACCTACGAGAGGCATACGCCTTCGAGGTATTTCAATTCTACTTTTCTTATCAAACTGATCCGAAAATCTCAGGAATTCGATATTCTGAATTGATCGTGATCTTTATCATATGGGAACTTTCGATTCCTGGAGAGATCATTTCCTTAACTGAAAGATCCTAAAGATATCATTTGTAGGCGGGATACCAAAGCTGTAGGGTGTTTTAACCTTCCTTTAGCATCGTTAGAGCCGCTGGCTATCGATCGGTCGTTTGGTCGATGAAATGTTTTCGGTACTCGTTCGTTCGATAGATGCGTGATTGTATACTTGATCGGAGAGGTTATTTTTGTTCGGTAAGTGGGGCAATTGAGTTTTTATCGTTCGGGAGATTTGGGCGACTAAGACCCTTCGGTAGATTGTCATAGGGAGCATTGGATATGGGCCTCGCGTGTCGGCCTTTCAAGTATTATCCCTCGATTTTGGGCCTAGGGCTATCCCCCATCATTTGCCCCTACTTAGGGTGACGTTTCGTAGAAAATCACCATGAGTACTCGTTCCTGGCTTACGGATCGTCACCACGTGTCGTTATTGGGGTATGTAGATTGTCTCTTGGTGTTTTTATGAGACCATTCGTTCATGCGCACTGGCACTTTCATTCATTTTCCTTCTTCGAGAGCCACCAGAGAAGTCATTTCTGAAAACAATGGTGAAGACGTCCGTTACTCAAACTTACCCCGATATTGGCGATATCACGAGCACATTGTTCATAAAGGAGTTTCAAGAAATCCAAACTGATATGCTAATAGGAGATGATTATACTTTGGTGTCCGCCACGGATGCTGATAGGGCTAACCTGATACCGGAGGGGTGTGTACCGATGTACCACCAATCGATTAAGTATGGACTAAAAGTCTCCGATATGGGTCCTTTTGCGAAAGTATTGCATCGTTGGAATATATTCCAAACTCTCCTGATTCCAAGTGTTTGGCGTCTGGTGGTTGCTGTGGCTTCTCTGTTAGGATTTTGTCGTCTTCGTTTTGATTTCGACATCTTATCGTCCATCTTCATCTTGATGAGATGTGAAAACAGTGGTTCGATTAGAAGCTGGTACAAACTACAAACTCAGCTCGAGTCTAACTGGAGGTTCTGTTACAAGGAGTCCATTGACAAGAACTAGATGCACAAGTTCATTTTTCGTAGAGTTTTCGGATAAGAATCGCATCTCTATACTGCCTGATGCCAATGAGGGGTCTTCTTTAGGACTAAAACCCCCAACCGCATCTAAGCACGGTCATTTCATTCGGTCGGTCGGTGGTTATTGTAAGTCCACCGGTTGAGATATATGGCTCGAGTCCCTACTAGATGATCAGATGTTGTCCTTGGCTAGTTTACTGATTGGGGAGAAGAGAAAGATTGATAGACCTCTCTTACTGGAAAGAGGAAAGGTTAAGTGGGTTGATTCTATGGATACTGTAATATCGACACTGCGATGTCCGTACTAGTATTCCTGATCATGAAATTAATAAAATATTCTTCAGTTTATATATATAGAGAGAAATTTTAATTTTATTGATTTTTGATTTTGGGGTTTTTATTTTTAAATTTAATTTTTTGTATATTCTGATGCCGTACCCGTGATTTGAAGTCTAAAGCGAGTATAAAAATATATATATTCATTTATCAATTTAGTCATTCACTCGTTCATTTTTATTTTTTTTAAATATATATATATAAAAAAAGGGGGGGGGGTGGGTCCCCCCCCCCCCCTCTCCCCCCCCCCCCCCCCCCCCCCCCCCCCCCCACCGCCGCCTTCCTCCCCTCCGTCGCCGTTGCACCATCAACCGCTATCTCCGACCACCGTCTCACTTTCTCTCACTCTCCCTTCTCGGTTCTTCTCTCTGCTCCCATTCTCTCTCTACATCTCACTACCGCTCTCCCTCTTTCTCCCGTCTCCACCACTTCCCCCGCCACTGCGCCGCCTTCGACCACCATCAACCGCTGCGACTCGCCTCCGACCATTCTCTCACTCTCCCTTTCCATTCATCTCTCTGCCTTCCTCTATCGATCTCTCTCTCTATCCCTCGCGGTCTCGCAATTTGCTCTCTCCCGATCTCTCCCTTCCGCGGTTCTCCATTATGTACCGCCACCATCACCGCCATCCTCCGTTGTCTCCCTCTCTGTCTCTCATTTTCCCCCTCTGTCTCTCTCTATTTTCGCACGTTCTCTCTCTACCGCGCGATCTTCCTCACTCGTTCGATCGTAGTTTCCCTCCCCTATTCGCTAGACCGCGAACTGCTCACAGTTGAGAGTTTCCTGCAACCATCGCAGGAGCTTCATGCTAGTGGTAGTAGACCCTCGAAAACCCTAGGCCCCAATTGCACTCCTTCTACGCAGGTAAGGGCGAGATTTTAAATTCGGTAGCTCTAGGGTTTTGGTTCTTTCGTAATTTAAGCCTAATTGCTGAACTTTGCTTCGAATTTGAAGCATTGTAGGTCTGGACTAAGTTGTAGGCGCACGGACGTTAGGGTTGTGGACTGCGGAAACCATAGGTGAGTGATTTTGGTTCATTCAATTTTGTTGATTGAATTTAGAATGAATTTAGGAAAAGAAGTATTGTATATGTTAAGATATATGTTAGATTAGATTTAAATGCATTGTCTGACGTTAAATGTGATTATTTAGGTTAAATATAGAATTTTATATGAGTTGGGCTGTTCTGGATGATAGAATCGTATTGACTTGACCAGAATAGCTTCTCTTAAAGTTTAATTTGACGTATGCATGATAATAGTCGAAAATTAGGATTTAAGTTTAAGAATTGATGCAGTCTTTTTCATTTTAAGTTATCCTGCATATAGGAAATTAAAATCTAATTTTCGTATTATGAAAATAGGATTCAATACCTTGAAAATGATATATGGTTTGAAGCAATTGGATGAAAATCGAAAAGTGTATGATTTTTTGAAGATCTTCTTTTTTTTTTTGGAAATTTATTTATTTTAAGCGTATTTTCGACTTCGAGTGGTTTTAGAGTTGAATTAGGCTTGATTTCGATTTTGTTATTTATTTATAAATGAAATGCAATTGATGACATTAGAGTATATTAAAAAATTAGAGAATTAAGTTTTGTACAAACTTAGAGAAAATGATAAACCCTAAAAATCATTGGAAATTTGATGACAATTGTGATAATTTGATTAGGTTGATTTTGTTAGAAACTCGAAGAGTCAATTCAGATTTATTGTGGAAATAGGGAGTGATTACCCTCTCTAGAAGGTGAGTGGGACTTCGACATCTACTATTGATTGACAAATCATATTTTACCGATTTTCAAACGACATGATTTCTATACGTATGAAAACTGAGTTTTTGGATTTTGATAAGTGTATGTATATTTTTGTGACCATTGGAGTGTCCCAACTGCTGATTTTATTGATATGTATCCATGAGTTTGATAACTGGATATTGTGCCACATTTCTTTGACATATTGACATATTTTAATGCTTCCACTGGTATTGGCACATGGTTTTAAATGAATTTATATGTACTATTAAGGCTGTACGCATGGGGCTATATGCCCAGTCGACGTGATGATGTGATGCATGGGGCTGCGTGCCCGACCGACTTGATGATATGGTGATATGCTTCCTATAGCTTTCCGTAGCTATGAAGGGTATTTGGTAGAGGCACCCCTTGTACCCGGGTACATTTCGGCTGGAGGTATCCGCCAAATTGTTATGTGTATGGTTGTCCCAGGTTGACCCTCATCGGGGAGGACGTGAGTTTACCTCTGTCTAGCACTGGGCGGGTATCATACACGGCCAATTATTTATATATATTATTATTATTATTTACAGGCTAGTTGGAGTAGTTTGTGGCCAACATTGGGGTAGAGAGCCATTATTTGATATTTGCATTATGAAAACCCTCAATGAGCCCATTCTTGGTCGAGGTAGACCATTGTCGGGGTTGTTTGTTCAGCCGGCTCTACATATGCTACTTTATACATGGATGGATGCATATATATTATGTTATCAATGTGTGCCTTGAGATATGTTATTTTTGAAACAACACGATATTTTCACACACTTGATACTGTGTTACATGTTTTGACACTCCAAGTTCACACTTGATATTGATAGCACGATGTCAATCCCCTCACTTGTTGAGTATCCTCCAATAGATACTCACCCCTCACTTTCTTTCCCTCAGGCTTAGTCTTGGACCGAAAGAGAATCATTGTATTTGCATACTTGCGATTTGGACTTGATATCATTGGGTTTGGGTATGGATTTTATCATTTTTTCCACTATGATTATTGGTGATATCGTTGTATATTGGAAATTTTTTTGTTTGACCAATGTATGTAATTATTTTTATGGGATGACTGTAATAATTATGGACATTATTGTAAAACTCTCCCATTATACTTGCATTGAGGTATTTGTAAACATTTAAACTCTCTACTTGGGAAATTATTGTATATTATATAAAATTTTAGATTCGCTCGGTGTGGTGGCTGCTCATGTTCTAATTGGGCATGATAGTAGAGGTTGGTGGCTAGGTCTGCTAGAAATTTTTATAGCTTTGCGTTGTTCTGGATGTTGGCTGTGGGATTGGTTGATTTTGGAGAGGCCGGGATGACCATTTGTTTATTTTACAGGATTGATGTTGATATACAGGTGAAATTGTACATGGGAGACCTCCGATTTATGGGAAAGTTCTACTCGATTTTCTGTAAAAATACAGTCGGCATTCAGGGCAACAGGCGGCTGTTCACGATCCCTGTTCGGGGTGTGACAGATACCTTCGATGATGTCGTGTTGGAGAAAATTACCATCGACAGACAGGCTCGATTGGGTGCGAGGGAATCTCCTCAAGAGTCCGTCGGGGCGTCTGTGTCCCTCCAGGAGTCTTCTTCTCCCTTGTTAAAGAGAAAAAAGATTTCATCATCTTTGTTTTCGTCAGGGCGCGAGTTGTTTGTTCTGTCGAAGCGCTCGGATCTGTCGGGAACCATTCCTATGGAGGCCCTTGCCTCGGAAGGAAGTGAGTCAACGGGGAATGGGAGCATTGGCAAGGGTGAACCAAGAAGATCAGGAGATGTTCCCTTACCTAGCGCTGAGGTTGGGTTACATGCTTCTGCAACTGTGGTGGAGAAGATGGCAGGACCTTCGTCTGCTATTTTGGTTTGGCCTTCGCGCAAAGAAAAGCGCAAGGTTCCCGATGAGACTGCTTTATTACCTACCATTCCCGTTCGATCCTTGGAAAGGCTCGAAGAAGCGAGGGACTATTGCGGTTTGAGCTGGAGATAGGCAATTCAGCTATATAAATTTGACCGAGGCAGACCGAATTGTGGACTAATTAGATTTTCATCGGTGTGAGCTGGATTTACACAGGATGTCTCAGAAACAAGTTGACGAGACCCTTAAGTCTCTTGGATTGATGGTATCATCTTTTTTTTATATGTTTATTCAACTTCTTTTCTTTCTTGCTTCTTTCCTAATCCATCTTTTCTTTTCAGACCAAAGCTCTTACGGAGTTCCAGGAGCGACAGAAAAAGCAGATGGGAGATCATTTGGAGGGACGCGTTGTTGAGCTGAGCATGTAATGCAAAAAGCTAGAAACAAAGGCTAGGGTGCGAGGCACATCTTCAATCAGTTGAGAGACTAGCTCAGCTTCGGGAAGAGTCTCTTCTGGCAGCCGAGCACAAGATTACTGATCTCGAGCAGTCTCGCGCAAGGGACACTGCTATCTTGAAAGATTCCTAACGTAAATTGGTCGAAAGACTGAGGTGTGCTGAAAAGATAATTCACCAAATGGGTCTGGGTGACGCTTTGCCCCCGGTTGAAGAGGTTGCAACGTCCAAGGCTAGATGATCGCTCCTGTGGCCCCTACTACAGTTCCAACTGTTAGGGGATCTGCTTCTCGGTGAGTTTCATTATTCTTGTCCTTTTCTTTGTATTCTTCCTTTAGAACTTTATATCCCGGTACTTTTGTTTTGAACAATTCTTGATTCACGTCCTCGATTGAGGCACTTTTAGATAGAGGGACCGTATCCACCCGCTCGGAAAGTTTCATCCCTTATTGACGACACATACGAATGATAGGATCTGGGCGATTTAGACCCGCCATTCGGTAAGAAAATTTTAGATAGAGGGACCATTCGGTAGGATTAGGGAACATGCTTGCAGGAAGTCCATTAAGTCGATACCTTACTAATTTAAAAGATACCCCCGCATTCTGGAGAGAGAATCATTAATAATAGACCCGGGTGATCACTTAGGAGTAGAAGTTGAGGACTCCGGATCACATAATAATGTCCCAATTTCTAGCAGCGTTCTAAACTTGATCTTTATATGTTTAGTGCTGGGCAGAGCTTTCAGGGCATTTAGGTCCGGCCTGCTCAAGATGACATTGTAGAGCGAAGGAAGATCCACCACGTTGAACATGACAGGAGCAGTCACATGGTTAGGGGGCGTTTCGAGGGTAACCGGAAGTGAGATAATACTTTCGGGGTATATCAATTCATCTGAAAGCCCTTTGATCGGGTCTGCATGGGGTTGGAGATGAGCAAAAGTAAACCCCATTCATCTGAAAGCATCCCGGTATAGAAAGTCACAGCCTGCCCCCTGATCGACAAAGATTATTCTGACTTCATGTTGCCTAATCTTGGCGGTCATCACAAGGGGGTTATGTCGATTTGGGTCTATTCCGACTAGATCTTCGTCCGTGAAACCAATGACGGGTCTCTTCCCCCTTGTCATTTATTGGCGTCTGTCGCTAGAATTTCTTGTGGTGCAGAAGGAAGTGTCTTCAGGAGATAGAATATCAACGCGATTAGGTATCTCACTTCATCTTTTAATGAATTATCGAAAGAATGGGAAAGGTTCTGAAGGACTCGCCCATCTTGGATTTGGAGTATTACTCCGTCTCTTTCGTCGGCTGGGGGCCAAGTAGCTTGTTGGTCCTTTGTCCGGTCACGTCACGGTGGTTCATGCCAATGACCGGCGGGGAGATCTCTTTTCCTCCTATCGATTAACTCTTGTTGTCTCCCATTGCACACCAGGATTCTAGTTTATCTTTTAACTTCTTGCAATCATCTGTTGTGTGGCTGTAATCGCGGTGGAAGTGACAGTATCTGGTTCTGTCCCTGCTGGGGTCATCATCGGTCGACCGTGAGGGTTATCAGATGTATGGCTTGTCATTGATTAAGGCTAAGACCCGACCAGTGGTCTCATTCAGAAGGGTGTAGTTATACTTTTGTGAAGGAGGGAGATTCGCTCGGCTCTTCCTTGGTAGAGACCTTCTGGGTGATCGGTTACGTTTCTTTCGAACGGATCGATCCCTTTTATGATTAAACGCCTCAGCATCCTCAGTGGCGATACATTTTTCAGCTCGGACGTAAAATTTCTGGATAGTAGTAAGAGATTTCTTCGTGATCGATACTTTCATATCGGAAGGTCGTAGTCTTGTTAGTAGCGCAGTCAGCGCGATGGAATGATTCAAAGATAGAATCCTCATCATTTTTGCCTTGAATCTTTCCAGGAAGTCCCTAGTGACTCGTTCTCCTTCTAATGTAATGACAGTAGAAAAGTAGACTTTCTCTTGACCCTTCTGCTTATCGCAAAATGTGACTCGAACTGTTCTCGTAGTTGAGAAAAAGTACTTATGTCAACGGCAGAAGAGAGTTAAACCAAATTAACGCGTTTCCCGTGAGAGTGGTAGGAAAAATATTTACACATGACCGCATTGGACATGTCTCTTGAAATCATCACTGTCACGAAATGGTCCATATGATCCCAGAAATCTGTTGTCCCGTCGTATCTTTCAATGGGGACAGGAGTACGTTGCGAGGCATAGACTCCGAAGAGACCTTCGGATCAAGAGGTGAAACATGAGAATAGAGGGAAGCTTGGTTTCCCTGGGCATTGACCCGCTTGAGTTCGTCGGCAACAAACTGCTCGACTTGCTTTCGAAGATTACAGGGGTTTAATCTGGAATTTTTGAACATTTCATGGTGTGGGGGCAATGGTTGTCGCTGGGGACGCTTAGACCCCCCAATGGAAGATTGGCTCTCGGGCCTAAGGGCGCTGTTAAGGCCCTTCAGTTGTTTGTTCATGTCCTGAATTTTTTACTCCAGTCTCTCCATTTGGAGGGGACTGACTCGCTCTGGAGCAGGGGCCACAATCGACTGTCCTGGGAGCGTAGGCTGCAGGACCTATTCCTGATAAGGCGGGCAAGGGGAGGTCGCACGATTACGAATAGAGTGATCGAGTGCTATGGGAAGGGCGGCCTCAGAAGTATTGCAGTGCACCCTTTTGCAGTGAGAGCGACTTTCGAAGATGCTCTAGTTCTCGGAGGCATGGTTGTCAGGATTACAGAAGTTGCTCTAGTCTGTTTCTACGGACAGCGCCAATCTGTTGGAGGTGGGTTATGTCTGCACAGATACCGGCTCCTTGCTGGCTCGAACAGTTACTATCGACGGGATGTAAGATCTGTAAAAACTGCCAGAGGGTGCTCCGATGGGGGAGACTCCGACGCTCAAGTCAGAAAGAGATGTTTTCGAATGTAAAAGAAACAGACTGAGAGTTTAAAGAGGGAGAGGTTCCATATGATTAGAGTGCCCAATGTATAAAACCAATGGAGCGTATCTGGTTTGGAGGTTTTGAGATACTTTATACCTACGAGAGGCGTACGCCGTTGGGGTGCTTCAACCCTACTTTTCTTATCGAACTAATCCAAAAATTTCAGGAATTCTATATTCTGAATTGATCGTGATCTTCATCGTATGGAAACTTTCGTTTTCTGGAGAGATCATTTTCTTAACTGAAGGATCCTAAAGATGTCATTTTTAGGCGGGATACCAAAGCCGTAGGGTGTTTTGACATTCTTTTAGCATCGTTAGAGCCGCTGGTTATTGATCGGTCGTTTGACCGATGAAGGGTTTTTGGTACTCGTTCGTTCGATAGACAAGTGATTGTATACCCGATCGGGGAGGTTACTTTCGTTCGGTAAGCGGGGCGACTGAGTTCCTATCATTCGGAAGATCTGGGCGATTAAAACCATTCGATAGATTGTCATAGGGAGCATTAGATATGGGCCTCATATGTGGGTCTTTCAAGTGTTATCCCCTCGATTATCCCCCCATCAATTATTATTTATTTTTACTTTATTATTTTATTTTATTATAAATATTAGATTAAATTTGAACTGGACATTAAAGATGGGAGTAGAAAGATTATTATGATACTTTTTGATGATGTCACTGAATTGATAATTGGAATAAGTGTTGAAACCTTAACTTCTACCAAAAATAAGGTAAGAAAAATTTAACACATCTAATGAATCAAGAGAGAAGATGAGAAGATTGTTGAGCTATGTTTTTTGGTCTTGTTGGAGTCAATTCTTACTCCATAGATACCTGCTCTTCCGACTCGAGCAGGGATCCGGTGACGGTGGTGTTCGTCAGTTTTTTACGGATGAAAACCTACAAAACCCCCACCGAGGCTAGCCCGGTAGGGGGACTCCGAAGCTCAAGTCAGTATGAATGATGAAATAATGACTGATAGTAGTCGTACATATCATACTTCTGATTGTATATAGAGTATAATACGAAAACATACCTCTGATCGTATAATATTGAGCATGAAACCCTACCTTTGTCGGTGTATGTAAATAAGTATGAAACTCCCCTCTGAATGACATATAGAATTGGGCATGGAAACCCCCCTTTAAACGACGTATAAAACTGGGTATAGAATTCTCATCTGAATAACATAGATTTAGGTATAAAACCCCCTCTGAATGATATATAGAACTGGATATGGAACCATCATCTGAATAATATAGATTTGGGTATAGAATCTCCTCTGAACAATGTATAGAACTGTCTCTCTTTCGTGTGTAATGAGTCCCCTCTGAGAGTTGTTTATAATTTGTATTTATAGCCTTCCAGGAATGTAGAAAACTCTAGTTTCCTTTTGTTTGAACTTTTTCAAAATGGTTAGGATTGTAATTAGAGATTTTTGAAAAATTTAGACTTCATCAAGATTTAGAAAAGTTTAGAACTTTAGAAAGATTCTTTTTCTTTATAAGAGTCCATGAGAATTATGATTCTGCAGAAATATGAAAAGATTTGTTCTTGATGGTGATTAGCTTCCTTATCGGATAACCATGTATGATTTTGGAGACCTATTAAATAGGGTACCATTATTTGGCCCCACTCCTAATTGCATTTTGAAGAAATGGTATTAGTAGTAGAGTGGATTGTAAGAGGCCTCCCAGAAAACCGAAAGGTCAAGAGATCAGTAGGTCAGTAAACTGAGAGATCAAATGATCGAGAGATCGAGTCATCGAGAGACCGAGTCATCGGGTGATTGAGAGATTGACAGATCTACAGGTTGAGTGATCGTAAGATCCAGAGGTCGAACGATCGAGCGATTTCAAGACCGACAGGTCGAATGATTGGGAGACCGATAGATCGAACTATCGAGACCGACAGATTGAACGATCGAGAGAATACCAGATCGATAGGTCGAACGATTGAGAGAATAACAGACTGATAGGTCGAATGATCGAATGATTGGGAGATCGATAGGTCAAACGATCGAACGATTAGGAGACCGATAGGTCAAACTATAGAGAGATTACGAAACCGACAGGTCGAACGGTCGAGAGAATACCAGACCGACAGGTCAGACGATCGAGAAAATGTCAGACCGACAAGTCGAACAGTAGATCAGGGCGTCATAGGCCCGTTCAGGGAATTAGATCCCATCGGTAGATCGAGATGACATGGGCCCATTTGGGGAGTTCCATCCCTTATTGATGACATATTCAAATGATAGGCGACTTAGGCCTGTTGTATGATATGAAACTTTTAGATGGAGGGGTCGTGTTCACCCGTTCAGAGAGTTTCATCTCTTATTGATGACACATTCGAATGATAGGATTTGGGCGATTTAGACCCATCATACGATATGAAACTTTTAGATAGATGGGTCATGTCCACCCGTTCGGAAAGTTTTATCCGTTATTGATAACATGTTCGAACGATAGGATCTTGGCGACTTAGGCCTGCTGTACGATAGGAAACTTTTAGATGGATGGCTCATGTCCACCAATTCGGAGAATTTTATCCTTTATTGATGACATATTTGAACGATAGGATCTGGGTGATTTAGCCTCGCCGTACGATATGAAACTTTTAGATGAAGGGACCATGTCCACCCATTTGACTAGTTCCATTCCTTATTGATGACACGTTCGAATGATAGAATTTGAGTGATTTAAACCCGTCGTACGATTGGAAACATTTAGATAGAGGGGCCGTGTCCACCCATTTGGGGAGTTCCATCCCTTATTAATGATACGTTCGAACGAGAGGATCTGGATGATTTAGACCCACTGTACGATAGGAAACTTTTAGATGGAGGGGTTGTGTCCACCCGTTCGGAGAGTTCTGTCCCTTATTGATGACATGTTCAAACGATAGGATCTGGACGATTTAAACCCGCCGTACAATAGGAAACTTTTAGATGGAGGGGTCGTGTCCACCCATTCGAGAAGTTTCATCCCTTATTGATAACACGTTCGAACGATAGGATCTGGACGATTTAGAATCGTCGTACTATAGGAAACTTTTAGATGGATGGGTCTTGTCCACCCGTTCAGAGAATTCCATCCCTTATTGATGATACGATCGAACGATAAGATTTAGGCGAATTAGACCCGTCGTACGATAAGAAACTTTTAGATAGAGGGTTCGTGTCCACCCATTCGAGTAGTTCCATCTCTTATTGATGACACGTTCGAATGATAGGATTTGGACGATTTAGACCCGCCGTAAGATAGGAAACTTTTAGATAGAGGGGCCGTGTTCACTCATTCGGGGAGTTCCATCCCTTATTGATGACACGTTCGACCGATAGGATTTGAACGATTTAGGCCTGTCGTACGATAGGAAACTTTTAGATAGAGGGGCCGTGTCCACTAATTCGGGGAGTTCCATCTCTTATTAATTACACGTTCGAACGATAGGATCTGAACAAATTAGGCTCGCTGTACGATAGGAAACTTCTAGATAGAGGGGTCGTGTGACCAGGAGTTCAAGCGAGTAATGGTCGGGAGTACATAATGCTTGTACTAAGAAAAGCAAAAGTAGAAGATCCGAAAACTGACCTAGAGTCTGTATTCTAACCGAATGATGTAACTCTGGGTAAATGCGAGAGGTTAGAGACCGATGCGAGAGAATAGTGTCGGCCTTTGCATTCATGAGTGTTGGCTTATTGTCGAAGGCGTTATAGCCAAGAGAATATAGTAGAGCAATATTGCAACTGGTGTGATGCAATTTTGAACAAAAAGGGAGCTGAATTCCATCATGAGGTTAGAGCTCATAAGTAGAAAACTGAGAGAAAGTGGATGCAGAACTCATGTGAGACGTGTGATTACAAGCATAAGTTATATGTATTCGGCTGGAAGTTGTTTCCGAGAGAATTCCATTGAGAGATTTCAATTGAAAGAATAGACCAGATTTGTCTGTCGGGGAGATACACCCCTAGCGATAACTCTGTTCGGGAGGACTTATTTGAAAGATTTTGTTCAAAAAGATAGGTTATGTTTGCCCGTTTGAGGAAATAAATCCCTAACGATAGATTTCATTTAGGAGGACTCGTTCGTTCGATAGACTGGGCGATATTTGCCCATTCAAGGGGATACCAACGAGTCGACTCATCGAAGGATAGAGAGGCAATTAAGACACTGACAAGTCGAGGGATTGAGAGATCGACTGATTTACAAATCGAGTGATCGAGATATCAACATCACCAGGTTGAGTAGTCGGGGGATCGGGAGATGGAGATACTGAGAGTTCTGAACGATCGAGATATTAAGATATGGAGAGGTCGACAGATCGAGTAATCAGCAGATCAGATGATCAGAAGGTTGAGAAACCGATAGGTCGATAGATCTATTAAATGAGTGACTGAGATATCGACGGATCGATAGGTCAGTGATCAGCGGATCAAGTGATTGGAAGGTTGAGATACCGAAGAGTCGATAGATTCATAGAGCGAGTAACTGAGAGATCAACAGATCAAAAGATTGGGAGACTAACAAGTCGAACGGTGGAGAAATCAACAGGTCGAGAGACCAACAGGTTGGACGATTCGAATGGCTAGGAAGTTGAAAGACTGTCAAGAGATTGAGAGGCCAATAGGCCGAACAGTGGAAAGACTTACAAGTCAAACAATCGAGGGTGACATAGGCTCGTTAAGGAGATAGATCCCGTTGGTTGGATAGGGCGACTGAGACCCTTCAGGGAGATAGATCTCTTCGATTGTTCAGAACGACTGAGACCCTTCAGGGTGATGATCTCTTCGATAGATTGGAGCGACATAGGCCCGTTCATTCGATAATGTATCATGAGATAGATAGTCAACAAATTATCCACACGAAACCGAGATAATAAGGGCAAAAGAATTACCTAACAAGGGGTACCCCCGATTACCTCATCCCGATTGTCGCATGGTTGAATCAACTCAGACTGTCAAGAAGAAGTGAAGCCAGGTTTAAAATTTCTACGACTGGTCAGTCAGTCGTTCTCATCACCCCACGGCGAACCTAATCGGAGTCAATTTTTATGGATAAGAAATCTGTAAAAACCCCACTGGGGTTCTAACTCAAACAGGAAGCCGATGACGGTGGTGTTCGTCGGTTCTTTACGGATAAGAAATCTATAAAAACCCCACTGGGGTTGGTCTAGCGGGGGGACTCCAACGCTCAAGTTAGTATGAGTGATGAAATAAATACTGATAGTAGTCGTAGATATTATACTTCCGATTGTATATAGAATAGAATACGATAACATACCTCTGATCGTATAAGATTGAGCATGATACCCTACCTTTAATGGTATATGTAAATGGGTATGAAACCCCCCTCTGAATGACATATAGAATTGGGTATGGAAAGCCCTTTTGAACGAAGTATAAAACTGGGTATGGAACTCTCATCTGAATGACATAGATTTGGATATAGAATCCCATCTGAATGATGTATAAAACTGGGTATGTAACCCTCATCTGAATGACATAAATTTGAGTATAGAACCCCATCTGAACGATGTATAGAACTATCTCTCTTTCGTATGTAAAAACTGAATTTTCTCCGAGAGTTGTCTATACTCTGTATTTATAGTCTTTCAGGGGTGTAGAAAATCCTAATTTCCTTTTGTTTGAAATCTTTCAAAATTGTTAGCATTGTAATTAGAAATTTCTGAAAGATTTAGAATTTCTCAAAATTTAGGAAAGTTTAGAACTTTAAAAAAATTCATTTTCTTTATGAGAGTCCACGAGAATTATGATTCTATAGAAATATGGAAAGATTTGATCTTGATGGTGATTGGCTTCTTTATCGGATAACCATGTATGATTTTGGAGACCTATTAATAAGATACCATCAGGTCTAATTATAATCCCATTATGTTAATTTTTTTATTTTTATTATATTTCTCCATAGACGACAAATAAATATTTAAAATATCATATGTTAATTTTATGATTTGGAGTATAATTATTTAATAACAATTTTATATTTTTAAAATAATATTGATATAAATTTACTTATATTTTTTAACAAAAACGAAGATAATGAATATATTTTTGATTATACTTAACTTGGTAAAAAAAAAATTAATGGATATGTTGAAAGAAAATGAATTTGACATTGGGGAAAAAATTGTAAAATTACATCCCTCAATTTATAATGGTCAACATTTTTTTTTTAATAAATAGTTTGTTTCAATTAGTTATATATATTTTTTTATATTGTTTTAACTCTTGGACAAATATAATTTTGGTTTGTTAGATATGGTTTAATTTTTATCATTTATTTTATATTCCTATTAATATTTTTTATCATGATTTAAATTTTATCATTTATTTTGTATTCATTTTAATATTTATTTTGATCAATAGACAAATTTGCATTTCAATAGTTACATTGTAGACTAATCATAATAGCCATTAGTATAATAATGCATTTAAAATTAATATTATCTTATACTCTTAAAATATTGTTTATATATTCCGATGAACCCTATTTATTTTCTTTTAATAACAATATTAATGGATTCAATTTGTTATGCATTGAATAATATCACATAAAATTAAATTAAATATTTTTACAATTTTATTATACACTTAATAATATCTAATTAAATTTAATTTAATATTTTAAAATTTTTATAGTTTTATCTCATTCATTGAAAAATATCATTTTAAAAAAATAATAACATAACTTCCATATGACCTTTAATGTATTTTTAGGTTAATATTACATTACACTTTTAAAATATTAGTTACATATAATCCACTAGACTCCTTTTTTTTTTTTTTTCATTTTTAACTTAACTGAATATGAAAAATATTATTTTTAAAAAATAATTACATAATTTCCATATGACCTTTAATGTAGTTTTAGGTTGATTTTACATTACACTTTTAAAATATGAGTTACACATAATCCGATGGACTCCTTTTTTTTTCATTTTTAACTTAATTAAATATAAAAAAATATCATTTAAAAAAAATACATAACTTTCATATGACATTTAATGTATTTCTAAGTTAATATTACATTACACTTTTAAAATATTAGTTACACATAATCCGATGGAAGCCCATTTTTTTCATTTTTAACTTAACTGAATATTTTAAAATTATTATAATTTTATTTCTGAAAAATATTTTTTAAATAAATCATATAACTTTAATGTGATTTTTAATGTATTTCACTTAATTACAATTTTTAGGTTAGTATTAAGTTACACTTTTAAAATATTATTTACATACAATTGGATGGTCTCCCATTTATTCCATTTAAGAAATATTAATAATGGACTCCATTTTTTACACATTTAATAATATTAAATAAAATTTCATTTTATAATTTTACAATTTTAGTATCCACTTGATAATATCAAATTAAACTTAATTGTATATTTGAATACTATTATAAAAATTATTATAAAACTTATAAACTCTATATGACTTTTAACGTATTTCTCTTAATTAATTGCACATTTTAAAAATATTATTTACACATATTGATTACTACCTAATGGACAACCAATAATAGATTTAATTTATTCTGCATTGAATAATATGAAATTAAATTTAATGAAACAGTTTTACAATTCAAATGTCCACTTAATTTCTTATGCAATATCAAATAAATTTTATTTAAAAATTTATTCAATTCTACTATCCATTTAATAACATTAAATTAAACTTAATTGAACATTTAAAAGTTATTATAATTTTATTTCATTTATTGAAAAATATTTCTTTTAAAAATCAATTATTTATCTTAATATTTTGTCTTAATTACAATTTTTATGCTAATATGATGTTGTACTTTTAAAATATCTTTTATAAAAAGTAGAATTCAATAAACACCCATTTATTTTCATTTAATAATATTAATAATGCACTTACTTTATTATGCATTTAATAATATCAAATAAATTTTAATTAAATATTTTTACAATTTTACTATCCTATGTTAGATTTTTCATTTTTATTATACTTCTTCATAAACTACAAATAAATATTTAAAATAATCATATTTTAATTTTTTTATTTGGAGTATGATTATTTAATAATAATAATTCTATATTTCTATAATTGTATTGATATAAATTTTTTAATATTTTCTAACAAAAACGAAAATAATGAATATACTTTTGACGATATTTAGTTTAGTGAAAAAATATCAATTGATATGTTGAAAGATAATAAATCTGACATTGAAGAAAAAAATTACATCCCTCAATTTAAAATAACCAACTTTTTTTCTTTTTTTTTTAAAATAAATGATTTGTTTCAATTAGTTGTATTTAATTAAGTCATTTTTCGAGGTTTTGTTTGTTTATAATAAATAAATCTTTACTTTTAACTTCTCTTTTTCTATTCTAAACTTACTAAAAAGTTTTTAAATTGTAAAATTATATAAAAAAATATTATAAAATTAAATTTCTTGTATATAAAAATCAAATATATATATATATATATATAATTAATCGGCACGGGTTTAAAATACTAGTTTAATATGAAGACCTAGTTTCATTTGTGTTGATTGAGTTGAGTGTTGGCCGGGCATGACGAGGCAATTTCTATAAGATGGGCCGGGCTTGGACTTTGGTCCTCTTTAGAAGCCTGCATGCAACAAAAGTAGATAGAAAAGCCCGGGTCCAGCTCTATGAAAGTTTGAAACCGGGGCCCCTTTTTTTTGCCCCAAATAGGTTCGATCTAGTGTTGATAAAGGAAGGTAATAGTAATGATGAATTTTGGTGTTTAACATTGTAATGAAGGAATAATGTGAACTTGGTTGCACTCGAAAATATTGAACAGTTTTCTCTGTAAAAGCATAGAATCCATGAAAGCATTCTCTGGAAAGACGAATGCAGCCATGAAGGCATTCTCTACGACGACATCTTCTTTCCAATTATACATCACCAGTAGTCCCTCCTCATCTCTTAACACTATGGTACAGGAGGACAGACTTGATGGTGACCCAATTTACATTACATTACATGCAACTGCACCTGGAAATTCCAAATAAATGATACTAAATCAAATAAACAAGACCGAGGATACACAAGAAATTGCATTACCTGGACTTGCAAGAGGGAGCCCTCATGGCCCAACTCCTACGATCAGTATCCGAACTTTATCTGACTAATCTGATCCTAGTACTGTGGGATTCATTGAGAAGTTGGCTCTTCCAAATCATTTTCCTTCATTCCCAAGACTCATGTGTTTTTTTAGAAATGGATGCACAAGAAATTCCATGAAGTTACCATGTTTTTTTATCATATTATTATTTTCAAATTGTGACATATATTTTATTCTTGTAGAAAATTGATTGAAGAGGGAGAGAAAGGGCCACTTGCAAAAATTAGCTTATACGTCCACTTCGCCACGAATTGAAATATCCCGAAAATGGACAACGACATGATTTTGGGAGTTTATTAATTCTACTTTTAGGGAATTTATATATAATTTGAAAATTGGAACGTTGCCAAACGGCAAACAACACAGGCATCCCTTTCTCTGGATAGACCATAGACTCGCTCCCCCTTTTCTATGGCTCCCATGGATTCCCACTGTTTAGGGGTGGAATCAACGCAAATATTTGGTCATCTGGCCACAAATTCTAAATATATTCACATATTTAAAAAAAAAAATTTAAAAAAAAAAAAAAAAAAAAAAAAAAAAAAATATAAAATTAAAAAAAAAAAAAAAAATAAAAAAAAAAAAAAAGAAAAGAAAAAAAAAAAAATAAAAAANNNAAAAAAAAAAAAAAAAAAAAAAAATCTTAAAAAAATAAAAAAAAAAAAAAAAAAAAAAAAAAAAAAAAAAAAAAAATCCCTCCAAATACAAAAAAAAAAAATTAATAAAATATTTATAAAAAAAAAAAAAAATATACTCTTATTTTTAATATAAATTTTTTTTTTTTTTTTTTTTTTTTATTTTTTTTTTTTTATTAATATAATATTATTTTTTTTTAAATTTAATTTTTTATTCTTTAAAAAAAAAAAATTAATTTTAAAAATAAAAAATTTTTTTTTTTTTTTTTAAAAATTATTTTTTTTTTTTTTATAAAAAAAATTTTTTTTTTTTTTAAAAAAAAAACTTTTTAAAAAAAAAAAATTTTTTTTTTTAAAAAAAAAAAAATTAAATTTTAAAAAAAAAAAAATTTTTTTTTTTTTTAAAAAAATTTTTAACCCCTCTTTCAATATATATATTTTTTTTTTTTTTTTTTTTTTTTTTTTTTTTTTTTTTTTTTTTTTTTTTTTTTTTTTTTTTTTTTTTTTTTTTTTTTTTTTTTTTTTTTTTTTTTTTTTTTTTTTTTTTTTTTTTTTTTTTTTTTTTTTTTTTTTTTTTTTTTTTTTTTTTTTTTTTTTTTTTTTTTTTTTTTTTTTTTTTTTTTTTTTTTTTTTTTTTTTTTTTTTTTTTTTTTTTTTTTTTTTTTTTTTTTTTTTTTTTTTTTTTTTTTTTTTTTTTTTTTTTTTTTTTTTTTTTTTTTTTTTTTTTTTTTTTTTTTTTTTTTTTTTTTTTTTTTTTTTTTTTTTTTTTTTTAAAAAATTTTTTTTTTTTTTTTTTTTTTTTTCACGAAAGGTATTGATTTAACAAGTTACCTACACAACTACTATTTTTTTTTTTTTTTTTGAGAGAAGAGTTTAAATATTCTGGGACGAAACAATGAGTCATTTTTACAAATTTTTAGCCTATATGAAATAAATATTTAAAAGTGAATTTACAAATTTTAAAAATCAGAATTGTGGTTAGGAATCTTCCTCCCTATCTACATATGGACAAATCATTGAGGTGGGTAGGCAAATTAAAGCCATCCAATTAATTTAAAAAAAAAAAGAAGAAGGAAAAATTGACATCCATGTGCCTGAAATCCATGTTCTTATTGAGATGGATAGAATCGTTTAGATAGTCTAATAGATTATCTTTATATCAATTTTGAATTAGTTAATCATTATTATTAATGTTTTCTGATCGATGAAATTTAATATTTCGGTACAATTATAATAATAAGATCATATTAAATAGAAAATAAAATTTAAATAAAATATTTTATAATTGGTATAGTAGGATCTTTTATGGTTATATTCAGAAATCATAACTATATAAAATTATTAGATTAGCAGACCTTTCATTTTTTATTTTTAATTTTAGATTGGATTAGGTAGGGCACCAAGATTTATATGAACATGGGGGAGACGAAGAAGCAAAAAAAGATTAAATAATTATATTCATTGAAAAGTTCAATGCTCTCTGCTTCTGGTTCTGAAATGGCGAATGATTACCGATAATTCAGGCCTCTTCATAAACTAATTTGAGCTTTCTTTTTTTTTTTTTTTAAAGAAATAAAGTAAAATTCAAAATTTAAATAAGTATCAAAATTTTCTATGGTAATCCTTTTTTCTCCTATAGTTTTTATTATAGTAATAAGTCACATCTGTCGATTTATAAAGATTTAGAACCAGATATGACATGAGAACATAATGTCACGGGGTTTTTACCAAAATAATGATTTTTTTATTCAAAATTAAATAAATAGTGTCATTTTTTTTTTGTTTCTCAAACTAGTGATGTCACGGTTTCAGACCGCGATATTCACTATTTATAACAATTTTTATAAAAAAAAAAAAATTAATGTCGCGGTCTCAGATTACGACACCAATTTCGTGATTAAAAACCGCGACATCAAATACCATACAACATGTGAGATATTTTTTCTTTTATTCATTGTGCATAAAAGACAAGTGCAAGAGAAAATGTGATGTCGCGATTCTAAAGTGCGACATGGGTGTCGCTGTCTGTGACCGTGATACCAAATTTTTTTTTTAATAAAACTTGTTGTGAATAGTGAATGTCGCAGTCTGAACCGCAATATCACTAGTTTTGGGAAAAAAAAAAACAACCTTATTTATTTAATTTTAAATAAAAAAATATTATTTTGATAAAAAGCCCATAATATCACTTCCTTAAAATGATTTTCAAAAGTCATCTTAATATGGAACCAACAATAATATTCGTAAAACCAATTCAACTCAATTTCAAATTATGAAAGTAATAATATTGAAAATTATGTTCTAATTGGTTTAGCCATAAACTATTTTTAAAAATTTTCTTTTGAGAAAAATAAATAGTGAAGACAGTAAAAAAAAAGAAGTATCAGTTGTATTCTAAACAAGCATGCATGGGGTGGTTCATTATCCAATAAAATTCAATTTTAATTACTATTATAAAAGGAACCCTAATTTTTGGTATGATCATACTTTGAAGGCTCCTCAATTTCAAATTTGCATGTTTATTCCCTTAGGTTTTTTTTTTTTTCCTTTTATTTTTTTTTAGAAAGAATGAAAACAAAAGATTTAGATTAACCTCACACATAAACTTTTAATAATTTTAGATTTGTGCAAATTTTCTATAATCATTCGTATTGTGTATTTTTTTTCCTTTACAATCATCACTCTCTCTCTCTCTCTCTCTCTCTCAATTGTTCACATATATTAGTCAAGACCTAAAAATTAAAATTAAGCAATATATGGTTTTCAATTTCATTAAGCTATATGTTTTTTAAAAGCAATAGAGAATACTAGAAAATTAATTAGACACATGTAATAATTCACAAATCACCATAAAAAAAATTACACTAAGTAGCTTATGAATTATTTCAAAAAAAAATTTATATAATTATTAACAATTAAATTTTAAATATTATCTTTAAAGAAATACATGAGTAGATAGAGACAGTGTTTTCGTCGGCACATTCTCATTATCTCTGATAAATTCAACTCCATTGTAAAGACATTCATAGATTGCTCGACTATACTTCTTAGTCTACACCATACTTTTTAAATTTATCTCTCTCAATATATCTTGCATATAGAACTTGATATCTTCGATTAACTACTATTTATTCATTTTTTTTTTTTTGGCTTAGCCCAATGTTGTGTGTGTGACTCGAGATAATTTACTTATGGAGAGAAATATACAAATAAGATTTACACAATCTAATAGTAAAAATGAGATTATATCATTAATAAATTATTTAAAGAAAAGAAGAAAAGATGAAAGAGATCTTTAATATCTATTTCTTAAAATTCTCTTCCCCCATTAGAGACTCAGCAAAAGGAGAATCCGAAAAGATTAATCTTTCCATAATTGAGATGAAATTTGGTAAAATTAAGTAAAAATTTGAACCTATTGATATTAAAAAATAAAATAAAGGATAAGTTATGAATAAGGGGTGAAATTCCACTCAAACTTAGAGTGGTGTTGAGGCCTTTGGTATCAAATTGGAATTTGGATGCCAAGCTAGATTAATAAGTTTACTTTTGATTTATGAATTTTGATCTCACTTCGACTTCTCAATAATTATCTTCCTAAATACATTTGAAAATCAAAGATCTTATTTTTGGGACTCCATTAATATACTCTAAAGTATTTTCTCGCAATCTTTGCTAAAACAGAGCACTTTTGATTTGGTGTTACATATTAAATTAGGGATACAAAACCAAATATACAACAAAAACTGTGTGCGATGCGTCTCATATGAATGCTCTTTTTCATGTGATATATTTTTGGTGCTATTGGAGGTATTTTTGACCTCATAGATAACCGTTCTTTTTGACTCGAATGGAAAATCTGGGCCGATATGATCGTTCAGTCTCATCGGATGAAAAACCTGTAAAAACCCCACCGGGACTGACCCGGCGGGGGGACTCCAATGCTCAAATCAAGAATGATAATAACAAAAGGAAAACTGAATACAACCGAGAGAAATATGGCCCTGTGGCCTCTGTCATGTGATGTATCGGTCGAGCGGATATCGGAACCCCCGTGCGTGTGTGTAGCATGTATGTGTATTGCACAGTAAGCATTATGTATGTCGCATATGTGAAACCATGTGATGCAATATAAAAACATGCGTATAGAGTCATACCTCTGATTGTGTGAAAAATCGGTTTAAAAACCATACCTCTGGTGAAATATGTTTGGGTATGAAACCCCGCTCTGAACGGTATATAGAGCTGACTATCAAGTCATCCAGAATTGGGCATGAAGCCCTACCTTTGCTGATGTATAGAATTGGGTATAGAACCCTACCTTTGCTGATGTATAGAATTGGGTATAGAACCCTACCCTGAACGGCATATAGAATTGTCTTCCTATGGTGTGTAAAAACTGAGTTCCCTCTGAGGGTTGCCTATGCTCTGTATTTATAACCTTCTCAGGGGTGTAGAAAACGCTAGTTTCCTTTTACTTTCAGTCTTTCAAGATGGTAAAGATTGTAATTAGAGTCTTCTGAAAGGTTTAAATTTTTTCAATAAATATGGAAAAATTTGACCTTCATAGTGATTATTTTTCTTATCGGATAACCATGCATGATTTTGAAAACCTATTAAATAAGGTACCATCATTTGCCTCCACTCCTAATTGCATTTTGAAGAAATGGTATTATGAGTAGAGTGGTTTGTAAGAAGTCTTCCAGAAGATGGAAAGGTCAAGAGATCAGCAGACCAATAGACTGAGAGATCAAATGGTCAAGAGATCAAGTCATCGAGAGACTGAGTCATCAGGTGATCGAGAGATTGGCAGATTGACAAGTTGAGTGATCGTGAGATCCAGAGGTTGAACGATCGAGCAGAATACCAGACTGATAGGTCGAACAATCGAGAGAATACCAGACCGACAGGTCAAATGATCGAGAGAATACCAGACCGTCAGGTCGAAAGATCGAGAGAATACCAGACTGACAGGTCGAACGATCGAGAGAATACCAAACCAACAGGTCAAACAGTAGATCAGGGCGTCATAGGCCCGCTCGAGGAATTAGATCCCTATCGGTAGATCGGGGTGACATGTGCCCATTAGGGTAGCTCCATCCCTTATTGATGACACGTTCGAATGATAGGATCTGAGCGACTTAAGCCCGTCGAACGATAGGAGCTGGGCGATTAAGACCATCCGAACGACAGGAACAGGGCGACCAAGGCCCTCCGAACGATAGGAGCTCGGCGACTGAGGCCCTCCGAACGACCAGAGCTGGGCGATTGAGGCCCTCAGAATGATATGAGCTAGGCGACTGAAACCCTCCGAATGATATGAGTTAGGCGACTGCGGCCCTCCGAACGATAAGAGCTGGGTGACTGCGGCCCTCCGAAAGATAAGAGCTTGGCGACTGAGGCCCTCCGAACGATAGGAGTTGGGCGACTGAGGCCCTCTGAACGAACGATAGGAGCTGAGCGACTGAGACCCTCCGAACGATAGGAATTGGACGACTGAGACCCTCCGAACGATAAGAGCTGGGCGACTGCGGCCCTCTGAACGATAAGAGCTAGACGACTGAGGTCCTCTAAATGAACGATAGGAAACTTTAGATAGATGGGCCAGCAAGCCGAACGATGGAGAAACCGATAGGTCGAAAAATCAAACAATCCTTGAGTTAGGAAACTGACAAGAGATTGAGAGGCCGACAAGCCGATCGATGGAGAGACCGACGAGTCGAAATATCAAGCGATCCAGGAGTCAGGAAACTGACAAGAGACTGAGAGGCATACAGTCCGAACGATAGAGTGACCGACATGTCAAAAAATCAAACGATCCTTGAATCAGGAAACTGACAAGAGATTGAGAGGTCGACATGCCAAACGATGGAGAGACCGACAGGTCGGATAGTCGAGGGTGGTATAGACCCATTCAAGGAAATAAATTTCATTGGTAGATCAGGGCGACATGGGTCCATTCGGAGATATAGATTCTAAAGATAAGTCGGGACGACACAGGCCCATTCAGGGAGATAGATCCCAGTGGTAAGTTAGGGCGACGCAAGCCCATTCGTACTAATCATTAAGTGGAATGTGGAATGACAATATTTCTTATGAAAAGGGAATGATCGTCACTGATTGTAAGCACATAGGCTCTTAGAGTTTGGGATGACATATTTGACGCGCACGAATGATAGTAGTTAGGAGACTAAGGCCCTCCGAATGATAAGAGGTGGGCGACTGAGGCCTTCTGAACGAGAGGAGCTGATCAACTGAGGCCCTCCGAATGATAGGAGTTGGGCGACTGAGACCCTCCGAATGATAGGAGTTGGGTGACTAAGGCCCTCCGAATGATAGGTGCTGGGCGACTAAGGCACTTCAAGTGAGAGGAGCTGGACGACTGAGACCCTCTGAATGATAGGAGCTAGGCGACCGAGGCCATCCGAACAAAGGGAGCTAGGCGACTAAGACCCTTCGAACGACAGGTGCTGGGGGACTAAGGCCCTCCGAGTGACAGGAGCTGGGCGACTAAGGCCTTCCGAACAAAGGGAGCTGGGTGATTAAGGTCCTCCGAATGATAGGTGCTGGGCGACTAAGGCCCTTCGAGTGAGAGGAACTGGGCGACTGAGACCCTTTGAATAACAGGAGCTGGGCGACTGAGGTCATCCGAACAAAGGGAGCTGGGCGACTAAGGCCTCCTGAACGACAGGTGCTGGGCGACTAAGGCCCTCCGAGTGACAGGAGTTGGGCGACTGAGACCCTCCTAACGAGAGAAGCTGGGTGACTGAGACCCTCCGAATGAACGAGATGAGCTGGGCGACTGAGACCCTCCGAATGAACGAGAGGAGCTGGATGACTAAGGCCCTCTGAATAATGTGAGCTGGGAGACTCAGACCCTCCGAACAATAGGAAACTTTAGATTAATGGGTCGATAGGCCGAACGATGGAGAGACCAATAGATTAAAAAATCAAATGATTCAGGAATCAGGAAACTGACAAGAGATTGATAGGCTGACAGGCCGAACGATGGAAAGACTGACAGGTCGAATGATTGAGAAGTCAAAGGATCATGAGGTCGGTTGACCAATCAAGTGGAACAATGGAGAGACCAACAAGTCGAAAGATTTGAATGATCAGGAGAACTAGAGACCAATAGGTCGTTAGAGACTATCAAGTTGAGAGATTTAAACAAAAGTGTTTGGCCAAGCAATAACCAGGAGTATAAAGTGCGTGTGTTACGAAGAGTAAAATATCTAAAAGCTAACCTGGAGTCTGTGTCCGGCAATATGAGAGGCTAGTGGCTGAAACAAGAGAAAATAGGGTCGGGCCACAAGTTATCGAATTGATAACAGTATCATCTCGTTACAAAGAGTTTGCTTCTTCCGCTATGATATGTACAACCTTGTATGAAAAGAAGCTTGCTCGTCATCCTTGCATTCTTGCGATAAGACTATACGACGATGACCTGACATTCGGCAGGAGCAAGGCGATGTTTGATAGAATCAAGGCGACTTAGGCCAAACGTTCGGTAAGGACAGGGCAACACTGGCCCATTCGTTCGATAGAATTAGGGCGACTCAGGCCTGGTGCTCGGTAAAAGTAGGGCGAATTTGATAGAATCAGGATGACTCAGACCTGACGTTTGGTAAGAGTAGGGCGATATTAGCCCATTCGTCCGATAGAATCAGGGCGACTTAGACCCGACGTTCGATAAGAGCAGGGTGACTCGGGCCCAATGTTTGGTAGAATTAGGGTGACTTAGGCTCGACGTTTAATAGAATTAGGGTGATTCAAGCCCAATATTTGGTAGGAGCAGGGCGACTCAGACCCGTCGTTCAGTAAGAACAGGGTGACTCAGGCCCAACGTTCGATAGGAATAGGGCGACTTAGGCCCGTTCGTTTGATAGAATCAAGGCGACTCAGGCCTAACATTCGCCCGAGGAGTCAGATCCCTTCATTCGATAGAGTTGGGTCGTAAAGATTTTTCATCTTATCAGTTAGTCGTTCCCATGGACGGTGTCAATCTGTTGGAGATATTTTTGACCCCACAGGTAACTACCCTTTTCGACTTGAATGGGAAGCCTGCGCCAATATGTTCGTCCGGTCTCCTCGGATGAAAAACCTGTAAAAATCCCACCGAGACTGGCCCGGCGGGGTCACTCTAATGCTCAAGTCAAGAAGGGTAATAACAAAAGAAAAACTGAATACAGTCGAAAGAAATATGGCCCTATGGCCTCTATTATGTGATGTATCGGTCGAGCGGATGTCAGAACCCCCATGCGTGTGTGTAGCATGCATGTGTATTGCACAGTAAGCATTATGTATATCGCATATGTGAAGCCATGTGATGTAATATAAAAGTATACGTATAGAGTCATACCTCTGATCGTGTGTAGAATCGGTGTAAAAACCATACCTATGGTGGAATATGTTTGGGTATGAAATCCCCCTCTGAACGGTATATAGAGCTGACTATCGAGTCATCCAGAATTGGGCATGGAGCCCTACCTTCGTTGATGTATGGAATTGGGTATGGAACCCTACCTTTACTGATGTATGGAATTGGGTATAGAATCTTACCCTAAACGGCATATAGAATTGTCTTCCTCTGGTGTGTAAAAATTGAGTCCCCTCTGAGGGTTGCCTATGCTCTGTATTTATAAAATTCCCAGGGGTGTAGAAAACCCTAGTTTCATTTTACTTCTAGTCTTTTAAGATTGTAAAGATTGTAATTAAAGTTTTTTGAAAGGTTTAAACTTCATCAAGAAATATAGGAAGATTTGATTTTAATAGTGATTGTCTTCCTTATCGAATAACCATGCATGATTTTGAAAACCTATTAAATAAGGTATCATCATGTGCAATTCTTTAAATTAGCCAGAAAGGTCTTTGCACAAAGAAATTTGCTTTTTTTGTTTCCTTTCCTAAGACAAGAACACGCATGGACATTTGCAAAGCTATACAAAGTTAATTTTTTTTTTTCAAGACTCAAATCCAAACTTATTACAAAGGGAAAAAGAAGGTGCCACTTAAACCGAAGATCACTAGCGTCCTCCAATACGGAAGTGTATACTAGTTAAATGAGCTAGAATCATTATACCTAGGTTCTAACATTATAATTAAAATTTCAAAAATTAAAATTTTTTTAAAAAAATAATACATTTCAATGTAAAAAATCTTTTATTTAGTTAACTTTTTATGCGTGCATTTGGCATGAAAATATCGATACAAGCATCAAATAAAAATAAAAAGTCAATATATGGATCTTAGGTATGAAAATCATCAAAAACCAAAAAACTTTTTATCTTTTCATTGTTTATAATGTAATTCATATATTTAGCCAGTGAGTAAAAAAAATAAAATAAAAAATCAAAGACGCAGGAAAGGGGGGGGGGGTGAAGGTGAATCTTGGGGTCCTAGCCTAGAATAGAGTCTGCACAGAGGGGTCCCACATCAGTTATCATCTTTGGCTTATAGATTTTATAAAGGCAAGAAAAGGTAGCTTCCATCAGTGCTTGGGTCCCTGTTGGCCCTCAAAACCAAAAGGTTGCAGGACGGATGCTCTTCCCACCATTCAGTGAGCCCCCTTGCTTTTCGTGCCATGTGATGATTATTTTGCCATGCAGAGATGGTCTTACTCATAATTGTCACACAAACTACCGAAGCTTATAACGCAAACTTGGGTAATTTTTTTTTAAATGTATATCGATCCATATTTATAATTATATTTTAAATAATCTAATTTAAATATTATTAAATTTAATTTTAAAAAAAATTCTCTTAATATAATTTTTTTTTATTTTAAGTTTTAAATTCAAAAATTAATTAAAAAATTTAACATATTTATCTATTAGATCGATTGATCGTCGTAATGTTTTTTAAAACATAAAAGTCAGACCCCCCAAAATATTTCAATATTTTGTTCAGTGGCTAATCATTCATACCATGTAAGAGGTTTGTGCAAAATTATGGTTGGCATTCGGTTACCATCATAAATTGCACACAATTATTGTTTGCTTTTTTTGTCTTTACAAAGCGAAAGAGCGTGTGGAATGAGCTAATCTATTTAAGGAGCTACCAATCTGTTTTCCTAAGTTGCCAATGTTCTAGCAGACCACAGGATGGTTTTCTCAAGAAAATTTCCAGTTTGGACAATTGAAAATAGTACATAGCTAGCTAGCTGTTACCCACAATCCTCCTGTCTTTCCTTTTTATCGCACCATTGCTGACCCTAAAAAAATTGCAAGAAAGGAATTAGGCAAAAAAAAAAAAAAAAAAAAGTTCAAATAATATAAACGATGCCCTTCTTTATCTCAAACATTTTGAGATTAGAATTTTTTTTTTTTTTTAAAAAATTAATATTTAATTAGTTGAATTAAAATTTAAAACGATAAGACTACCTTAAGAAAAAATTTTCTTAAATTTAATATTTAATTATTTGAATTAAGTTTTGAACCCGCCGGAATACCTCAAGAGATCAAAGATTGTGTCTAAATTGCTCATGAGTTATAGTTTAATTAACACCGTCTCCTCATTTTCATTGATGCTTTTTTTTTAAAACTTTTTTCGTTCTAAAAGTGAATGCTAATATTTGCTTTGGTTAATAAAATATGTAAACAATTTAATATTTAAATTATAAATAAAATGAAATAACTTGGTTTTTAGATATTTTCAGAAGAAAATAATTTTAGACAAATAAAGTCAAAATATTTAATAATTTTCTAATATATTCAAATAATTTTATTATTTAAAATGGGATGAGCAGCGTAACATTTTCCCCAACCCGATGGGCCCATATGACCGTGACCCGTTTTGCCCGTTTTGCTGACGTGAACACCACCTACCTAATAACAAGAAGCCACGTGTGCATTCGCGAGAGTGCCTTAGAGACGTTTGTTGGCGGTGGTGGCCTTGAAGCCTCCACCGGCCGTCTCATCAGCAAATATTGGGGGCCAGCTTCATCGTGAATGAGCCGTCCGACTCCGCTCGGCTTGGCTAGGTGCTAAAGCTAATTCATGTTGACTCGGTCTCCCGTCTCGGGCATTTGGATCTTTAATAGGTCACCGTCACACCGTCCCTCTAATATCCACATTGACTCGTTATTCTGGTGACCGGGGGCTGATATATATAAATATATATATATATATATATATATATATAATATTTACACAGAGAAGAGAAGGGAAGGCTCCAATTCAAAGATTTTTTTTTTTTAAAACAAAGATGATATCAGTTAAATTATAATTTATTAATTATATAATTCACGTCGACCCGACCTCTCATCTTGGATAATTGGTTAATAGATCACCATCACGCCAATGTCATGAGAAATTAGGGTGGGCTCTTCCTTAAAAGCAACAATTTGGGTCCCCAGTTGGTGATGTGAACTTGCCTGTGATTCTTCTTTCTGGGTGTGGAAAAACTCAGTAAAGATGAGCTATTGTTTGAATGTGTCAATATTAAATTCCTTCTTCGTTTGATGAAAATGAGTTTTCTCACTTGTGATTAGAGTGGCAACAATTAATAACAAGCTATCATAATTTCATGCATGCACACCCTTATTTATTTTTTATTTAGTAAATTTGACCTCAAGAGGACAGATTAATGATCACCATCGAAACGTTAAAATTTAAAGTTTAAATCATTGTGTAACAAAAAAAAAAAATAAATTTATAATTTTGTATATTTTAAGAATTGTAATTAGTATAAATAGAAACTACTGTACACTATTAATCGAACAATATTATAGAGCATCAAAATTTTACTATTTCTTCTTATTATCAAATTGTTCGATATAATCTTGTTTTACGTGTATATGATAATTTGATTCATTATCTAAATAATTTTTCATCCATTATAAATTTTGATTTAAATAGTAATTAAATAAACTCGAAAACCTTTACTTGAATTTCATCTCCCTCCAGGTTACATCAGTTAAAAAAAAAAGAATAATTTTTCACTTGAAAAATATTTTTAAACAAAAAAATGATTTTTTATTGAGTGATTTCTCAAGATAATTGAATCGCAAAATCTAGGGGTGACGTGCACTTGATAAACTTATGATCAAATAGCAAGTTTATTTGTCCAGTGCAATTGAATTAGTGGTTGGTATCCCCTACCATAAGGGAAAAATATTAATGAACCCTAATACTTTAGGTAGACGTGAATGGTAACCTTGATGTTGATGGTATGTTAGCCCAAGAAGGAAAGAACAAAATTTTTTTTTTTTTTTTTTTGGTCAGTGAGTTATAGTATAACTGATACTGTCTTCTTTCCCTTGTAATGGTCTTAACTTTGAATCTTCTTATGTTAAAAAAAAAAAAAAAAAGATTCCACCCTTCTCGAGCTCTTTTAGTGGTTTGAACATTGTTTTCCCTTTTTTTTTAAGTCATTTATAATCGATATTTTAGTTCAAAAATTATTATTTTCATAAATTCTAAATGACATGATTAAGTTTTAAACTAATCATACCATCTTGAGAGATCAAAGTTTATGTTTGAGTTTAGATTATTTAATAGGTTCGCATTTAATTCATTTAACAAACTATATTATAATCTATTTCCATAGATTTGATTTGTTTATAGTTTTAATTAGTAATTAAAAAGATAATAATAGAAATTGTCCTCATTATGAATGGGGCTAGCTGTTGATATAGAAAGGGGGTAATTTATTGGTATTGACTCGAGTACCTTTTACTAATTTCGTCATCGTATGGCTATTTTTCATTATCCTTTTTATTGCTTTCATTTTCAAACTTCCCTTCCCATTGATATTTTTTTTTTTACCTTTTTTGGTTTAAAAGAAAATTTTAATATTTACTTTGGTTAATAAAATATGTAAACAATTCAATATTTAAATTATAAAATAAATGAAATAACTTGGTTTATGGATATTTTCAGAAGAAAATAATTTAAAACAAATAAAGTCAAAATATTTAATATTTTTCTAATGTATTCAAATACTTTTATTATTTAAACTGGGATGTAAAGTATAACATTTTCCCTTTCTTTTTCTTGCTTTCTTCAAGTTGCTCAGTTTCGGCCTCCCAACAACGGAAAAAAAATAAAATAAAATAAAAAATTCAAACTCCAAACAAAATTGGACCCAAATGGGCCGAACAAACCCAACCCGGTGGGCCCACATAATGTGACCCGTTTTGCGTCATTTGCTGACGTGAGCACACCCACCCTATAATACGAAGCCACGTGTGCAGTTGCCAGAGTGTCTTTGAGGCGTTTGTTGGTTGTGGTGGCCTTGAATTGAAGGCTCTTGCAGTCGTCTCATCGGCTTTTTGGGTCAACTTTTTTCGTGAACGATTCAACTTGAGCCATCCGGCTCGGCTTGGCTCGGTGTGAAAGCCAATTCGCATTGACTTATTTTGTAAATCACATTGACTCGGTCTCCAGTCTTGGGCATTTGGATCTTTAATAGGTCACCGTCACGCCTATGTTTGTTCAAGGAGAGTGCTTAGAAAGTAGGGTGGGTCTCTTTTCTTGAGGGCAACGATTTTGGTCCCCGATTGATGATGTGATGCGAACTTGTTGATTCTTCTTTCTTTCTGGGTGTGGAAAAACTCATTGAAGATGATTTATTGTTTGAATGTGTCAATATTAAATTCCTTCTTCTTTTGATGAAAATGAGTTTTCCTGATTGTAATTAGAGTGATTACTATTAATAACAAATTATCATAATTTTATCGACATCTAAATGAAAAAAATTTTTACTCGAGATCTCGTATTCATACCTTTGACTTTCACGATCTCTATATAATAAAAAAAATCATAATTTCATGTATGTGCACCCTTATTTATTTTTGTTTAATAATAGTAACAAAATTTATAATTTTATACATTTCAAGAATCGTTTATTTGCATTTAGTATGAATTACACAATTCATCTATAATTTAACATATTATAGAGCATCAAAATTATTCCGGAACAGTCTAATGGCCATAATCTCCTCCTCCAAACTGGAGATCTCATATTTGAATTCTTGTGTAACAAAAAAGAAAAGAGCATCAAAATTTTACTATTTTTTCTTGTTATCAAATTGTTTAATATAATTCATTATCTAGTTAAATAGTTTTTCATCCATTATAAATTTTGATTTAAATAGTAATTAAAAAAATTTCAAAACTTTTATCATAGGTAAGTCAGAGATTTGAATTTCATCTCCCTCTATGTTGCCTCGTTGCAAAAATAAACAAAACCGGAGTAATTTTTCATTTGAAAAATATTTTTAAACAAAAAGCAGGTTTTTTATTGAGTGATTTCTTAAGATAATTAAAAGCAGGCAACCCTTGATGTTGATGATATGTTAACACAAGAAGGAAAGAACAAAAGAGTCCACCTTTGTCTAGCTCTTTGGTGGTTCGAACATCGTTTTCTCTGAGAGAATTTTCTTGTTTCTAAACATTTTCATGTTTTAAAATGAAACATTTATAGAAATTCTTCAATAATTTTCTTTTTACTTGATCAACTATATTTAATAATCAATTTATTGGTTCTGATTTATTCAATTCGTACTGATCGTCGGGTCCATTAAGAGATGAGCCCTTCTAGTCTAGAGTCCCTTTTTTTTTTTTTCATTTTCAAAATTCAAATCTAAAATTTTGGTTAAAAGAATTCGGTACTCTTATCAGTGACCAACAATTCATGATAGAAATTCTCAAATGATAAGATATCACTTTAAAAAATTATTCATATAAATTCATAATCTACTTGTGATGAAGGGTTTGAAGTTTCGACTTTGTAGCTTATCATGGGTGTAGATGCCATATTAAACCAAAAGCCATTTTTGGGCTCTGATTGTAACCAATTGCAGTGTTTTTTTTTTCTTTTCTTTTTTAATCTAAATTTTATTATTTTGAACGAAACAATAATATAAAATTTATTTTAATTTCACAAAAAATTATAAATTTTAAATCAACAACAAAATTATGAAATTTACAAATAAATTTTAAAGAATTGGTGAAACCCACCTAGTTTTACTTCACAATTACCATTTTATTCGTAATTACCCTAAAAAGAGGAAAACTTAAGGGTGATTAAGTAAACAACAATATTTAAAAATGAATTCTACATTTTATTTTTCTTTTTCTAAATATAATAATTTAATTGAAATTCATATTTTAATTTTTAGTTCAAAACCCAGGATTTTTTAATTATTTGGTTCTAAGTAAGGATCATAGAAATTAAAATTGTTGCATGCAGCACACATATTGAATTTGAGAGAAAAATCGAATAAATATGAGTAAAATCGATATAATATATATTTTGTATAAGGAGATACAATTAAACGAAATTGAACAAGAAAAGAAAGGATAGAAATAAGGAGATACTATTACCTGTCCTCGATGGACATCAATATAATAAAAATGTGGGAAAAGAGTTATTTCGATTTGTGTAATAAAAACCAACAAATTTTTTTTTTTTTTTTTTAATATATATTTAAAAAAATTAAAAAAAAAAAAAAAAAAAAAAAATTTCCCCCCCCTTCCCCCTTTTTGTGGGTTTTTTCTTTTTTTTCCACTTTTTTATTTGGCCATCATAAAATTATGCATAGTATTTTTATCTAAAAATTATTATTTTTCATAAATTTTGATTTTTAGGTGCTTTGAAAGAAATATTTTCATAATTTAATTGGAATAACTGTTAAAAGTTATAACTAGAAAATAAGGGTTGAAAGTTTTCTATTACGAATGGTTTGAATTTGGGAGTAAATTTGAATGATTTTCGTATGCAGTTGTTTTAGTATAGATCAGGTATATTCTTTTAAGATAAATTGGACCTTGAAATAAGATTTTACATTTTGTTAACTGAAGCATTGTAACTGAAACTTTAAGACTTATCAAAAAATAAATATGAAGGTAATTTGAATTTATATTGACATAAGTTACCATACCGAAAGAGTCGACCACCCACAATGATTCATTGGACGTGGAGTCGGCTTGAATGATTCAGATAAAGATTTTTGCAGAGATAAAGATTTTTGTAGATGTAAATGTTTCAATTGACTGCAATTAATATAATCACCTTTTTATCATATTACTCAATTTTGAGTCTTCCCTGTCCGTAAATAATAATAATAATAATAATAATAATAATAATAATAATAATAATAATGGTAATAATTGAACCTTCTCCTCCTGTTCCTCTAATCCTAATTTATTTGTTTTTCTTCTATTTTTAAAATTTTTCTTGTCTTATTTAAATAAGAAAATAACGAAACCCACCAAAATATATTGAAAAAGCCAACGTGAAAAGTTGTCTACCCTCACACTCACAGTCTCAGTCTCAGTCCCTCTCTCTCTCTCTCTCTCTCTCTCTCTCTCTCTCTTTCTATAAAGACGTAAGTCTTTTGTATAGGAGGAAATCTGTGAAAGGAAAAGATATTTGCTTGAGATAATTTTCAGGCAGAAAAAATTGCAGAAATGTGGAATCTACGGCCACTTGTTGTGGTCTTTGTTCTTCACTTGGCCGTGTTTGCTTCCGCCAAGGGATCTACTAGTAAATGGCAGACATTAAACGGTACATTCTCTCTCCTTGTATCTGGAACGCGAATTTCTGTGGATTTTTGTGATTTTGTAATTTGCTTGAAATATGTGGCTGTTGAAGTCTTTGATTCGCAGAATGCATTTTGTTGTAACTTCTCTATCTCTTAAAAGAGAGAGAGAGAGAGAGAAATTTGTAAGTTAGAATGAAAGCACTTGAGAGGTAGTTAAGAGAGATCATAGAGTTTAGTAGATGTCGAGTAGTGTTAATGGTTTTTCCTAATTAGACATTCATACATTTGGATTTTCTTTTTTTTTTTTAAAAAAATAGATCTTCATTTGAATTGAAAAATCAAACTTTCTCCTATCTATCTATCCATCTATCTACATACATACATGCATAACACATACACACACACACGCACACACGCACACACATACATATATATGTGTTTTTATATATATTGATTTCTTTTGGTGTCTTTACCCAAAAATAAAAATCACATGCTATGTTCTTGAGGCTACCATTTGATCTCTACCTCTCTCTTTCTCTCTCTCGAGCTGGCGCGTTTTTCATTTATTTATTTTTATATATTGTTTTTCCCAGAAACAAGCAATTTGAAGTACAAATAATAATTGGGTATATGTTTCTGCAGATGGGTAAAGGCAAAATAGTGTTTCCGGAAAATGAAGATAAATAATATATGTATCTGGTTTTTTATTTGCATATGTATGCTCAATTAGTTGAGGGAATGTGGTGCTTTTGCTTCAATTTCTTATTTTTTGGGTTTAATATCATGCCCAACAAAAATAATATCCCAAATTAATGTGGTCATAAATGGACTAAATACTCCTCCTTGAGGAAAACAGGGGCCTGAAATTCTGTCATCCGTTCTTTTCCGCCTCATAAATATCTTTGGAGACATTATTGGCAATATTGTCGATTTTAATGATGTTAGAAATTTTAATCTCACATTACTGAGAAATTAAGGAAATCAGACATAAGAAATCACTAGAGTTGATGTAGATTTGAATCATGTTGGTATGCAGTGCTTAATTTGATGCCAAGTCTTCATATTTTAGGATTTGTTCATTTTGGGTGTCATTACCTTTCAGTATATGTCTTGATATTATGTGGGTTTTCTGATGTTGATGTCATACGTATGCTATGTATACTTAGTGATTTATTTAATGGATTGACTACGTATAAGATAAAGTTGTCATTTTTGTTTTGTCATAGCTTATTCTTGGAGAATTTGTAACCTGGATATGTTGTCAACTATTCCAATAAAAATGCGTGAATTATTTGTTGGGGACAGGGGATTACTACATAAATACTTTTCAGCTGTGCAATTTTGTTTTGTTTTTTTTTTTATGGGTTATGTTTGTCACATTTGTTCATTATGTTTTAATTCATGAACATAATTGCATTTGCAATCTTGCTGAGTGATCATGTCCCCTTACAGGTAATGCACCCCTAGTCATAGCTCGCGGAGGCTTTTCAGGGCTATTTCCCGATTCCAGCTCTGCTGCTTACAATTTGGCATTGCTTACTAGTGTGCCCGACGTGGTCTTATGGTGTGATGTGCAGCTAACAAAAGATAGTGTTGGTTTCTGTTTTCCTGATGTCAAGCTAGATAATGCTTCTGACATTTCTAGTATTTACGATAAAAATGATACCACATACTCTGTTAATGGTGTACCTGTCCAAGGATGGTTTTCAGTGGATTTTACTCTTCAAGAGCTATCGACTGTCTCATGTAAGCTTCATTTTGATAAATGATTACTTCTTGTCATCTGGCTAAATGCATCATTCTCCTTGTCAATCATAAATGATATCATGCGCCTCGGTATTTTTCGTTTGGAACAATTTCAGATTTTCTAATGCTAAACAGAGTCCAAGAATCACTATTTTTTGTTGCCATAGATTATAGAAATATTCTGTATTCTGGTGACAGTGGGAAAGGATGGTGGACTTAAGGGCTCACATAGGATTTGAAACTGGTCAGCCTGTTGAGACCAGAGACATAGCTTATGAAGTTTCCAATTGTTGTGGCATACAATTATGGATGGAAATGCTTCTAGATTCAAAGAAACGAATAAGGTGAATCTGGAACAAGAAATGAGAGTTCAGTTGACTCTATTTGAGACTTTTAAAGGGCATATTGCATGGGACAAGCCTGAAGCACATGTAGTTTTTACAGTCTTATAATTAAGGACCAAATAAAAGAAAGAAGCAGAAGTCATGATAGACTGTGTTTTTCTTTTCTTCGTCACGTTGATTTTGTGCTACTTGTTCTCATTAGAGACACCATAATTTTGTGTCTCAAACTGCAATTTCCTTGACCATGCATCATCATCATCATCATCATCATTATAATATTTTTCCTGAGAAGAAGCGTGCTACATTTGAGAGAATTGAAGTTCCCTGTCTCTTTTCTGAATAGTACCTCTTACCCAAACCAATTTATGATGATTTTCTTTTATGGCCTATTTTTCACAAATTTGTCCTGGTGTAAATTTTCACTATCATTAGCATCATCATTGAAGGCACTCCTTCAATTTGCTGCTGCAGTGTTTCATGTGTGTTTGAATGAATTAATTCAACTATGCTATTTTGTTGGTGAGTGCTTATAAACCCTTTTTTAATGGAATATATATTATAAACACAGATTATTGCGTTATGGAGAATATTATCCATACACACATCTTTGATCCTGGTTTAAGGAAGAAAATTAAATTGGAGTTGAGATCCAAACTAACCTCAGATGACGATCATGCATGTATTTTGCTCTCTCTGTGTCTGTGTCTTTCTCTCTTTGGAACTTCTACATTGAAATGAATAATATGATTTGGTTTTAAGGGTCTAATACTTGTTCCAATTGTCAACTTTTAGTGGAGAACAAGTATTTTGTTGTGTTAATAGCTATCTTTACTCAGGGTTCTGGTTCGACAAAAACTTTCTCCAGTCCCCGTCCTTTGAAACTAATAATGTCGGTCTGGGCCCCAAAAATGTTATCAGCAATGAGTTTGAAAATGGAACTATAAGATTCTACTCCCTAAAAATGTTTAGTTGCCGATTGCAAGCTGCATTCTGAGTTTTGATTTGTTCTATTCCCTACTGATCATTTTCTTTTTCTTGGTCAACAGTAATGCAGTCCATCTTTTCTAGAACTAGTAATTTCGATGGGAATATGTTTTCCATTCTAACTGTCCAAGATGTGTTTACACAAATTCAGCCATATGGCTTTTGGCTGAACATCCAGGTAAAAAATCCAAAATGAAAAACTAAGCCGCTACTTACATTAGGATTTGGCTATTTTTCTGTGGTTTCATGTGCTTGTTTGTTTTCTGATGCACCGTTATTGTTTTTAACCTTTGCAGCATGATACTTTCTACGCGCAACATGGTTTGAGCATGAGAGACTTTCTGCTTAATGCATCGAAGAAATTTGTTGTTGATTACATTTCATCCCCAGAATTGACTTTCTTGAGCAGTATTGCACCCCGATTTAAGGGAACCAAGACTAAATTGATCTACCGGTTTTTAGGGAAAGAAGATACTGAACCAACAACAAATCAATCATATAACTCTCTTTTGCAAAATCTCACTTATATCAAGACATTTGCATCTGGAATTCTTGTTCCCAAGGCCTACATATGGCCTGTAGAGAATTTATATCTCCAACCCTATACAAGTGTTGTTCAGGATGCTCATAAACAGGGGCTGGAAATTTTTGCTGCAGACTTTGTGAATGATACTCCATTAAGCTACAATTACAGTTATGACCCATTGGCTGAGATTATGACTTTCATTGACAATGGTCATTTCTCTGTTGATGGTGTGCTGAGTGACTTCCCAATTACTCCGTCGGAGGCCAGAGGTGAGTTATATTTCATACGTAACTTCTTTAAAAGAGCCTCTAAGGACGTTCTGCATTGGTAAAAATTTTAAATGGACTGGTTAACTAGTAAAGAGGAGATAAGTTATGTCAAAGATAACCTCCGTGAATTTTAGGTAGAACGTGGGGCTGGATAAGTGTTTGCAAGCAGTCGGACAAAATATATATATATATATATATATATATATATATATATATATATATTTTGCTTTTTTGAATCTTCTCGCCTAAGTTTTTTCCCTTCATTTTTCTTCTTTGATTTCCATCCAGCTTTACTGGGTAATCAGTGACATGGTCCCGCTTTATCTGGCTGCAAACAATGCTTAAGGGCTACAACTTGAGAAGAGGCTAATGGAAATCCAATGTTCAAACTAATGCTCAACATTTTGCTTGTTTACTTTGTAAACATTTATTGCCTAGATATGTGTGCAAACACGTTGAACTTTGAAAGACTGATTACTGCAATGATAGATGTGGTAAATTAGGAGAAGTTTGTTTGGCTGGGTTCAGTGTATAAGTTGTAAATCCTAAAGTGTAGTGCATCGAAGTTGGGGGAAAGAAGCCTTTATTGCATGGTTATGTAGTAGTAACTAAAAACTGGAGTTTTTCTGTTTACTTATCCAAAAAGATGTGAATGAGTCAATACGACATAGTTAATTGGAAAGTTACACGGTCTTAACATATCATGCTGTGTTCTGAATTATTATTATTATTATAATATTTTATTTTATATATTTTTTTATTTTCTAGATATGTGGGAGTTGTATTATAATATCCTGTTATGACTCTTACCTAAGAAAGGAGTTTCATGAATGATAATGTTTTCCTAATGCTGCAGAGTGCTTTTCTCACATCGGCAAAAATCGCACAGTGCCAGGTATGTCACATATCACTGCCTTTTCTGTTTTTCTTTGTCATTTGTTTCCTTTCTGTAATTTCATTTCTTTTTTGTTTCTGGCAAATACTGTATTATCTTACACTGATATTTTTGCTTCAGCGACGCCTTTGATTATCTCATATAATGGTGCAAGTGGAGACAGACCTGGTTGTACTGATGAAGCATATATGAAAGCTATTTCCGATGGAGTTGATGTTATTGACTGTAACGTTCAAATGACAAAAGATGGGATACCATTCTGCCTGGGCTCTATAAATCTTATAACTGGCACAAATGTTGCTCAAACAAATTACAGCAAACTTGCAACTAGCATTCCCGACATTATGGCTGGCAATGCTATATTTTCTTTCAGCCTCACGTGGGCCCAGGTTCAAGAATTAGTGCGTAAGTTGACGCCCTTGTCCCCCAGTTATTCTAGGATTTGCAATTATATACTTTTTGTTTCTTTCCCTCCTTTTGGCTGCAAAGAAAACTGTCATGTTAAGCAAAATTATGTTCTCCACAATTGTCATTTGACCTTGGATGATTGTCATAGACTATTTTTCGGAGACTCACATGTTCTCGTGAAATAACTGGTGCTTCAGGGACAGGAATGTAAAATTCCAGGGTTCTAATGGGATATTTTTTGATATCATCTTTTTTGAATAAATCCTTTTTTATCTTGGACAATAAATGACATTGCATTGGTTTTCTGTTGTCTTTCGTTGTAATCGTAGCGCAAATATCAAACCAATACTCAGAATATCGACTGTATCGGAATCAAGCTTACAAAAATGCTGGGAAATTAAGATCATTATCTGAATTTTTGGCATTGGCAAAAAATAAGACTCCGCTCTTTGGTGTCTTGGTCAAAATAGAGGTAATTTGCTTATGTGCTTATACATCTGTTAATTGCATAAATATTTTTCCTTGCCCTGGAACTTAGGCTTCTTAAAAGTAGTCTCAGTGTCGCCATTTTATAGTTCATATTTAAGCATAGCACTATACTTGATTGCTCAGATGATACAACATCGCAGGGGATGGAATTAGTTGAGGTTAGATGACTGATCACTTCAGACTAAGAGTGCCATTTCATGACGGGTAATCAGGGCACGATAGGTGAAGAGGATGGCAATAAGCATGGCACCATGAGTTGCATTATTTAATGCAGATATAGACAGAGTTATAATTTTTATCATCTAGATGCTCCGAGCTGTGATAAGTTGTTAATCAATTTGGCAATTATGGCTTCTGGAGTAGTTCGGAAATTGTTTTATATAAATTTCCTACACTAACTGTTAGAATTAGTGGCCTCTGTTTTAAATTACTCTTTTCCTCTGATAGTGACATTCGACTATTTTGATACTGGTTAGAATGCGGCTTATCTTGCTGAGAAGAAGGGACTAGATGTAGTAGGTGCAGTCCTTGGTTCCTTGAGAGATGCTGGCTATGACACACAGAAAACCCAAAAAGTAATGATAGAATCCACCAATAGCTCAGTTTTGGTTGAAATCAAGGAAAAATCAAATTACGAGCGTGTCTATGAAGTTGATGAGAACATACGTGATGCCCTGAACGCAACCGTTGAGGATATCAAGACATTTGCAACTGTGGTGATTGTTAATAAGGCCTCTGTCTATCCTGATAATCAGGCATTTCTCATTGATGCAACCAATGTTGTACCTAGGCTGCAGTCTTTTAATCTTTCCGTCTATGCTAGACTTTTCAGCAATGAGTTTGTTTCACAAGCATGGGATTTCTTCTCTGATGCAACTGTGGAGATCAATTCATTTGTCACAGGAGCTGGAGTTGATGGTATTATTACAGACTTCCCCAGAACATCAGTCCGGTACAGGAGTAAGTTTATTATTTTCTCTCGAATATAGTATTTGTTTGATAGGAACATATTAGAAGGAAATATAAATGGTAGTGGTACCATTCTTGCACTTAAGTATTGATGTCAAAATTATCCCAGTTTTGCATCTAGAATTTGTCTTATCTCGCCTACTTATAAAATCCTTGGCAGCAAGCATCTGCAGAACTGGGAAGATTTGGCCTTGGTTGAACTCTTCTCGGTTGCTGTAAATATTTTGATTCTTGATCGATATGTGTTGTAACCTCATGTTTAATGCAGGGAACAGATGTCTAGGGTTGGGAAACAATACACCAGCATATATGAGCCCTGTTACACCTGGCAGTCTCATGCAGGTCATTACCCCTCCGAACTTGCTTCCAGCTGAGGCTCCATTTCCGGTCTTGACAGTGCCTGATGTTAACGAGCCACCTCTGCCAGCAGTAGAAGCCCCAGCACCAAGTGCAGTCAATACCTCAATGTCACCTGGCCCAACTAAAAATGGTCAGCCTAAGATTGGAGCCTGTTTCGTCCTCTCTTATCTGGCTTTCTTCTTAGTTACTCTATTCTTCCTTTGAGACAATAACACGCTCAGTTATCACATATTTACGACACAAGTGCTCTTGTATTTCCCCCTGGTGAACTTCAGGTTGTGTGGAGCTTGCAGAAATACACCAACTAATTCAAAATTTTTCCGTCTGCGAACCACCAACAATTTTTTTGGCGTCCAGGTTGTAGGCATGTTCATTCTTCCCATGTATTTTCTTTAAAATTCTTGAGAGCAACTTGTGATGGACACTTTGCGCCTGAGCTTTAGGCTTTTTCATTTTATTAAAGCTTATTTCTATTGATTAGGGCATCCATATCCAATGTATGTATTTATTTGAACGATGAAGTGAGTATACTACCAAAAAAGCATGCTTAAAAATAATACCTTTCTTGATATACACATCTAAGTTTGTGCAAAATAAGCTGCTAGGTGTTTAATGGAATCAATTCATATTGATTCTACCTAATTTCTAATTTTAGAAACTTGCAGTGCCCTTCATAGGGCATTCTAGTGCTGGCCCTTAAATGTTTAGGTTTGTAAAACCCTTACAGTAGCTCAAATTCAACTTTTGCAGAGGTTTGCATGAGTTTTTGCTATAGGATTAAAAAGGCCATATTATTCGAAGGAGCAACACATGACTCCTAGTCAAACGTACCGGGCGATATTAATGGACAATCGGCTTAATTGATAAAAATATTATCTCCTTTAATCAAGTTTTAGATTCAAAATTTGGGAATGAAAAAAATTATATTGAAAAAACTATCTTTTAAAATGAGTTTGACAAGTATTTAAACCGGATTAATCGAAATATGGTTCCGAATATCGATTGATATAGTGGAAAAGAAAAAAAATAAAGGCACGGACAACTTTGTTTGGATTCGCTTAGCAAGTATGGTTTGAAGTGCTGTGGCCTGAACCGTCATTAGGTTGAGTTTAGCATACTTTCCAGGTATAATCATAAAAAATTTAAATGAACTCCATCTGTTAGCTTGGAAACCTTTTTATTACAATGAAAATATGAATGAAAAGGACAAGGAAGAGAGCAGAGACATTTAACCTCATTAATCAAACCCACATTGTAATTTAGAAGTTGGAAGACATGGAAATGAGGAAATCTTGTTGCTCTTTTTCACCATTGAAGTCCATGCAGAAACAAAACATTTCAACGTGCTTCATTATGGTGCTGTTACGGATGGCAAAACCGATAACAAAGGTAACAACATTGATTCATCTCTTTTTTAAAAAATAAAAATAAAAAAAAAAACTTTTTTCTCCCGAGATCAACTGTAATCGCTATCTCATCTAATTATTATCATGAGAGTTTTCAACCAGGGTAAGAACTTCAAGACACATAAATAATATGATATATTTGTTTTTAATATGTATAAAATTAGAGATAAATCGAGAAAAGATTCACATCTCTCGTTGCAACAAAAAGGATTTATACTTACACTTAAGAGTTTATCATTATAA